>JAGXJF010001791.1:0-131386 GCA_019208055.1 Stipa capillata
TTTAGATATGGGGGCACTTATATGTGCCAGCAATTACGGATAAGTGCCGGCGAATGGTTTTTCACGGCACTTGTTGACCGTCAAGAAAAGTGCCGTCGGGGAAGGGCTTTCCACGGCACTTAGGATACTGCGGCACAAAAATGTGCCGGGTTATCTTTATTCCACGGCACATGTTAAGTGCCGCAATTCGGTTACCGCGGCACAAGATAAGTGCCACAGTAGAGATATTGCGGCACAAAGCTGTGTCGGGCTATCTTTATTCCACGGCACATGTTAAGTGCCGCAGTTCGTCTAACACGGCACAAGATAAGTGCCGCGATAGATCTAGCAGGGCACAAAACAAGTACCCTATTTCCCTTGTATGTGTCGGGGTTATTCACTCTAGCATGGCAGAAGCTATGTGCCGTGGTTGTTCGCTCTAGCATGGCACAAGCTATGTGCAGCTTTTCCTCAACTAAGGCACATTGTAAGTGCCCTCATTGCTATACGGCAGCAAATTTAGGCTGTGTTTGATCATGGCATTTGCCCACTATATTATTATATTACAATGAATTAATGTCTCCATTTCATCCATGACATCAACTCAATAACAGTTATACATGGTAGAAATAGTACTTAGAATGCACAAGACAACTCAAGAAGTCTCATTTCTTTCCATACATAGTAGAACTTAAACTGAGTTTGCACCATAATGATCCATATATAAGACATGCCTAAATCACATTAGATTCCATACTACTATACCTGCATACATCTCAGCTTGACATGCCATCAGTTCCACTACACAATGTCTAATAGCATCCAAACTGAGTTTGCAGCATGATCATGTCATTACATTTGTTCCATGCCCAAGTCATATTACATGTGTCCAGACCCCAAGCTTGACAAACTAACATACAAACTAGCGCCATCAATTCCATCAAAGCACGTCTCTAATATTTAGCAAAACAATGTAGCTAGAGCTGGCAGCATGACATCCTATATATCTACCAAGGAAAGGTAGGTCTACCAAAAGTTAGAACCATCCGTGCAATCAAAAATACTTGCAGGATCACAAAAAGGAGCAAGAGCAAGTGCGACCTCATTTCATCACTTGTGGCAATCTGGGCAAGAAAAGAGACAAGTAGAAGGTGAGATAACTAGCTGCAATAATGAACAAATTCTGAGATAATTAGCACGGATAGAAACATATATTGAAATCTGAGATAACATTTGTTTCACCAAGAACATCAAGCATGTCATGCTATATAAGAAAGTGAACTACAAGGAGCTATGGTTACTGATCATGTCAGAAAAGAGCAAGGAAATTGTTTTTGAACAGAACACTTGAGAACACTAGGATTGTATTTGTCTTAACCCTTTGACAGAAACACTACTAACTCTCCAAGTAATTGTCAGTGGCTTGATCAAATTAATATTGCGAATGCTAGGAAAGAAAGGTAAGCATACATTTACTGTGGCTAAGAAAAACTAATGAGATCATATAAGATGGACAAATCTCTGAAGTAAAATAACTGTAGATGCCTTCAATTTGTGCAGTAAAAAACGAAGTTACATGCCAAATATACTTACTTCTATTATGCTAACAACAACAATAAGAACAGCTCAGACCATTTGAAAGCCAACCAAAAAAAAACAAACCTAAAGTATTAGATAATCCCTGCCAGCTGCGGCCAATACCATACTTCTCAATGTGGTTTTTTATCAGATTGTCCTCTTCCTTAGACCACTTCCCCTTCTTCATGCTCCCTTTTATTGGACAGAGTTTTTGGTTGTCTCCAAGAAGGGCTCAAGAATTTAAATGAGAAGCATAAGGAACTTATATAAATACAAGTTCTTCTGTACGGAGAAATACCTAATGTGTGATGGATGGATAATATTTCTATTACTACGTGGTAATATCTCTATTCATTCTTGTTTTATTGGCTTGTCTTATGTTAACCAACTATTCCTTATTCTAAAAAAAAGGGCATGAAAGAAAAGGGAAGGATGAAAGAGAAAGAAATTGGCAAATGATACTCCACATGATGAGACTGTAGAGGTAAAAAGGTAATAAATAAATAAACATGGCATCAGCTGTTAAATTTGGTGTTTTAAATAAACTCCTCTTTGTTCTTGTCTTCTCCCAGGCCAGGGTGGGTACATATGGTGTGAGGTTGGTTAAATGCTTGCGATGTTTAAATTGTTATCAGCATTTTTGGTAGAAGTTCAGAGATTTTAGCTGCATCATAGGTTGGCAGTAAGTGTAGAGATGCTCTCAGAAGTATACATGGCCTAACTTTTTGGGGAAAATTATGGAACAGGTATGCCACCAGCACACGAATAGAGATGATACAGTTCTTGATTCTTGACGCTTGCACAAACAGAAATTCATAACCTTATTACAAACCAGACAATCCATTTGAATATTTCTCATCAGCTGCTTATGGCAATCTACCATTAAACTGCCACCATCAATGGTTACATTACTTTCTACAAAGGTAACATAACCAAGGGTTTGAGACACTAAATAATTTTCATGCTTTCCATCCCAAACACATAGCAAATAGCAGAGATTTTCAAGTGTCATGTAAGTATGAGATTCAAGAACATTGCATGATGTAGATTTTTTTTTGAATCATCTCAGGAAGAACATGACATGGCAAGTGTTCAATTAAAACTAACCACTTCATGCTAGCATAATATCCACTTTATATTACCTGTTGCACACTTGGATATATTCAGAGGTGATCCATCTTTCTGAACTACCTACAAATAAAACAAGGTACCATCTAAGCAATAGTTATATAAAAGTTGCATAGATCATTGTTGTAGACAATTAGTTCAAGTGCATTCCATACATTTTGAAATGGCCAAGCGATGCAGCGACCAAGAGCGCTACCCATCTTAGTAGCCTGCCCTTGCGCTCTAGGCAGCGAGAATTGCCTATCAACCACGACATCAACAAACACCTCATAGAATCCTCCTAAGGGCAGCCCATCTGCGGCTTTAGCATCTTTGTCTGTGCGACCAAGTCTCCCATATGCCACAATGTTGGAGCTACTTGGTGAGCGCAAAGCAACATCCAGACCACTCTACATAGATGAATGTCATCATACAAATATGTAAAACCTAATCTCCATTCTAATAATTGAGTTTATGTAAGTATGAGGGGTTAAGAAAAAAAATACCGTGCGCTGCTTTTGTCCAAGATTCCTGACCCTTGTTTGCTTCAACTCATCCACATGCACCTTGTTGTTAGAAGACAATGACTGCAATTGCTGACCCATTGGTTCAGCCATTTCCTACAAATACGGTAGTCACCAACATTATAACATCAAAAAGTATTTACACAGCCATATGTTAAACATGAAGCAATAACATAAGTCATTCAAAGTGCATCACCTGTCTATTATGATGAATGGTTGTTTTTGAAGTATGTTTGGTAGCAACAGCAGCTCTTTTATCAATGTGAACTGGATCATGCAAAGATTGATCTACTACATTAACAGCACTAACATATTGCAGTCCTCCTTTATCTGCACAAAGGGATGCTGCACCTCTACTAGTAGAGCCTAATCCATTACCAACACCAACAGAGCATGCTCCAGCACCAACACCAGCGGATCTATCTACACTACGAGCACCGATAGATTCAACTTCCGGTGATCCATTACAAGCATCGACTGGTCCAACTCTTGGTGATCCATTACGAGCATCGATAGATCCAACTCCTGGTGATCCAACCCCTTGCATGCTGAGTATCATGTTCTTTAGTTCATTATATTTGTCTTCTTGATTTTCAATCCTCGCTTTAAGCTGAGCATTTTCCTCTTGCATATGTCTCATCGCAGCTGCGTTTCTTGCTAGAGCAACAGACTTAGATCCACTTGGTAACAACCCCAACCCACGTATTCTTCCCTTTTGCTCTTTGGGAAAGATATCAGCGTACAAGTCACCATCATCAATTGTTTTTAGTGCAAGGTTGTGATCATTCTCAATCCTTTCTCGTATCAAGTCCTACAATTAATTTTATAGGAATCAACCAAAATGACATGTATGGTGAATTAAGCTTATTGCACTGAAAACTTACTATCTTATTTTGACACTCTTCATTGATAGATCGTCCATCTGCGTTAGTGTGTGTAACTATATAGAGTTCAGCACGGGATGGTTCACGACCCATTTCTTTTTCCTGATTAAGTTTGATTACCAATAATAGCCAAAGATTATTCATATAATTTTGTAAAACAAGAGAATCTATAAGAATAGTCTAGAGATGATGCTCACCAATTTGTTTGATACAACAGCATAACTTCTTGATCCACATGTATGAAGTGCACTGACTTGGTTTGCACGAACTTGTTTATTCTGTTCAGATCTAGCCTAAATACAAATATACATTTAATTCATTAGCATAACAATACAACACTCCTAATTGTCTTATAAAACTTCTCTCAAATATGAAACTATGCATACCTTTGTCTCTTCCTTACACCAATAGTTAACAAGCCATTCCCAGTCTGGTGTAGGAATCCTATTCTTACATCCCTTTGCAATATTCTCCTGCTCATTTAGATTCACATCAAAGTACTTTTTCTTTAAAGTGCTTTTGAAGTCACGCCATTTCTTTCCAGCAGAGGCCATCACCCATTCTTCGCATATGGGATCAATCGTAAAATATTTCTGCAATGCGTATCATTTAGTTAGAATAATCACAATAATTGCATGACAAGAGAAAGCTACGAGTATATACAAATAGTCACAAGGGTTGAGAGAAACTACATTCACTAGAGTCCAGATCTTCTTCTTATCTTCAACCTTTCTCCAATCTTTCTCTCTTAAGGATAGGTCACCTCCTTTGACTAGTGTGGCAATAAAATTTGTGAAGTTGCAGGTTTTTAACCCACATGGCTGACCATATCGATTGATCTTGACATATATTTTGATCTTTCCTTTTGTTCTTGTGATTGACTTCATCTTGGTAGGACCCCTCACTCTCCTTTCCTTAGGCTGTGGCACTACATTAAAAAGGGAAAAGAAATGCAATTCACTTATGTTATTGATTCAAAGTATAATAACTAGACTTTATTCCTTTTCCTGGAAGCATGTCTGCTTGTGAGACTCAGGTGGGTACCTGAGTTTGTCACCTGAGATACCCACCTGAGACTCAGGTGGCAAACTCAGGTACCCACCTGAGTCTCTCTTGTGAGACTCAGGTAAGAGACTTAGGTGGGTACCTGAGTTTGTCACCTGATGCTCACTCCCCTCTAAAAAAGAACTGCAAGAAATCCTGGCCCAAAATTTCAAGAAAAAAAACATATTGGGCTAGACCATTTTAATACCCTAATATGATTTCCATAATGCCAAAGCCAATGGATAACTCACAACTAGTAACTGGAGCGCCATTGACTAGTGCATCAAGCGGTTTCACCAAATAAACCAGCAGTCCAGCACTGACCAAAGTATGCAAAATCAGTAGAGCAATGAGCTATCTGTACCGGTTTTCTCACCAATTCCTAGTCACAATTACAAACAGCTACCGGTGTAAATATAATGTAGGATCAGAAAGCAATCACACAAGAGGCAGTGAATAAACGTAGAAAGCCTTGTGTCCTACAATAAGGACAAGCCTGAACAGAAACAAATTCCAATTGTCATGGTAGATTTATTCTCACAAGGAAAACATTATACCATGCGTCTCTTCCACCGGTTCGTAATGCTCTCCAGCTTGATCATCAGTCTCTCCATCTAAGTCGTCATCATCAGTGCCATCATCAGTGCCATCATCCATGTCTTCATCGACCCCCTCATATTCAGGATCTTCATCATGGTTAGCTAGGGAAGTCTGCATAAAAATTATTTACCAAGTTAGATCTTACAAAAATAAATGACTGAGATGAATAGTATATACTACTTACATATATATTTTTGTCGTTCTTCTGAGATTGAGACGAACTTGCACCAGGAATAGGTATTAGCATAACATTCTGTAAATTCAGTTTTTTAAGGTATTCATTGTTTCTTGCAATCTTAACATCACGAGCAATCTCATAAAGTGATTTACTTCCTGCATCTTTTCTTTTGTTTCCTGCCATCCCCATTCCTACATAGAAACAATGACACGTTAGAAACATGATAATGTACCAATACAAGAGATAGAAAATAAAAGAAAATGCAGAAGCAAACAAGATTTGCAAATTTGAAGTTGTACCTCAACAAATTAATTGCTATGTCTAATGGCTCATCAATAGTTAGATCATTAATATCTGTCCTAGCACAATTATCATCATCTCCAAAATCATCATGTATATCTTCAATTAAAGGCTCGATGTGCTGATTACAGTAATCTATGTCACCCTCTTCATCATCGTCATCTCTTGAGTCCAATTCAAATTTATCCCTTGGGTTTGAGAACCGTACAGCATGCCACTCCTTCTCAATAGGATCTTGTGAATAGTAAACTTGTGTAGCTTGTCTTGCAAGAATAAATGGCTCGTCACAAATGTTTTCACCTCTACCTATCAAGTGGTTGAAATTCACAAGTGTAATTCCAAAATTGTCCTTCATAATACCTCTACCGCGAACAGTATCAACCCAATCATACTTGAACAACACGACTGATCCCTTATCAGTGTAATTCAGCTCAATTATTTCTTTGATGACACCATAATATGTAACTTCTCCGGTTATTGGATTCTGATCTTTAGCACTAGAGAAGCTAGATGTCTGTGCAACAACAGCTACACCAAAATTTTGGGTGCTCTTTCCCTCACCATGACTGCTCGTTTGAAACTTGCAACCATTTATAGCATAGCTACTATATTTAGTCACTATTCTGTAAGGCTTGTTAGCAAGGACTTGTAGTTCCTCGAGTCCATCCTTATCTTTATTAGCCATTTGATTTACCTATAATAACACAATAATACTACATTACAATTCAGATATCATATAATTCAGATTTACCTAGTATAACCAAGCTAGCTATATACTTACATGTTCAGCCAACCATGTGTGGAAACTTTCATGATGAATGCGTTTTATATCTCTCTTATTAAGACGTTTATCTGCTGAGAGATAATCAAGGTGCTTTCTGCATATATTTAGAGCAATGGCTAAGTGCCCTATTGAATAAAAATAATATATTTGTGATCGAAATAATAAATTTATAGCTCATAGTAGGATAGCATACTTGATATATGGCCCAATGTGCTCATAGTTGACTAAAACATATCGGTGAGCCTGCACCCATGATATGTTATCCAACTCAGTAGCATCAATACTATCATCATTACGACCTCTACGATTCAAATTGGTCTGACAACCATGCAAGTATCGTGAGCAGAAGGTAAGACTTTCATCTAACACATAGCCTTCAGCTATAGATCCTTCAGGGTGACTCCGTGTCCTAACCATTGATTTCAACTTCTTCAGGTACCTATAATTAAAAACATGATTTCAAACTAACAAAAGTTGTGCAGTCAGAAAAACACTAAGATGATTTAGTCAACACACCTCTCAACAGACCACATACTTCGATATTGTATTGGCCCAACCAGCCTAGCTTCAGTTGGAAGATGGACACACAAATGAACCATGACATCAAAGAAAGAAGGTGGAAAAATCTTCTCAAGGAGGCAAAGTGTTTCAGCAATCTCAAATTCTAGCTTTTCCATCTCAATGACACTAATAACTTTGGAGTACATTTGCTTGAAAAAGTTGCTCAAACGAATCAATGCTGTGCAAACCTTTGCCGGTAAAATTCTTCTTATGGCTAGTGGGAGCAAGTTTTGCATTATAACATGGCAGTCATGGCTCTTTAGACCAACTAATTTCCGTTCATTAACTAGCACCTTAGTGTGTAAATTAGATGCATAGCCATCTGGAAACTTAACATCCTTTAACACTTGACAAAACATCTTTTTTCCTTTATGTTCATTGTGAAGATCGCTGGTGGCAAATGAGTCTTGTTTCCTTTTTGAACTGGATGGAGTTCTGGCTTTATTCCCATCTTTTTCATATCAAGTCGAGCACTTAGACCATCCTTTGACTTTTTGGGTACATCCAAAAGAGTGTTTACAATGTTGTCAAACACATTTTTCTCAATATGCATTGCGTCAAGATTGTGTTGTATGAGAAGAGTCTTCCAATAAGGTAGCTGGAAGAAACAAGATCTCTTGTGCCACATGGGTTGTGGCTCCTCATCCTCACATCGTCGTTTCTTTGCCTCCTTTGCACGGTTCTTCTCTTCTAGCTTTCCAAAGACTATGTTCAGATGCTTGGTTTGCTCATCCACATCATATCCAGAAATTGGGGTAGGAGCTTCTCTTAACTCTTTGTTGCCATTAAATGCCTTTGCTTCATGCCTAAACTTATGATTCAAAGGTAGGAACCTACGGTGGCCCATGTAACATGCCTTGTGGCCATGCTTTAATTGCACAGAACAAGTTTCAGAGAAGCAAATAGAACATCCTAAATCTCTATTAGTTTTCCTCCCAGATGCATATGCATTACCTGGATAATCACTAATAGTCCCTAGAAGTGCAGCACGTAGAGTGAACCATTCTGAACAAGATGCATCAAATGTCCTTACACCTCTACCAAACAAGTCATCAAGTTCTTCTACTAATAGCTGTAAGTAAACATCTATATTATTTCCAGGGGATTTTGGACTAGAGATTAGTAGGGACAGAATAAAGTTTGATGGCTTCATGCATAGCCATGGTGGAAAATTGTATGGAATCAAAATAACAGGCCATGTGCTATGGGAGACACTACAATTTCCGAATGGATTGAAACCATCTGTTGCCAAAGCCATTCTAATATTCCGACAATCAGAAGCAAACTCAGGATGTAAAATGTCAAAGTTTTTCCATAGAGTAGCATCAGCTGGATGCCTAAGCAAGCCATCCTTTGTACGCCCTTCGCTATGCCATCTCACACTAGATGCTGTCTTTGGAGACATAAATATTCTTTGCAGCCTTCTTTTAAGTGGAAAATGACGAACAACTTTTATAGGAACTCTATGCACACGCTTTCCACCAAGACCAACCTTTTCAGCTTTCCACCTCGAAGTACCACAAGTTGGGCATGAAATGGCATCAGCATACTGTTTCCTATATAATATGCAATCATTTATGCAAGCATCAATGATAACATATCCAAGACCAACATCTTTAACAAATTTGTTGGCTTCGTAATAGCTATTGGGCAACTTTTCACCTTCTGGAAGTGCTTCCTTCAGCAGCACAAGAAGTTCCTCAAAGCAAGCATTACTCACTCCCCACAAATTTTTTATGTTCAAGAGTCTAACAATGAATTGAAGCTTTGAGAACCTCTCACAACCTGGGTATAGCTCTTGGCTAGCTTCATTGGTCAACTTATAATATGTTTTTGTGTCCCATCTAACTCTCTCTCGTCCTCATTACAGTTCACATCTCTAGTGCCATGATCCAAAAACCCAAGTCCATCCCTAAGCATAGCATCTATTTCATCATCCTGATCATTGGACACTTGTGGATTTGAGCTACCATCAGGCCGAGAATACAAATCCTCACCATGAAACATCCATTCACTATAACCTACTAGAAAGCCATTGCAGATCAAGTGATCATACACAGTATTCTTATCTAACCAACACAAATTTGCACAGCTATTGCAAGGACAACGGATTGTGTCAGCTATCGCTGATGTTGAAAAGGCAAACTCCATAAAATTCTTCACACCATTTTGGTACTCAACTGTGTGCCTAGGTAAATTCATCCATTTCTTATCCATATTTGTTTTGCTACCAGATTATTTATAGCATATCAGCAACTCACCAGCAAGAATTGTACTGTTCCAACCCGTCTCAAGCAGCCGTTGTCAATCTCCTCAGTCAGCTCCCAATGCCACGAACCAGCATCTACAAGCAGAAATTAAAAGATAGGATTGACTAAGTTCAAGTCAAAAGAACTAAAAACTTCAAGCATGCTACTTGTCAGAGATATCTTTACACTACTAACTTAGTATTGGTACATAATATATAGCATATTTGATATATCTCAATATTGGACTTGAATAGCTTTCAGACAAGACTAAGCCTACCAGTCAATTTACACTAAAGAAACATTTGGATAGCCTCTACCTTTAACGAAAAACAATAAAACAAATAGCTCTGAACAAACCATATTGTCATACTGCAATGAAGAAAATACTCTCAAAAAGTATATACAGAAAGAACAGTTTCTTGGATCTTGCCATGCAGAGATGCAAATAAATCAAGAAATTAATCCATCCACATAACGGGACTCACATCTCAACTGAAAGATCATCTCCATTGCGAATCCAATGGGAATAAGGTCTAGTACTCTAGTTGCCTTCTCTATTTTTGTGAAAAGAAAAGAAACACACACGAAACAGAGAGGGGGCAAAAAAGGATTCGGACCTTGGTGGGTCTGATCTCGTCAGCGGCGGAGGAGGGTGCCAAATCAGACCTTGATGTTCTTCTGTCTTCTCATGTCACATGCGCCTCCGTGCTATCCACATCTGGGTTTCCTTTGGATCTCCTTAGTGAGGGACGGCGCCGGCGACGGTAGCGAGACAATAGGGTGCCAGCGACGCAGCAACTGCTGGGCACCAGCGACAGTACCGAGATGGTAAAGGGCGCCGGCGATGGTAGCAACTGCTGGGCGGAAATCACGAGGTGAGTGAGTGACGGCGGGGTTGAGGTTAGGGTGCCGCTGGTGACGAGGCTGATTGTGGCGGTGATGGCGAGGTGGGTCAGCGGCGACAGGGGTGAGGTGGAGACGGCGCTGGTGTGAGAAGCGGCGGGAGGCGAAGGCGACGTTGGTGGGGGCGGCGGGAGGCGGAGGCGGCGCTGGGGGGTGGGGGGGCGGTGGCGGGAGGCGGAGGTGGCGCTAGTGTGGGGCGGCGGGAGGCGGAGGCGGCGTGCGCTAGTGTGGGGCGGCGGGAGGGGGAGGCGGCGCTGGTGGGGGCGGCGGGAGGCGGAGGCGGCGCTGGGGGGGCGGCGGCGGGAGGCGGAGGTGGCGCTAGTGTGGGGCGGCGGGAGGGGGAGGCGGCGCTGGTGTGGGGCGGCGGGAGGGGGAGGCGGCGCTGGTGGGGGCGGCGGGAGGCGGAGGCGGCGCTGGGGGGGGCGGCGGGAGGCGGAGGCGGCGCTGGTGTGGGGCGGCGGGAGGGGGAGGCGGCGCTGGTGGGGGCGGCGGGAGGCAGAGGCGGCGTTGGTGTGCGAAGCGGTGGGCCGGCGGGGAGTGGGGATTTGGGGGAGAACAACGCTTACCAGGGTTAAGCGGGAATTTTTCAGCCGCGCGCCAAACTTCTCTATCTAGATTGCACTTCCCGCGTGTTACGTAATGCGACGCTTATAAGTGCCGGGGTTGCTTACAATTTTACCCGGCACATATTTTGTACCACCATATAGTCTAAATTGGCACAAATAATGTGCCGTGGATATCTTGATAAGCTGGCACATTGTATGTGCCGTAAAAGATTTTTCGTGACACACTTAAGTGCCTTTGTTGGTCAACATATAAGTCGACACATATATGTGTCGAGATTAAACTTAAGGCGGCATGTTTTTGTGCCTGCGATACTAAGTGCCGTGGAAAGAAAATAAGTGCCTTGGATTTCATATGTGGTGGCATTTAGGCTAAGTGCCATCTTTAATCAAGTGCCCTTAAAAGGGTATCCGTGTTGTAGTGGATGTAGTTGTCGAAGGCTCAGAACCAACTAAGATGACCGGTGCCGCGGTTCGTACTCAGTTAGACGCTCTCAAGCCCAATGCCCAAGGAGATGGTTTTGTGGGATATAGTGAGCAACACGCCTTGACTCACAAGCCATGCTTGTGGAATCTCCCCTACTTCGATGATCTCCTTCTTCCACATAACATTGATGTAATGCACACTGAAAAGAATTTCGCCGAGGCCATTTTTGGCACAATCATGTATATTCCTGAGAAGACGAAGGATAACGTTAAGGCTAGAGTCGATCAAAAGAGATTATGCAATAGACCAAAGCTAGACATGGCCCCTCCCAGAGGCGGGAAATCGTGGACGATGCCGAAGGCTGATTTCATTCTTACGAGGGCCCAAAGGAGGGAAATACTTGAGTGGTTCCAAACCTTGATGTTCCCTGATGGGTATGCAGCGAATCTGAAGAGGGGAGTGAATTTCGCTACTTTGCGAATCAACGGGCTCAAGAGTCATGACTATCACATATGGCTTGAGCGGCTACTGCCGGTGATGATTCAAGGCTATGTCCCCAAGGATGTTTGGCTAGTGCTGGCGGAGTTGAGCAATTTCTTCCGCTAGCTTTGTGCTAAGGAATTATCTCATACCGTGGTAGCAGACATGGAAAGACTAGCGTCTGTGTTGCTCTGCAAGTTGGAGAAGTTCTTTCCACCAGGCTTCTTTAATCCGATGCAACATATGATTTTGCACCTCCCGTATGAGGCACGAATGGGGGCCCCGTGCAGGGCCGTTGGTGCTATTCAATTGAGAGATTCCAAAAGATTCTTTGAAATAAATGTAAAAATAAATGCAAAATTGAAGCATCCATAGCCGAGGCATACATCCTGGAGGAGGTGTCAACTTCACGACAAAATACTATGCTGACAATCTTCCCAGTGTGCATATCCACCCTCTCGTTACAATGCTGGCAACCCCAAAGATGAATCCAAGCTTAGCATCTTCAGAGGGCAACTAGGCAGTGCAAGTGGTGCGACTAACAAGACCTTGCAACATGAAGAGTGGCGCACTATTATGTTGTATGTCTTCACCAACCTTTCCGAAGTGGAGCCGTACATGCGGTAAGTGCTCAATAAATTATTTCTCAACTAGTCAGAAGTTTGTGTCTAACTCCGCTTATTCTCTTTGCTATAGGGAATTCAATGAGCAATTTTGGCATGAATCAAGGGAACCTACCCTCGAGAAAGCTTCGGCCCTTCTTAGAGATAGTGTGCGAAATGGCATGCCCGATTTCATTTGTTGGTTCAAACAAAAAGTACTTTCTAACTTGACTCCTAGTTAGTTTGACATTTCAAGTTGGTCTTACATGAGACTAATACACCAAGCTATCCTGCTTAAACTTGTAGGGAACAACCGACGAGTCTATGAGTGTCGACTTGGGACAAGCTGCTGATGGTTGTGCCTATAGGGTGAGGTCATTTAAGGCTTACGATGTGAATGGATATCGCTTCCATACAGCAAGCACGAGCAGAGTCGGCCCAATCGAAGAACAACAAATACCAGAGTTTTTACTCCAGGTTTAGATGGGGTTGAGTACTACGAAAGAATTGAAGAAATATACGAACTGAATTTTGATGGGAGCAAACCTCTGAATCCCGTCATCTTCAAATGCCATTGGTTCGATCCAGAAGTAGTGAGACGGACCCCTAATCTTGGGCTAGTCGAAATTCGACAATCAACCGTCTTACCAGGAGACGATGTCTATATTGTGGCTCAATAGGCCATGTAAGTTTATTATCTCTCATACCCGCGCAAAACTGTGGACCGTCTTAAGGGTTGGGATGTTGTGTACAAGGTACCGCCACATAGTAAACTACCTGTCCCAAATGATGATGATTACAACATAGACCCCAACACATATGATGGAGAGTTCTTTCAAGAAGATGGGCTCGTCGGGAATTTCGTTATCGACTTGACGGAAGCTCAGGGCATGGAAGTCGACAATGAAAGTGGTGCTGACGAGGACAAAAAAGACAAGGTTGAGAATGCGAAGGACTTGGAATTACTTGAGTGGTTACATTTAGGCAATGACGGTGTTGATGACATTCCTCCTCCCGAGCACCAGGATGATTATTTCAACACGCGTGATAGTGTTGATGAGACTTATGATCCAGCTGATCCTGATGATGATGATTATTTCTAACAACTGTATCATCTGTACTAATTGGTTTACTCTTTCTCATAGCATGTTTTTTTCATTATGCTTCATTTATCTACATGAAGTTGTATCATCCGTACTAATTGGTTTACTCTTTCTCATAGCAGGTGATTGAAGCATGCTGGGCGGTATACGGAGATCGTTAGCATCTCTATACAAAGGGGGGAGGGATGCAGGTGAAGGCTCTGGAAACAGACCCAGGGGAAGACCTCCAAGAGGAGGAAGGTTGAGAGGCAAAGGCAGGTGTGGAGGAGGTGCTCGGTCTGTCTCGCCTATACCTGGGGCTGAGTCTGAGTCTCAGGAGGTGAAGGAGGAGAGGCAGGAGACATCTATACCTGCGGCTGAGTATGAGTTTAGGGATGAGGAGGACGAGGTAGAGGAGGACGAGGAGAGGGCTCACTCCGCCGAAGCATCGCAGGGGGGTACCTCCAGCTCTACTTCTTCCCGTGTGGGGCTGCGTGGTCCTTCTAGCCTCCCGAAGCGACCGGTGCCCATTGATAGACGGCCGCTCATTCGACCAGACGGAGAGAAGTAAATGGCTCTCTCTACTCTCATATTTTTTTGCTTTTGTATCTTCAATATTTCAACACATACTAATAATTTGGCTTTACACTTGTGCAGGTACTGGAAGAAGGTTGGAGAGGGTGACCACTCACGCCATGTAAACAGCGTCCTTAGACTTTTGATCAAGGAGAAATTCCCTGGCATGGTTACTTTGGGTGAAGTAACCGAGCCGGCATACACATGGGCCCACTATGTAGCCACACCGGACGCCCGTGACCAGGAGGGAAGGGAGTTTCCCAATAGAGCCGAGCGGGTGAAGGCCGAGCTGTGGGTAAGTTTCTTTCACACTACATTAATCAATACTAATTGCATGGAAATTATTGAACTAATGACTAGATCCATCGCGTCTATATGCAGGATTTCTTTAGATGCGAGGCGGGCTTCGAGGATAGGGCAGCTGCTGTCGTCGACAGAGCTGCCAAGAAGCTTGTTAAGGATATGCACTATGAGGCGTGCGTCCAGGCCGTGATCAAATTTCACGTGGAACACCTTGGAGAGAAGGTGTCAAAAAAAGACGCTAGGACCAAATATCTGACCGGGGAGCAATACCTACAGGTAAAGTACATTAATGCTTATTATTCCTTAGATTACTAACACTTAATTTCTTCTTCTTATATATGATGTACTTGATGATTTAGGTGCCTCCGAGGTGGTGCGCCCAACACCTTCCGTGCTGGGAACGGATTGTGGAGAAGTGGTGCGCTCCTGAGTGGGAGACGAGTCATGAAGCTGCCCGGGAAAGGCGATTGTTGATGCAAGGTGCACCACACCATCAAAGCAACCTCACCCTGACTGGTTACGCGGCTAGATGGGTATGCAATAGCATCTATTTCTTCCCAAGCTCAGTTCTTCTTAATTTATGTGCGGGCGCCCCCCTTTATGAATCTTCTTGCTTTCCTGTTGTAGTTGGCAAAAAATGATAGTTAGCCTTGCTCCCAGTTCAAGGCATATGCTTTGGCCCATAAGTCAAAGGCGTTGCACGGGGTTGTTTATGATCCGAATGATCCGGCCTCAGCGTACACCAATGAGAACGTCAAGGCTCGCCTGGATGGATACACATCGATGGCAAAGGAGATCCACGGGCAAGACTTTGATACGAGCGAGCATGATCTTGATGGGGAAGTGGTTATGAGGGCGGGAGGAGGCAAGAAACATGGCCAGTACTAGATTGGCGACGGCACACTCGATACGGCCTCCACTCCCTCTCTCTCAGCTCAGAGCTCGGAGCACGAGCTCAAGTCCGGCTATACGCCCTCGCCCAGAGTCTACGCGGATTGTGATGACTGAACTCCAGGTTAGTTCTATTTCATTCATCCTCCACGGTCTTTACATGCTTTGCATTAGAACGATGATGAGATTGCGATGACATACTGTAGGCCCAGCTGGCTGAAGAAAGGAGGCTCCGACAGGAATCCGAGAGAAGGCAAGAGGCCGAGAGGCTAGTGCTCGAGAAGAGGATGGCGGCAGAACGAGCCCAGTTGTACGATCTTATGAAGGGTGTTTATGCTGCAATTGGCCAAACTCCGTCACCGATGCCAACCCCTCCTCATCAACATGCTCCACACACTCCCCACACTCCTGTGAGTTTGTTTATAACCTTCTAATCACCATTATTGCCCTTCCTATAGCCATAGAGTGTTGTGTAACTATCTCCTCCGTTGTGCAGCATCCATCAGCGGGACTGAATGATCCTGGAGCTGGATCTTTGCAAGCAAGCCCAAGCAACCCTCGTGGTACTCCGTCGTCAAGAAATTTGCTCCAGTGAACTTGAATCAACCTTTGTCTTTGTGCTCCAATGATGTGATGTTTGTACTTTGCCGAGATGTCATATGTGATGTTTCCGGTGAACTTTGAATTATATTTGTGATATGTGATATGTGAAATGTGATGGTTTATATAAATGTGATGGTTGTGTCTTTGTGCTCCAATGATATGTAAATTGTTTTGAATTGCAGGGATTTTTGGAAATATAAACAAAAAAAGTTGCTGTGTACTTTGCCGAGTGTAACACTCGACAAACAACGATATGCCGAGTGTAACACTCAGCGGCAAACAAGGATATGCCGAGTGTAACACTCGGCAAAGGTGCCACGTGGTGCAAGCCTGTGCAATTTGGTATTTCGGCTGCCAGATTTGTCAAGTTTTGCCGAGTGTCATAATTTTGGCACTCGGCAAACCGTGCCACGTGGTGGCCCAGCAACCAGCGACGTACCGACCTACTCAGACAGTTGTTTGCCGAGTGCCTGGGATCAACACTCGGCAAAGAGGTCTAATGGGCGTCCTGGCCGTTTACTCGCTTTTTTGTGCCGAGTGTTGGTTTTGACACTCGACAAACTTTTTGCCGAGTACGCGAGAGAAAACACTCGGCAAACAGGGCGTTGCCGGCAGGCTATATGCCGATTTTTTAACACTCGGCAAACAGTTTGCCGAGTGTAACACTCGGCAAACAGTTTGCCGAGTGCGTTTCCTCCTTCGCCGTGTGCCTTTGGCACACGGCAAAGTGATGGAATCCGGTAGTGTAGGACCAATGGACCCGTCAAGCCAAAAGACTAAACTACCCTCATCTTTACTTATCTATAAAATTGGAGTTGGTGGTGTTGGTGATGGTAGGTCACCCTCCCACGGACCGTTTGATCGCTCATCAACGGTCAAGATTTAGGCGGTGGCAAATTTATAATATGAGATCACGTAACAAACAGAAATGTCAACACCTATAACAGCACTAACAAATCACACAACAACCATCCAATCCTAAATAGCGGCTCTAACAAATCACACGAGAACCACCAATGATCTCAAGATAATAAGAGCAACTCACATGATCTGAATTCTCAGAATAATTCTCCTCTGTTTGCCCTATTCTGTTCCCTTGTTTTTCAAATAACAGCACAAACAACTTTAGTACGTAAGCCAACTCCATTGATTTTTTTCTCTCCCACATAGCTCATAATTAATATAGCTGCAACAATTTCCCATCTCAGAATAATTCTCCTCTGTTTACTCTCTTCTATTCCCTTGTTTTTATTGATCCCCACATGTAATTGGAAGATAATAACAGCAACTCACGTGATCTGAAATAACATCACAAACAACTTTAGTACGTAAGCTACTCGGAGCTGAGGTCGGCGACCAACAACTTCAGCCGGAGCAACAATATTGGACAGGGCGGCTTTCGGACTGTCTACAAGGTTCTTCTTCATGGCTTTCACATTTCAGTGCTTTGCAACAAAGTTTTGATCGATCTTCAATTCCAGGCGACGGTGCGAAGTGGGCTAGAGGTTGCAGTGAAGGTGCTGTCAGCCTACTCGAGGCAGGGCATCAAGTAGTTCCAGACATAGATCGATGTGATCGCCAACGTGAAGCATCCGAATCTGCTGGAGCTCATCTTGTTTCCTACCCTGTTTAATAAGAGATTACACCTTGTAAGTAATTTTGATTTAAAATTACTTTGAGCTATGTTGTTTCCCTAGATATTTGACAGTTTACAATTCTTGCATATGTACCAGTGTTCTTCTCTGCCTCGTCATTGTGCCCCTGCGTTAGACACCTCCTTTAACAAGCTTTGAAGATCAACTTTACTAAAACCAGGTGTTCATCTAACGACTTCCTCAGAGTATGTAATCAAGTGGCTCCTCGCGAGGATGCATGTGCAGGGCATCAAAGTTGTTTGCTTGTACAATGGGGTGTCTGTGTGTAAAGATAAAATATTACAAGGTGGCGTGGTATTATGCTGGCAACGACCTGGAATGATTGGACCAAAAAAATCATGTAGCCAGGCTAATAGGCATTGTTAATTTATTTTGTGTACTGTGTTGTATGGATGAACACGAAAGTAAAAACCCTATAATATATTATTTTCTGTGTCCTTAGGGCTAAATGCTACTTCAGATGCTATAACAGACCTTAAAAAACCAAAAGCAGATATATGCCACATCATTGGTTTTTTAATATGTTAAACTGCATACTAAGAGACTTATAATTGCTCACTCTAACATATTAAGTAGTGCAGATGGGGAAACAGTTCTTTCAACTAGATTTTGATTCACACTTGTCGGGGCATCATATGAAGGCAAGGAGAGAGCACAACAAATTTCTGTGGGAATACACTGAGCTCCCCTCTATTGCTTTTTCCTGATGATGAAGAAATTGAGAACTCAGAGTTACCAAACACAGTTCAATAGTACAAGGAACAATCATTCATCAAATGACAAACAATTATACTTTTTTGGATAATTGTTAGGAATTGTACAACATAGATTCATTAAAGTGAGATTTGTGGTATTTTATTTCGTAGGTCCAGAGCGTTCCTGTGAACCAAGAAATGGGGAACTTAATGTCATGACCCCAATGCTTGTACGGACCATACATGATCCTCTATATGAGACAAATACAAACATTACAAAAGAGAGAAATCAAGCAAGAGGAGACCGTGCTAGAGCACGACGAAATAGCTTAACGCCCGAGCAAAGGGAGGAGATCAATGCCCGTAGAAGAGCAGCTAGGCAAATAAAATGTTCGATGAGAGAAACACCCGACAGAGAGCTGCCAGGCAAAGCCTATCAACCACGGAAAGGCAGGAGACAAATGCTCACCGAAGGGAAGCAAGGCAAAGTTTGTCAATCGATGAGAGGAATGCTAGCCATCGGCAAGATAATAAAGGATGGCGTGAGTTGGGATCTGGTGCAGCAGTCTGCGCAAAACAAAGATGACGATCAAGGTTAATCTTTTTAGCATGCTTATGCGTTCTTTCTATCTTCCCAACTAAAATGTTGCCTAACTCTCAACTACTCCTTGTCTTTCTGCAAATGGGAATAGCCGGTTGTGTGTCTCCGTCAGGGACTACTACTGTTACAGATTGCAGACGCGTCCTGCGATATTCAACCCAATGCTGCACGGAGCACCCTGTTCTAGTAGTACGCGGTCGACATGTACATCAAGATAGAGGGGTGTAGGCTTAACTGGTTCAGAGAAAATCAGACGCACATACGCGCCGACCTTTATAAAGGTGTCGTGGATAGCATCGCTGCTGGGGAACATCGTTCTAGCGAGATTGGCAAAAGGACGATGCTCCCATAGTTGTTCTAGGGAGGCTACAGAGATAAGAAGCGTAGGCACATGGATGCAATGGCATCGGTGCAGAAGTATAGAAAGCCGGACATCTTCCTGAAGATGACCTGTAATCCCAACTGGGAAGAGATCGTTAATGAGTTGCTGCCTGGCCAGACCCCACAGGACCGCCCCGATCTTGTTACCCGCGTCTTCAGAGCCAAGTTGGAGGCTATGAAGGAGCGGCTTTTCAAGAAACACATCCTAGGCAAGGTGATTGCTTATGTCTATGTGGTCGAGTTCCAGAAGCGGGGCCTCCCACATGCCCACTTCTTGCTGATAATGGACTCAAGTTACAAGCTTATGGTTCCAGAGCAGTACGACCGCTTAATCTCAGCCGAGCTCCTAGACAAGCATAAATACCCTGAGCTATATGCCATGGTAGTGAAGCATATGATGCACGGTCCATGCGGTGTCCTAAAGGCCAATAATGTGTGCATGTAGGATGGGCTATGCAAGAATCAGTACCCACAGCCGTTCAACCATACCACCGTACAGGGGAAGGACTCCTACCCGGTTTACCGAAGACGAGACGACGGTTGGCACGCTCAGGTTCGCGGACAGATGCTGGACAACAGGTGGGTCGTGCCGTACAACCCATACTTACTACGGACGTTCAACTGCCACATAAATGTTAAAGTATGCTCCAGCATCCAGGCCGTCAAATACCTATATAAGTACATCTACAAGAGCCACGATCGAACATCATTCTCTAGTAGAATTAAACCCGTGTATTACAGCTAGAAGAATGGCGTCACTTTCTCCATCAACTCCAAGAGTTACAACTAGAAAATGACATATACCTCACCGGGAGGCATTAATATATGGTTATTACCTAGAAAATTATTAGTCATTGTCTCGTCCTTGAACTATGTTATTTTATGGTGGACTACGATATTTGGTGGCAAACTATGGTACTTGTGGTGCACATTAATTTATTTCATCAAGCTTATGGTGAACTTTATTTATCTCACTATATTATGTTTATCGTATGCATGAAAACGAGATATCAAGTAAACATCTTCTTTAGCAACACACGAGCACTCTTCTATTAGATCGTTGTAAGGCAAAGCAATATA
Organism: Stipa capillata; assembly: GCA_019208055.1. Classification (NCBI taxonomy): domain Eukaryota; kingdom Viridiplantae; phylum Streptophyta; class Magnoliopsida; order Poales; family Poaceae; genus Stipa; species Stipa capillata. The sequence goes on from JAGXJF010001791.1 coordinate 20,631, forward strand.
TTTTGTTATGAACTTATGGTTTTGGTCTGAACATGTGATGTTGTTCTACTATTTGAGGTTCCGTTGCAGCGCACGGGCACCCTACTAGTACATAATAAAAATTCAGATGGAAATTCTATAATACTCTACAAAATCAACGGTGATTTAATTTATAGTAATCATTCCTACCAGTAATAAAATGTATCGTAAAAATACTCTTCTTTTTAGTAAACTAGGAATAGAACGATGACGGAGCGAATGCATAGAGCGACACACACAATGAAATGCAGGAAAAGGCAAAAGGACAAGTAATAATCCCAGCAAAAAAGAAGGGCAATCAGTATATATATACACTCGGTGTTTCCCAAGCCAACCATCAATGCATGACACACGAAAAAACAAGTTTCCTGGTCTCTACATCATGGCGATGTACATAGTTGTTACGGGTGGCTTCCGCACTACCTTAAATCGATGCAATCACTGGTAAGGCCTATGCACCTCTTGTCCGTCATGAACTTACATTTGCCTTCTCTCCATTCAGCACTAGGTCACATGACGACGGTCACCTCTGGCGGAGGTATGAGGTGATAGAGGTCTAGAGCAAGGACACACGAAGATAGTCATCCTTGGTGGAGGTTTGAGGTGACGGACGTCCGGAGCAAGGACATGCGAAGATGGTCACCCTTAGCGGAGGTCTTGAGCAAGGACACATGAAGACGGTCACCCCTGGCGAAGGTCCAGAGCAAGGACACGCGAAGACGGCCACCCCTGGTGGAGGTTCGGTGTGATAGAGGTCCGAAGCAAGGATACGCGAAGATGGAGGGACCCACGTATGGAGCACCTAACCAAGTATCCTTAGATGTTGAGGCATATGCTTGTGAGGGTATGAGAGAAATGATGGAGTAGTCCTTGACCAAATGAAGAAATGAGGGATAAAACTGTAATCTCCTAGTGGCGGAGTTGTAACTTCGTCTCACATCTCTCCTGGACTACAAGTAAGAGAGCACCCCCTCTACAGGGGGTATGGAATACATCAAGCACCGCATTCCCACCTGAATCGAGATTTCTCTTAGTGTTAGTGACGCTCTGCGTTTAACCCGCTCATCCTTCGTGCACACCCGGGTGAGCCAGTACTCAACCGAGGGTGCCTCAAGTTTACAATCCAACAGTTAGCGCCATCCATGGGGAGTTCGAGCAAGAAGCCACACGCGGGAGGACAACATGAGTCACTATACTTAAGCATAGGAAGCATGGCTCACAAGGCGAAGAAAGTATCAAGAGGAAGGCCCCAGGTTGTCCTACCGCATGTGCAGCCACCGCGAGCAAGGCATAAGTGCGATGGCAGTCGAGACATCCGCGCAGACGAGTGGCAATAGTGACGCGTGTCAAGGTACGGAGGTCATCCCACCCGAAGCAGTCATGGAAGATGCAACTAGAGCAGCCCCTATGCAAGGTTCCGTCCGGAGCCCCTTAGAGGATGCTCACTCGCTCTATGATGAATACCGTCGGCCCTCCGGACATTACTGATGGTTAGCCCAGCCCACCTGCCCTAGCTCCGGCCTCGACGTCTACCTCAAGTGCAGAGACAATGGCCTAGAACAGCAGGTGGAAGAGGCAGAGACAATGGCCTAGAACAGCAGGTGGAAGAGGCAAACCATCACGTGAAAGAGCTTCGTGAACATCTCCTTGCGGCCAAGCAAGAAGCACTCCACGTGATGGCCCAAACACTGCAAATGGCTGACCTCTTCACGCACAGCTTGAAACAACCCAAGATATTGCATCACCCTCGTCGGTGCCGAGCACGCGCACCTGAGGAGCTCTGCCGCCAATAAGGGGAAATCCACGTTGCGGCTCGTGAAAGCATTTGACGCAATGACTCTGTGGATCGGAGTGCCAAGGTGCTTCCCGCGAGCATTCAACTAAACCAAGAGGCGGCGTACACAACCCTCTATGGCCATGCGGCATGCATGAGCATGCAGGGGATTTGCATCCTCGGGCAGCGTCCTAGCAAGGCGCACATGGACCTTTCTTGTAAGCGCCCCCTCTACAAGTGTCGTTGAAGGTTCAATGCCAACCACCCGATGTCATTGACCCCGCTAAGCCCAGAGTTTCACCCTGCGGACCTCTCAAAGTACTCTGGCAACACCGACCTAGTCCAATATACAAGGGTATACGAAGTCGTGGTGATGGCTGCAAGAGGAGATGAAGCTGTCATGGTCTGGAGCTTGCTGCTCGCAATTAACAGGACGGCTCAGACATGGTATCTGGGGCTGGCATTATGCACCGTATACTCGTGGGAAAATCTTTGTGACAAGCTCCATAGCTATTTCCAAGATTATCGGAAGAAAGAAATGACATCCACCAATTTGAACAACCTCAAACAGTGGCCGGGCGAAACCATCATGGTATTTCAGAGGCACTTCTCTGAGATTCAGTGCCAAGTCAGTGGTGTGACGGAGCAGACCATATGCGAAGCCACTTGGCGGGCCATGACAAATGAAGCCCTCGCGGACAAGCTAGAGAAGAAGCGGCTGAGCAAAATACAATATCTCTCTGACATCATGTGAGTGTATGACCACGTTGAAGAAGGATGGATGTTGAGAAAGGCAGAGGTGTGTGCGGTGGAGACACGGTGTAAGCAGAATATTGAGTGGTGCGACAAGCGTTGTCAATGCTAGTGGGACATTTACCACGTGTCGAGCGACACCCGTGCCCACACGGGCCGTGCTGGCTATGACAAAGACCAAAACCACCCACGTGCCGGCCTACTCCGACGCATGCCCAACATGGACTCAAACCCCAAGAGCCGAGGGCATCGAGACAACGTCGGCGGGCGAGACCTGGTGCACTCCCGTCCAGGGTGCTAGGAGCTAGGACGTCAGGATGGGTGCGAAAGACGACCATGTAACCGGTCGGGGCGCCACCAACTGGAGGCTAACACCACCGAGGTGCAGCCCACGTGTTCCTACGACATACGTTGTGTAAACACCCACTCAACTGCCAAGTGTGATCTGGTCATTCAACTCTGTCAACGACACCAAAACACGCTGGACAAGTGTGAGCGCCACAACCAAGCACCCCGTGAGGCCGGCACTCCTTGGCTAACTCCGCTACCCCCATGCCTGCCACCTGCTCAGGATGGCAGAGAATCGCACCACGTCATGCATGCAATCACTAGAGGTAGCACTTACACATTCCTGTCCAAGCGGCAGTGCAAGGCGTACGCTCAGAGGGTCCAACACATTAGATCTTATCCTCCAACTGAGTTGCCACCTTGGGCACACATGCCAGTGAAATTTGGCCTAGAAGACTCAATCAGGGTCCTCCTCCTGCATCATGATGCCCTCGTCGTCCCGGTGCTCATTTCTAACATCGAGATACGGTGTGTCTTCGTTGACGGAGGAAGCTTCGCGGAAATCTTGTTCGTCTCGGTGCTAGAAGCAATGGTCATCCCAAGGGTGGTCTTGCAATCTCTCGACATCCCGCTTCTTGGGTTTGGCAGAGAGTCCGTCATGGTGCTCGGGAGAATCGAGCTGTTAGTCACATTCTGCAACGTGACGTGTGCACGTACTGAAAATGTAGTTTCCGATGGTGAACATGCCGTACCAGTACAACGCCATCCTTGGTTCTCCCATCTCTCTTCCCATCTTGTCCACCGAAGTTGAAGACAATGCCGCTCTGACCTCATTATGGCCAGATCTACCACCTCTGACCTTGCCACGGTTGGATCTGCCGCCTCCGACCTCGCCGCAGCCAGACCGGGTCACCACCGACCTCACTACGCTACTCCTGTACTATTGGCCGGCCATTAGCACCGGGTCCCGAGACCACGCTAGTCGAGGTCCTCTCCCTTCGCTGGCAGTCGCAGAAACAACAGACGCAGGTGAACAATGGGGTGGTGAGTAGGAAAAACCGCGCAGGTACAAGTCCTCGTCTCTCCTCCCATCTCTATCTCTCCCATCTCTCTTACACTCTTAGTGGTCTCTCCCCCCTAACTCATCCTGACCGGCTAGTGCAAGTCGCCACTGTCGTGTTGTTGCCGCTGGAAGGCACACTAGGGTTGTGTCGGCAGGTCGAAGAGGGACAGGAGGTCAGCAGTGGCCGAGATGACGGACGACGACGACGATAGGTCAGAGATGGAGAATGCGGCGGTCACTAGCACATGAGGCTGCAGTGGGAAAGGCAGCGGCGATGGCAGCTCCAGCGTGTGCAAATCGGTTTGTTCTTGTGTATGTGATTACTGCAAATCAGTTTCTTGCGTGTACGTGTAGGTTGTTTGGACTTCTAGATCATTGTTCATCCACAGCTGATCTATTGCTTGTGCCCATTTGGTGCAAGCAGATTTCCTTTTTTTCTTGCGATTGAAATACCATATCATATGCGGTTCTAGAAATGAACTTATGAACCGTCTCAGATGAGGTGACCTCATAGGCAGTTCAAAATACCGCCAGTGATACGAATTTTGAACATCCTATGATTCCACTTTGTGTAGCAGTGTTATAACAAATGTGGCTGAGCCAATGGATGATTCGCTAACGGTCGGTCCAAATGAAGTAGTATTGCGATTTGGATTGTTTGATGGTCCTAATTTCTTCGACCTTCTAATATTTTCTCTAATCATAAGTTCCACGATTTGTTAATCTGCAGCTTGGCTCCAATGTCGTCTTTGATTCTCATGCAGGGGATCCGTGGCCGGTGACGGCTGGAATAGGGTAGCCAGCTGCTATGGCGTGCAGGTGTTTGTGTCCAGGCCTCCAACGCCACAGGCGATGCCGGCGATGAGAGGCCGCGGGCGCGTCCCTCGCCAGTGTGGATTTTAAGAGGCTGGAAAACAAATCTCAAACTATTCTGTAAAAAAACCTTCTAAGACCGCATTCTATCTCAAACAGCTTAAAAACCGTCTGAAGTGAGATCTTAATATCCTAAACCCGAATTCTAGACGGTTCAAACATTTTGAATCGTCTAAATAGAGGGCTTTTAATTAGTAGTGTGGAAGTTGACGCTGGTACTTATTTTAACTTTCGGATATACATGTTTTGCAGCACTAGATAAAATTATTTACGATGGTGCTGGCGACATTTGAAGGACTAATCTTGACTCTTGAGCATATTGTATAGTGACTCTTGCTGTGAGCCTGTGAGTGTCCATGGCTTTGTGCGTGTGCTGAAACGATGATGATGCATCTGCACGTGAAGCTTCCACAGGATCAACATGTTATCACGAAACTTGATGATTGATGCCAAGGTTGACCGCCTAGTTCGCAGACAACAGCTGCACAACGCAGAAACCTGACACTCTACATCTACGATCGTACCTTACCAGCATCACAAGATATAGTTTATGAGCACGTTGGTTTCTAGAGGGTCATGGCGGTCCGAAATGATCAGGATGCATGCTTTACAGAATTTTAGATAGAACTAGGCGAGGATTGTCGTGACCCGATTTTCGGAAATGATCAGGACGCATGCTTTACAGAATTTTAGAGAGAACTAGGCGAGGATTGTCACGACCCTGATTTTTGGAGCCGTGAGATAACGTCCACAATTGCTCAGGAGTTTCTCGATTGCGTATGTAGAGTAGCCACATTGCCAACACAGCGATAAACATTTGAATTTTATTACAGAATCGGGAAATACGCTTAGCAGCGGTTTATTTTACAACTGACTGGGGCTTCCAAGCCCAAAATTTATATTACAATTAAAAGGGACCTACACCACAGGCGCCTCGAGCACGGATAAGACCTAGAATTTGTACTCGTCACCATCGAAATATTCTTCATCAAAAGGTTCTTTTCGTCTTCCTGCATATTTGTGATGATTGGTGCAGTAATGAGTACATGATGTACTCAGCAAGTCACGTTAGAAAAATGCACTACGTAGCTACACGCCTCGGATTTCAAAGGAGGGGGATAAAGTTTATTATTTGGTGGATGCATAGCCCTATGCTCCATATTAGCATTTAAAATTTCTTCTTTTAAACATTTGGATAGTAAAACATTGTATTTTTAGTAACCCTGTTGGGTCATCGTCAGATTCAACTGATCATTACCAAATTCTATTTATGCCTCGTATCGAGAATCACCTCTAAACACAGCTTCATTAACCGAAAGCACAGCGTATTCGAGTACCATTTAATTTAACTTTGCAGAGTGGCTCAGCTTTACCCACATGATACCTATACCTCTTAGTGTCACTGTAGATTTACACACACCCATCAGTGTGTCAATAGAGGTAAGGTAACAAATCTTTTTATCTGCTCTATCTTTGAAATTTCTACCCAGGAACACTACGTCACTCGCTCTCCTGGGAGCCGACGAGCCAGTATCAACTTCGTGATCCAGGAGTCAGGTGAGCTCCAGTTGTAATTTCCCAATAAATGGCCTATCACCTCTTTCTCTTCTGCCGGCCTTCAAGAGAAGAGGAACGGCAAGTAATTCTGTAGTTGTTCAGCGGGTGGAGCTGATTTACTAGGCCAGGTTTGACGACTCAAACACGTGGTTGACTGATTTTGTGTTCACTACTTAGCACAAGGGTCTTGTCCTTAAATGCCCTAAGTAAGGTAATCCACCAATTACCCTTACTCTCGGAAGGGATATGGCTGCACGATCAATAGATGATGTAGGATCGGTGGCTTCCAACAGAGGGGGGTGAATGTCGAGTTCAAATTTCTTTTTCAAATTCAAATACAAATAGCAACTGAGGTGCTACTGTAAATGACAGGAAAGACGCCGCGAAAATAACTCGACAAAATACCGCAAAACTGGAACAGCAGTGTCTCACACCAGTGACACAGCTGTGTGACATAGCTGGCTTGGCAAAAAACCCCCAAAATTCCTTGGTGATGTGGAGCTCGTCGATAGCTTCAAAACGAGTCCAAGATCACTAAATTCTGATTTCAGACGCAAAAGTTATGATCAAAACAGTGAACGTCCGAAGCAGCAGCAGTAGCTCACACCAGTGGTACAGCTGTGTGACACAGCTGGGTGACACAGCCGTGTGACACAGCTGGGTGACATAGCCGTGTGACACAGCTGTGTAACACAGCCGTGTAACACAACTGTGTAACACAGCTGAGTGTCACAGTTGGGTGATACAGCTGGGTGACAGCTGTGTGACAGGCAGATTAGTCTAGAACTGAAATTTCGATCTAATTTTTGGGCCAATTCAAAATTTACCCAACCAAATCCAACCAAATTTTACAGAGAGGTGTGGGAGGGTCTTGGGAGTCTAGATCAAGTGTTGATCTTTATAAAAACCTCTCAAGTCTTGACCTTTACCCAATTCTCTCGAATCAGCCCTAGAAATGAGAAAAAGGGAAATTTTGAGGGGAAAGGAAGCTCGTGAGGAATCTTGATCTCAAATCAATATGGAATCATCTCACATATCCCAGCAACCTATTCCAAGCCCCAAATCACAGGATCAAACCCTCTACAAAGATTAATCACGAAAAATCCATTTCTTGCTTCTTTTCCAAGAAAACTCGAAATAGAGGAGGGAAAGGTTGAATCATTGGGTATGCTTGGATGGGATCAGTATAGAAATGATTTTCCCATCACTTACTTGCCATACCATGGATCAATCCACAGAAAAAGCAAGAAAACAAAAATCTAAAAGAGCTAATGAAGGAAATAACTCAAGAACACAAAGGAATTGAGAAAATCTTTTTGTATGGCATTTTCGTGGATTTTCTTGCTGTTTCAAAGACCTCTCATGATTAGGCCAAAGCTCTCTTGAGCAGCCCCTAACTAGGGTTTTCATAACGCTTATAAAAGGATTAAGGGATAAGCACCTCTTACCCCTCCTTTTATAGTGGTGGAGGCATACCTCCCACCACTTGGGCCTTAAGCCCACTTAGATGGCACGAGCACTTAGCACACATCACAAAGCGTCTAAGTGACCCATCCTCCATCCATCTTTCCTTCTACCCTAAGCAACTAACCCTAAACCGCTTCTCGGCCGCCGCCGCAGTTTCTTGGTTATGCTTCGGTAGATTCCACGTTTTTACCAAAACACCCTCGCACTGACTTGGTCCTCACGTCTCATCTCTACCCGCTTTCTTGTCCTCTGCGTACATGCTTTTAAGCCACACGATGTTGTCGCCACCTCCTTGACCGCATCTCAGCCCTCCAAACCTCATGCTGGTCCATATGGCCGAACCATCGCCGCACCCAACTCGCACCTGCACACAATAGACCAAGCAAACCGTTGTGAGCACAAGTTTTCCACTTGACCTGAGTCAGCCGAGAAAAATCCTTCATCCACTCAATTTTTCCTTGAGACAAATTAAGAAACTCAAACTTATCAATCACACAACAAGTAATTCAAACCTCGAATTCATGCAACCAAAAGAATCAACTCCACATATGGTGGCAAAATATTTATCACAAATATTGTCAACTCCTCACATGACTCACAGATGAAAGGCCCCATCTTCTCTATCCCCCAACCGTCGCAATTTTTTTTAAACCAAATTCTCTGAGTTTTACTCTAGGGTTACCAACATTCTTGAATATAGTCTAACCTAGCCTCTAATGTCGGTGAAGGATACTGATATGATTTATATTTATCCTAAGGTCTTCAAAGTGAATATGGCCTGTAAAAATAGCTGGGGCTGTGGGGTAGTAGGTGCTAACTATATCATCATGTCATTCAAAAATATCATGGTACTAAATTAACATGTAGAAAATAATTAACTAAATGAACAATATAATAAATAGTAAGGCATGTGGGATCAACATGAACAAAGGAGTGTGACTTGCCTACTGCACCAAATTCAGTTGGATCGTTGTCTGGAAAATTTTCACCTTTAGGATCCTCTCTAAGCGTCTAATCGTTGCTATCGTGCGCAATGTGAAAAAAAGATCCAAACAAACATATATAAGTCCGAGCTCGATGAATGCGAGTTGGGAGCAAAATGTAAAATAATTTAAATATAATACTATAAATAGGAAGGGGGTTTGTGAGGGTGTTTAGAAAGGAAATCCAGGTTGGAAATGTGTATGGTCGGAATCGAAAAGATGGATGAGGATACATGATGCGAGTTAAGGCTTCAGACGAAGAATCAGGATATATATGGAATAAGAGGGTTTTTGTGGGGTTTAGGGTATTAAGATGCGGGAATGTGGGTTAACGGTGTGGAGAAATGGAATCGGGGCGTCAAGACGATCAAAACAGTATATATATGTGCTTTTAGGGTTTCGGGTTTTCGGATCGATAGGGTTGGACCCGCAAAGTTGTATCAGACCAGTTAGGGTTTTCAGATTGGCTGGGTTGGATATCAGGGCTGGTTTTATTAGGGCTTGGAATGGGTGGTGGGTTGGGCTGGATATAGGCTCAGGGTTTAAAAGAATTTGGGCTCACGGTTTAAATAAAAGAAAAGGAATTCTTTTGCTAATTGGGCTTGACCCGAAAAGAACTGAGTCGGCCCAAGAAGGAGGAGCCGGCCTGGGAAGGGGAAGCCGCGTGACTTAGCTCAGAATTGAGCTGCCTGAGAGGGGCACGGCTCGGGGTGCTCGGCTCGGCTCGATCTCAAATCGAGCCGACCTCAGATTGGGGATTTTGGGGAAGGAACAGAGGAGGGCTGCCACCGGCGACGGGGATGAGAAATTCGTCACCGGTGAGGTTTGCCACTAGGGGCGGGGACATGGGAAGGTTCGGGACGATGAGGGGGTTCCATTTTTGGGAAGAAAAGAGGGCATCACTGTGGGCATGGAGCTTGGCAATGGTGAGAGCAGCTCGGTTCTCACCTCGCCGGAGTTGGTGAGGACGGTGGAGGGGTTGCCGAAGCTCGGGAAGGAGGAGAAGTAGAACGGGGAGTTGAGGAGTAGGTGGGGGAGCTCGTGTGCATGAAGAGAGAGCTCGGTAAAGAGCCCGGTGGGAGATTTATAGGGAGGAGGCAGTCGGGGCTCAGCACTCGACGCACCGGGGGGAGAGACTCAAGGAGATGAGCAGGGGCTCGAACTACGTGGCGTCCGCGCATGGTTTGGCTGGCGACCGAGCTCGAGCGGCGTGCTGTTGCAGCGAGTGGCAGTGCAGCGAGGGGAGAAGGGCGAGGGAGGTGGCACATAGAGGGGAAGGGGATGGGCGACGCGTGGACTGGTCACCTCGGGCACAGAGCTGAGCACGGGGCAGGATCCGCCGTTACCAACGTCGAGCAGAGCAGCGATGGTGTGCTGTACAGGCGGCACGGCGACCGGGGTTGGAGGCGACAGGAAGATAGGCCAGACGGGCCAGAGGGAAGAAATGGGCTGGAAAGAGGAGAAATGAGGCCCATGAGGAAATTTCAAATTTTTGGAGAATTTTGCATTTGAATAAAGTTTGAAAATTTTCATGCTAGCTAGCTCTGTAGAGCACCCGTTGTTTCTTTCCCGACGTCTCCTGTTCCCATCTCTTCTCATTTTTGCGATTTCGCTACCTCCTCTATCACATATTTATGTGCATTGCAACTTATTTGCTGTGCTGGTAGCATCCTTAATAGGAGGAGTTGTACAGCCAAAGTTTGGATGAAACAATGACTAGTTTTTGTATGACTGACAAGGTGAAAGGGTTGGTGTGGGTTATTCATTCGTCTTCATGACTTACTATTGATCATCGAGCTAGTGACGAGTCGTCGGTGCCGTTGTAAGGGTGATGAACAACACGTTATGGACTTATGGATGCTACTGATTGGAATGTGTGCTTGTGTCATTTAAAAGGGTTCAAAGCTATTAAACAAACTCTACAGTTCTTTAATGCTTATTCTATCGAAGGCGAGAACAACAATAATGGACCAAGAGAAACTAACATTGATAGCAGAACGCGTTCGTAACGATGAACATATACTACAAAGCATTGCAGGGAGAAGGTAGGTTAAGGATAGCATTTAATGCTTATTCTATCGAAGGCGAGAACAACAATAATGGACCAAGAGAAACTAATATTGATAGCAGAACGTGTTCGTAACGATGAACATATACTACAAAGCATTGCAGGGAGAAGGTAGGTTAAGGATAGCATTCATTCTTCGATAATATTCTGTAGGACAATAAAGCTTTTGCTAATTTGTAGACAAATATTTTCCAAGAATAGAGCTTTTCACATCCTTGCAAATAGTAAACAAGAAAAACAACGATGAGGAATAACATTGACCACAACTTTGAGAGAAAACAGAAAAACAAGCCTAAGAGAACCTATTAGAAAATATATTGTACTACTCCCTCTGTCCAACAACGTAAGGCACGCACAGATCCCAAGATTTACAATTAGGTCTATAATATTTTGGTTATATAACACAAAAGTGATATTGTTGGAAAGTACTTTTGAAAACGAATCTAATGATACCATTTTTGTGTCACATAACCAAAATATTATATGTCTAATTATAAATCTTGGGATACGTGCATGCCTTACATTGTTGAACGGAGGGAGTACTAATTGAGGATTTATTTATTGGTGCGTCTATATAGTTAGCTCTCTTTTTTCCAAATCCTAACAAGCGACACAAGTTACCACCGGTACTGGTAGTTTAATATTGATAGCTGATTGGATCAGTCTTACACATGTGCCCGACTTGATGCATTGGCCGGACTGATCGGACTTCAGAGAGTTTTTTTTCAAATATTTTTTTATCCCAAAATTTTAGAAATATTACGACGTTCAATTTTTTTATAAAAATGGCCTCAATCGCCACCGGTGCTGGCGGTAGGGCCCTAATCGCCACGGCCCATGGCGATTTCTAGCTATCGCCAGCCCAGGTGACGGTAATCAATGCTATCGCCATCACCCGTGGCGATAACGTCCAACCGCCACCGGTCGTGGCGATTGGAAGTTAATTCCTGACAGGATCGCCCGCGAACGCCCAACCGCCAAGCCACGTGGCGCAATCGCCACGGGTGGTGACGATTACGGCGCAATCGCCATGGGTGGTGGCGATTATTCCCTGGCCTATATAAGGTCGTGCAATCGCCACCCGAGAGGGATAGAGGAGAGGGAGTTGGAGGCAGCCGCGGGAGGAGAGAATAGGGGGCTCGGGTAGGGAGGGAGAGAGGGAGAGGAGAAGATAGAAAAGAGGAAATAGAGAGGGAGGAACTGGGGGGTATTTCTACAGCGATTTGGAGGTTTTTTTGAATCTTTCACTGTTTATTGTAGTAATTTTATATTTTTAGTAGTAGACATAATAGTAGATCTAGAATCAGGGGTAAATTTAGGGTAGATTTATTCTTAGTATTTAGATTTCATAATGTGTAGAAATACAGTAGTATTTTAAATAGAAACCTATTATAGATTATATAGATGATTAGTTCAAAACAAATGGTAGATTAGGTAGATGATGTAGGAAGTTGACATCGATTTAGAGGTTGGACATTTACATTTTCTATTTAGTTCAATAATACTTTAATAATATTTGTGTGCAGAAAGTAGTATATAAAATTGTAGTTGTACCCACTCATACTATATTTAGAAATCGAGTAGAACAATTTTTGGCGCATGGCAGGATCTTAGACTGTATAGACTAAAATATTACGTTTTGGATGGCAGGAATGTCAGAAGTAGTCGAATTTGTAGTTCACTATGGTATTGGTACCATCCGTATAGATGACTCTGGTTCCGTCGATCTTAGTAGCTTCCAACAAACGAGACTAAGTATGCAAGATGCAAACAAATATCTATCAATGCTATTAAAGAATGGTTCACACGGGCCTTTGGTCTTGATCCGGAGGTCGCAAGTGTAACCTTGAAGGCGTATTTTAGCAAGTCTTGCAAGCATGTCCGGTGGGATTTGTTCTCGCTAAATCTGACAAAAGATTGGCGGGCTTGGTTGAGAGCAAGTAAGGCACGCAAGGGTTCCCATTATCTGTTGGTCCAGGCAGTAGCTAAGGAGGTGTCATCCGAAGAAGACGGAGGCAGAAGAAATGAAGTTGGATAGGACAGCCCAGCGGCAGAGGAAGTTGTTCGTGAAGAAGGCACTGTAGTGGAAGACAGTGGACCTTCTGCTGGACCTTCCGTGACAGGAGCTATTGAATACCTCAGCAGTTCGGTGGACGAGGGGGAGATACGTCAGGAACTAGTGCAGATCATGGAGCATGATGATGCCGTTGCTAGAGAGGAACAGATGAATGTCGAAGATGGTAGCAGCGAAGAGGACGAAGCTGAGGACGAAGAAGGAGGAGACGATCTGATTCCTAGTATGTGGAACACACACTACTACAGAACAGCTCTTCCGAGACGGGCCAAAACAACCATCCCAGACGGTTGGCCGGTCCGTCCGAAATTGGTGGTCAGCGATGACGCAGGTTATAGCAGACGAGTGTGCAGCCCGTCTGCGATTATTACTCGTCCCAGACGGTCCGACAACAGAGTCGTCTGCGATGTCCGGTCATCCCAGACGGGTATATAGCACGACCGTCCGCGATGTCCGGTCATCCCAGACAGGGTATATAGCACGACCGTCCGCGATGTCAGTGTCATCCCAGACGGACGTATGTCACGACCCGTCTGCGATGATGATATCACGGACGGGTTCAACTGTTCACCCGTCTGGGATGGGTGTGTACAGAGAGCATAACACTGCCTGTTTTGTGGCTAGCCTCAGGAATTGCTAGCCATGCCCTCTGAAACAGGAGATACATATATATTGCACAGAATATTCACATATTTGGACATTCATAGAAACAATCACATGCTGTAACAATCACATATTTATACATGCATTCACAATTGCTAGCTACATATATTCACAATTGGTAGCTAGCTAGAACTGAGTCACAATTGCTGCATGCTGTCAACAATCGGTTCAATGTTTAAAAGTAGAGTTGGAGCAGATGTCTAAGAACAAATATGAAAGATATTGCTAGCTACTCCGCTAAGCCGCCACCATAGAACTCGCCATCGGGATTGATGATTTGTGTATTGATGAAGAAGGCAAAAATCCCTCAAATGCGCTTGAGTTCAGCTTCATCAAGTGTGGCATCTTCAACCTTCCATGCCTGTTGCTGTCATAAACTCAGTAAGGACTAGAAAATTACAAAATGTAAACAAACTCAAAATAATGCTTGCATTTGGGTATACCTCCTCAGCTAGTCTTCGCCTAACGAAACCCGCGACAACCTCCATGTGGTAGCAAACGTAGAATCCACATAGGTTTGTCCCCTTGGGTTGTTGTTTGCACTAAAACAACAAACAAATATACGTTAGCTAAGAAGAATCTATTATGAAGCATGTCAATATGCTATATTAACATAGTAATGGATATATATGTACCGGAAAGTCAAATTTATGTCGCAGCTTGGGCCCTTTGCCACTTATCCCTCCACGAGCTTTGTAATCGATGAACGCTTTGTCAAGTATGTCGCGAATCGGCCCAAAGTCGCGTGAAGGATCTCGCGAGGAATCAAGGTATACAACCCTGTTCCATTTTGGTATAAGTACGACCAAAACCCAATGGAAGCTGCATATATATAGACGTACTACCAAATCAGCTTTGTGATATATGTGTAATGGTGAAATTATAAGTATTGGATGCGATGCAACACTTACTCAGGGTTGAAGGGAAATACGATGTACTCTTTATCCTTTTGGGACAACAGTGCATGCTTAACATACTCCAGAACTGCATCTTTGTTGTCGCTAATGTTTGCCCAAGTCACCCTTGCCGGGTCAATGAACCCGATAGGTTCGTTGGTAAGTCTGGCTTCGGTGTGCATGTATCTACGCAAAATGAAAAATCATGTCACGGCTTAATTAAGTTGCATAGGTATGGAGAAAACTGATTGACTGAGAAGTTGTAGACTTACAATGTCCAGCATCTCAACAGGGTCTGCTCCAGGGCGTCGAGGTTGAAGAGTTCGAACAGGTCTTGAAAGTACAGGTAGAACAACCCGCCCATGTCCTGGTGGAAAAGGTGTTCCTCCTTGAAAGCGACCTTGACGCCTCGTGGCATGGTTTGGTCAGGCTCTAGGTTGTTCGTCGCCTTCATGTACCAATCATGCAACCTCTGGCATGCCAGTGAGCTCGATATGTCCTCCGGCGTGACCAAGACTTGTCCATTCACAAATCGACGAGCCAGAGGCGCGAAAGGGAGATCATCCACTCTGTCTGGATCAAACCCAAGTTCTGCCACTAGAGCTGCCTTCGATTTTTTGCTGCCCTTGGAAGTCTTGGGGCCACTACTGCGACTCCTGCCCTTGCCGGTTTCTGCTAGTCCCCCTTAGAATAGGTGCGCTTCACCGGTGAAGGAACTGCTCTCATCTGTAGCACCGCCCCCATGGAGGTAGCGGCTGCTGGCTCTGCCGGCTTGACCGGAGATGAAGCTGGCTCATCAGCCCGTTGCGCTGCCGCTACCAGCTCCATGGGGGTAGGGTTAACCTCGGGTATCCTAGCTGGCTCAGTGCGTGATGCGCTCTGAGAGGCAGGCCGCACTTGTATTCTGATGTCCCTCTTCGGCCACTGGATAAAGGTGCCAACCGTCTGACGCAGCACCGTGATCTCGTCGTTTGGTGGCATGGGAAGCGGGAGCTCCTTGAAACCTTCAACCACGTCGTCCACATGCACCTTCTGAAAGTTCGGTGCTATGGGGCGACCGTGCAGTAGAGTCCCCGCCTCCTTGGGATATGCCATCCCAAATGCAGCATCGAGGGCGACATCTCCGGCTACCCTTGCCAACAACGTGCAAGGAGTCGTCTCCTACAAAATTATTGAGTACCTTGTTGATTAAGTCCAAAGTTATGTACTTGCTATTATAAAAACCCTATAAATGGCCCTTACCGAGATGGTGTCGCAGGGATATGTTTCACCCTGTTCTTCGGCGGATGCGCAGCTACTCCGAATATTTCCGGGGCTCGCCATAGCTACGTTAGAGAGTGCAAGTTGAGCTCTAAACTCCTCCTTAAATGCCTCAACCTGCCTCCTGACT
Organism: Stipa capillata; assembly: GCA_019208055.1. Taxonomy (NCBI): domain Eukaryota; kingdom Viridiplantae; phylum Streptophyta; class Magnoliopsida; order Poales; family Poaceae; genus Stipa; species Stipa capillata. The sequence goes on from JAGXJF010001791.1 coordinate 36,498, forward strand.
TCCTCCTGAATGCGCCTCTCCAAATCTTCGGAGTCTCTCGTAGTCGTTGTTGACTGAGTTCGACTCCTCTTAGCGGCCTTCCTCCTCTCGTACTGCTCCTCCGTCTCAGGGAATCCCTCTCTCCAGGGAACTGCAACCCCAACACCTCTTGTGCGACCTGGGTGCTCCGGGTTTCCCAACGCTACGGTCAGGAGGTCTTTGGTCCTAGATGATTGTGCTTCTTCATCATCATCTAGTGACCCTTGCGAAGCTATCTGCACCTGCAACAACGCGCGAGAGTTACATTACAAATGATACTCGTATGGTTCCGAAGAATTGTGTGTACACAGTCAGGTATATTACCATGCGATCGACCACTTCCTGGTCAGCGGGGTTTGGAAATGTAGCCGAACCACTCTGCGGATCTGGCTTGGCACGTGCTCTGCACCAGGAGGCGGCACGGCCAGAAACCACGCTGGGAAATGGAGGGGGTAGATTCTTCTCCATTGCCAGCCGATCCTGCATCTCCCATCTCGCCGATGCACCTTCATATCCTGTGCTTCCAAGCCTATGCGGGTGCTTGTTTCTTGCTTGAAGGGCCTTCTGCCGTTCACTCTTCGCCACTTCTTCTGGCGTGGTCTTCATCTCCACAAATCTCTCGTACACTTGCTCGTCCAAGAAGCCGTACTTCTGAAACGGGCTCTCACCCGTCCGTACGAACTTTGTCGTCAAGATGCTCTTGAATGACCTCCACGCCTTGCCCATGGTCTTCATTGCAGCTGCTCTGACACGTTCATCGTGTTCTGGCGGGATCTCGAACCACCTTTTTAGTTCAGCCATTAACTCCTCCTCCTTCGCGGCGGTAATATCCTTCCAGTTGGCAAATGGTTATGTTGACCCTCTCCCGCCCAAGTATTCCGCAGAAAGTGTGGAATTTGTTCGCTACGTCATCAGGGTTTCGTCGGCACACCAGACTTCGTCGACACTTGCGTGATGACCATACATCTACTAGGGGGCTTCGACATTGTTCAGGGCTTCCGACTGCCTTTTTGCCTACTTCCTTCATCGTTGCCCGAAGTAGGGTTCGGCAACGATGAGTGCCCCGACGAGGAGTTAGAAGAGGAATGGGCGTCCGACATATCTGTGTAAACTAACAAAGCAAACCAAATAGGCAAACAGAAGAAACACAACTTCGAGATAAATCTGATCATGAATATATTATGAATTAATGAATCAGTACAGCACTATGATCAACAGATGAATCAAGTACTAAAAATAGCATCTGTCCTTATTAGATTTCTAGTCTCTAACTTGTCTCAAATGAGCAAATCATCACATAGCTAGGACTAAACTCTAAGGCAATAACAAAAGAGTTCTATAGAACAATTAAACCGAACGACTCATATCCGTTCTTTCAATTAATTAATTGACATCTAAACACAAAATGAAGTATAGAATCTGCTCTCATTGATCAAATGTCAATCAAATGTCAATCCATCCTAGATCAGTACGTTAATAGATTACCGTATCCTGCAGACTCTGTTATTCCTTAGCTCTATTGTTTTGCACAATTGCAAGGAGCTCTCCTATTCTTAATGAAATTGTATTTCTAGCTTAGTGCGTGCTTGTTAAGCCTTTTAGTTTTCTAGATACAATATATGTTAGTTTTTCCTCTCCCTACATTGTGAACTTGATGATCAATCAACCTTCATATTAAAATTGTTAGTACCAGCAGGAAGAGTATTTTGGTTCTTTTCTCCTAGGCCTACAAGACCGCTGATACAGTTTTTTCATTTGGCTATCACATCCAGTTTGTAATTAAAATTTTCTTTGCTTATTATTTGTAGATTCGAATTTATCGGAGTTAACACATTCAACTTTTTATGTAGTTCTCTAGCTTACCATGTTAATATTTCATTTCTAATTAGATGAGGTCTCTTCTGTGCTTGCAGTAGCCTATTGTTCTTTTCTGAAATCAGTGTAATTCTTGATTATAAAGACAGCGCTCAATTATTGTGGATGAGGCAAACTTTGAAGGATTATGGGATTATGATAAAAGAAGTGCCTCTTTTGTGTGATAACGAAAGCGCAATCAAGATAGCCAATAACCCAGTACAATATTCCCGCACAAAACACATAGACATCCGTCACCACTTCATTAGGGATCATGTTGCAAAGGGTGATATTGTGATTAGCCACGTGAGGACGGATAAACAATTAGCGGACATCTTCACAAAACCCTTAGATGAGCATAGGTTTTGCGAGTTGCGGAGTGAGCTAAATATCTTAGATTCTTGAAACGTGACTTGAAACCATGCTTACATGTTCACATTATAACTTGATGTTGATGCGTCAGATGTGAACATATTAAGGGTAAGTATAGTTCTCTCAATAAACATATACGTCCAAGTATGTGAGAATAGAAACACTTGTATATCTTGATGAATATGATTCATAGAACCCTCTTCACTAAATTGATATGTGGTTCTAAATCAATACATTCATATATGGTGGCTTCAAACCACCACATTTCATATGGATCTTATCTCTCTGCTTCTAGTCCTGATCATCATCCAACTTATAGCTTATTTTCTTCAGCTGTTATTTCTCTAAGTGGATGAAAATGGACCCTAATCTCAGATCCATCTAAACTTACCTAATTCTTCATACTTATATTCACAAGTGTACTGTTGAAACCATTCTCGGCATCACCGATTTTCTTCCGGTGCTTCCGAGATGAAACCCTAGAGTCAGTTTCTTCTTTCAACGATTCTTCGGTCATTCCAGTTTCAAACCCGGTATATCCGAGAATCATCTCTGTTGTGACTCTGCAATCTGTGAAGATTTTGAGTCGTCCTCCAATACTCAATTCCGGTGCTACCGAGATATTCTTCGGCATCACCGAGTTTGAGGACTCTCAACGGCAGATCCAGATTTGACTCGAACCGCATCTCCGGTTCTTCCGGGAACCCTTGGCTATAAATAGACCAAGTTCTCCTCCGCGTCACTTCAACTTCCACAAAACCCTAAAAGTCTCAGCGCCGCCGCTGTTCTTCATCCAACTCGCCGGAACCACCGATGCAGGGACCTCCCGCCACCGCCGGACTTCTTCACGTCCGCCACCGTCGTAGCAGTGCCGCCGTCGCCGAGTTAGGGCACGGCTGTGGAGTCCGTGACTCTCTCCTCAAATTCTTCAGTCGCACGAATTCAATCCCAGGGTACATTTTTGATCTTCTCTACCTGTCAAATCTAAAATTTCTTAGATTTTAGGTGCCTTATTTAGATTCCCTCATTCTGCGCCTATCGAATTGAGTGGTTTATGCTTCAATAATTCTCAGTATTATCGACTTCAAACCGGTAGTTCCGCGTTTGTGCTCTGCAATGCTGAAGCACAAGCCCGACACTTCCGGAAGTGAAACCGGTCATTCTGACTTTGAAGAAACCACTAATTCATCAGCTAAAAACTCTTTTTCTTCAAAAATTATATCTGCTGAGTACATTTGTGATCGTATCTTTTCTCTTCGTATCCCATATGCTTCACAGGGAGTAATCATGAGCTCAAGTCAGAGTGACTCCAATGCTGAGAGAAACTATGATGTGCAAATCAGCGACAATGACCCTGATAGAGCTTCGAGCAGTTCAAAAGGAGATTCTTCGCCTGTCTCCAAAAGGTCAAAGACCACAGCTGGTTCATCCACACCTTCAGGAAGAAGAAGATTGCAAAACATGGCCTATGAGGTTCCTGAAGAACTACATATGAGAACTCCTCCTCGTGAATCTGCTATGGAGAGGAAACATAGACATCAGAGGATAAGGAGATACTGGGAGAAACAAGGAAAGGCAGGCCAATATGTGATAGAGTATTGGTGCAAGATATTTGAAGAAAAGGCTGCTAAGAAAGCATCTGCCAAATCTAAGATGGATTCAATTCGTGAAGCAGCAAGAAGAGGAGAAGGGAAGCTAAAGCTCTCTTCTCAAAACCTCAGGAGGAGGAATCTTCTCGCCCTCAAAAGGTGAGGAAAACTGTTGCCAAAGTGAAGAAGCCTTGGCCAGAGTAGCACTATTTGCTAGAATTAAGAAGAAGAAAGTAGATAAAAGAGCTGCTGCTTTAAGAAAGAAAATGGCTGTAGAAGCTTCAAAGGCTCCTAAGCCTACAGGAGTTGTGATCAGGGAACCTCCACCTCCAACATCTTCACCTCCTAGAGCTGCTAGCTCTCCAATGAGTCCCTCTTCACCACCAGTCAGTCCTATGAGGACTTCTGGCCCAGCAAGTCCTGCTGCTCAGGTTAAAGAACCTGTAGCACATGGTGAGCCACAGGCTGAAGCACAAGAAGTTCAGCCTGCAGAAAGCCCTAGAGTTCCTGAAGCTCCAGCAGAAGATCTACCTGTTGAGGAACTAGCCATTCAGCCTGAAGAGACCACTGCTGCACCAACAATTCAGGTTGAACAACAGGCTAAAGAACAAACAGCTCAGCCTGAAGAATTTGCTGAAGAACAAACAGCTCAGCCTGAAGAAGCTGTTGAAGAACAAGTAGCTGCTGCTGCTGCTGAAGCTACTAAAGTTCCTGAAGCTCAGGACCCTATTCCTCTCTATGAGCGAAGGAACAGGAAGCAAACTGTATCTCCAAGGCCAACTGCTCCTACTGAGAAGAAGAAGAAAGCAGTTGAAAAGCAAAAGGCTGATAAATTGCCTACTAGGCCCCCTTAGAGGACCAGGACAGCTCTAAAAATGGCCAGTATACATCTTGATGATGAACATTAGAGATAAGGGATCAACAAAACATTAAAGACAATGCCACCTTAGTGGTGCTTGCCCCCACTCAGATGATCCACAAACAAGGCAAGAGGCCTCAACCAGTTGTGGAATACAACAAGATGACGAATGAAGAGCTGCGAGAAATTAGATGGGATCTCAATTCATATGAATATGCTAGAGATGCTTTTGACCCAAGGTTTTGGGCTAGAACTCAACAGGACTTCTATCAGACAACACTCTTCAAGAAGAACAGAATATTCAAACATCAGTATGTTGATCTAGCTTACCTTGAGAAGCATCGCTGCTTTGCTCCAGTTTTGGAAACCCTACGGCAAGTGGGTCTTATAGACCTTATCACTTTCAGACAGGACTGGAATATTGAAGAGCTCATTCTTCAATTCTATGCCACAATTTACATTTCTGGAAATGAGAATGACTCAAATTCTTGAAAATTAGAGTGGATGACTGGCCATTCTAAATATGAAGCCAACTTGAAGAATTCATTGCCAGAATAGGCCTTGGAATGGATATAAACTCTGAGGATGTCAAGATTCATGACGAAGACATTCTGCCTAATGAACGATTGAAGCCATTGTATCCTGAAGACAGAGACTGTGTTTGGCAAAACTGCTGATTTTACATATGCTGCCAAGACAGTCTTCAAGATACTGAGGAAGACCTTTGCTCCAAAGAAGGGAAATCAGGATGAAATTCATCACAGAGCAAGGAATCTTCTTCTCAAGACCTTAACTCATGTCCCCTTCAACTTAGCAGACTTCTTCAAAAATTTCATGTCAGAGGCAATAGCAGATTACATCAAGCAACTGCCTTATGCTCCTTACCTGATGAAATTCATCTTGGACAAAACAGCTATTGATTTTTACTGTGATATTCCTCACACCAAGTTCACTCCTCTATATGAAGACTTAGTGAAGAAAGCACCACAAGACAAAGTCAAAGGCAAAAAGGCTACTATACCATCTCCTCCACCTCAGACATCTGCTCCTCAACCTCAGGCTGGTACAGAAGGAGCACCATTGGCTAGTGATGACCCTCACTTCTGCCAATCCGAGAGCCGACAACAATCGCCTGAGGAATATGCCAAAGTCTGCAGAACCTTCAAAGCTTGATCAAATTCTTCATGAAATGCATCAAATGAGGAAAGAACAGAGACTTATGAGGCATGATCTCAATGCCATCTTCAACATGGCTCTGGTTTCTCAAACCGCTGACAGGGAAGCACAAAGAAGATCTTTGGTGCTCCTGAAGAAGCATTATACAGAAGTAGAACTGGCTGCACAGGGTATCAAAGAAACTTATTCATGGTGTGATAGCCACTTTCTTCGCTTCGCTACAGAGTCACCCCATCCATATTTGCTTCCACTGTCCAGCCTGATTCTCAACGTTCACCACATGTTGAAGAAACTGCTACCTCACCTCCAGCTCCAGCTCAAGCTCCAACTCCAGTTCCTCCAACATCTCCTCGTGCCTCTGCCTCCAGTGCTCCTTCTAGCATCTGAACCGTTCCTCTTCGCCCTTTTTGGTTTCCTTGATGCCAAAGGGGGAGAGAGTACCAGAAGAAGAAGATCTTAGGGAGAGTTTCAGAGGGTAGTCAGGGGAGAAAATCTTTAGAAGGATTGGGGGAGAGTTTATCAGAAGAGTTACAAACCTTGCTTTTATTCGATGATTCTTGTATTGGTTTGTAAACTCAAATTGGTGATCTTATGTGTTTGCTACATTTCTTAGACATGCTTCGCTTAATGTTCATTATATGCATGTTTATATCTCTGAGATCATTCCTTGTGCATTGTGTTGTTATTGTTTATTTTTTATACAATGCATTCCCACGGGTTCCAAGATGTAGGGGGAGCTCCTTAAGTTTCTTCAAAATGTGCACTTGCATTTAAAACTATTTTCAAATAGTGCACATATTTAGGGGGAGCTATCTCTACATTATGGAACTCAAAACATAAACTTTTTATATCCAATTTGAAGCTTTAATCGTGTTGTCATCAATCACCAAAAAGGGGGAGATTGAAAGTGCATCTAGTACCCCCTAGTGGGTTTTGAAGATTAATGACAAACGATTAAGGGACTAATGGTGTACTGAGTGTATACAGGTGTATAGTCCCTGAAGTAATTGGTTTAACCAGTGAATGTCGACCCCTAAAAATTTAATGATGAAGGAAGGCTTGGACCTAGAAAATTAGTGGTGATTTTCTAGTGCTTAACATGATCAAAAGATCATTTAAGTCTATAGGACAAGCCGCACTATTAAGAGAGGTAAGATATCTAAGCTATAGGAAGAATCTTCATGTGTGCTCAGTCAAAATCTCAGAAGACTTCTTTAAAAATCTCTTTTGAGACACAGACAGTGACTCTGGTAATACCGATTTTGAAGAATCGGATGTACCGAGATTGGCCTCTGTTGCGAGATTTGATGACTTAGTCGTCTCAAGCCTCGAAGAGCTTCAATTATGGCATGACCGGTCTTCAAGCCTGGTGTTGCCGAGAATGGCCTCTGTGTCGGAGAGTTAGGGAACCCTGCCGCTTTAGGGTTTGCCCTAGTTTCATGTTTCGGAAACCGGTTTGTCCGTTCTTGAGACCGGTGCTTCTGGGATATGCTTCTGTTGTTAAGTCCCATTTGATTTGTCTTCGGTTCTACCGGTTTCGTTTCTGGTTGTACCGAGAATTCCTTCTGGACCTAGGTCTTCTGCTATCTTAGACTAAGTCCCATTTGTGTTGTCTTCGGTTCTACCGGTTTCGTTTCCAGTCGTACCGAAAATCTCTTCTGGACTTAGGTCTTTTTGTGAAGCTGTGTTACCGAGTTGGTTTCTGGTTTAACCGTGTTTCTTCTTGTGATAGAGGAACGTGTCATTACTTCAAATCTCGGTTTAATCATTCTTCAAAGTCGGCACTACCGGGAATCGCTTCTGGAAGTGACTCTGTGGAGTAGAATCTTCAATCCTAGTGTGACCGTGTTCTTTTCGGAACTACCGACTTTGAGTTGAAGACTTTCGTTGTGCACCTGAATTCCTCAGAATCTGACCATTGGTTTGAAACTCGGTGCTTCCGGGTTTGTGTTCCGGTTGCTCCAAGGAAGAATCTTTTCCCCAATGACTCTTTTTCTGAGCTGTGCCTATTTAATGCCCTCGACCGCCTGCGGGCTCGAGAGGACACTCTGCGCAAAATACTCACTTTTCTCACACTGTGTGTTCCCCTTTCCTCTTGCTTCTTGAGATCTACTTTGAGAGAGGAAAGATTTGTGAGATCTGAGACTTGATTGAGCATTCAAGCAAGAGCTTCTTCGAGCCTAATAATCTTGACCTATTACTCTTGGAGATTTGGCATCTCCTAGCCGGCTAGGCGTCGTTGAGAGCTTCGATTTGTGGATTCGCCTCCAACAAGTTTGTGAAGGTTCCGGGATCACCTCAAGATCCACCATGAGTGATTGAGCAAGTTCTAAGTGAACTTGGCTCAAGGAGAAGAAGGTGAAGTCTAAGTGACTTCGGAGCTAAGTGCTCAAGCCTCTCTAAACGAAGACGTAGAGTTGTTGCCAACAACTTGAACTTGGGATAAATCTTGAGTCTTCTCTCTAGCTCTTTACTTAAGTATTATTCTTCATTTGAGCTAGATCTAGTTTGGTATTTGTTGCTTCACCTATAAACTGCTTTACTCTTGCATGCCAAACAACTAATTTGAGTAAAATTTGATAATCTCCTATTCACCCCCCTCTAGTCAATAGACCTCGATCTTTCATTGTCCATGCTGCTACGAAATAAAATCCGACAAATAATGCTATTAGGAGAATGCACAAGAGTATGGTGATATTCTGTAGCTGATAACACAAGAGCAAATAACTTATAATGTGTGTATACAAACTTTAGTAAGGATAACTTATAATTGCATGTTTGTACAAGTGTATAAATTTGGCTGTTATATAACGAATTAATTGAAGTCTGATCTATCGAAGCTATTCTGTAGCCGAATACAACTGCAGAGAACAAGATAACAGCAGCTAAAAATATCACAAATAATGTTTCCTACTATGGTACAGACTAAACAACTATAAGTTTATGCACCCAAAATTCATGATTCCCTTATTTGTGAATCCCAAATTATAATGCATTTGGTGACATGCCGATCCTTCCCAGGTCATTGCTGGTTATCACATTAGATTTCCTCTTACATTTACAAATCTGGAACATTGCTATTTGTTTCACATACATGGTTACCATATTGTTCTTGCACTGAAGATTTATAGTGTGATGTACTCGTTGTCACGGACCCGGGAATTTCATATGATTAGGGGAACGGCTAGTCGCCAAAGGCCGAGAAGTCACCCAACATACCATACGCACCTACGTCGTATGTATCCATCACCGTTGGGCAACCCGACACCGAACCCACATACCATACGCAATTACGTCGTATGTATTCATCACCGTGTGTTAAGCCGGTCAGAAACGACTAAACTTCCTAGAATCACATAATTCCCCAAACCCGGTAAAGAGTTGACGCTTCTCTCAAGTCACTAAGCAGAGTAGTTCCGGAGGAGCCCGACCAGCGTACCCTCACCCTAACCTAGTCCGGGGACTAGTGGGTCGCTCGAGAGCCCGGTACGATAGTCCACACCCTGCCTGGCCGGCACTGCATCTCAGCCAGCGGGTCACTCAACCGAACACCACTTCGCACAGTGAGCAAATAGAGTAGACGACACTTCTTTACGATCAATTCCATATACTTCAAACATACACGCACGGTATATGGAATGATCACAGATAACAACTCCATATCACAGTTCAAACTCTATTAAGCAGGGATTACAAGATACTTAAGTATTCCCTTACCCGAGAGGGGTTCTAAAACACATATCTTCCAACTCGAAGGCTGGGTACAGTACTTCGAAGTGTTAAAAACAGCAAGTAACTCAAAAGATAAACCCTGAGATGGCAGCCATGCCACCTCCAAAAACATCATCATAACCCACATTATCATGACCGGAAAGGATAACACTGAACTAAGCATCTGAAACGTCATTCCCCTCGTCATAAAACTCACCGATACTTGGATCTCCTGCAACAAGTTCGGAATTGAATTCCGTAAGTACTTTCGTACTTGCAAGACACATTTATATACTCATCCCATACTAATTTCAGCAAGGCTATGAATTAGAAATCAATTACTAACATGTATAACACCATGGCATGATAAACAACAACATGGACAATATTGATAAAACAATATCAACGAATATCACATGAACAAGTTTATCTTCAAATCTGAATATGAATCAATTCAACCAAGAACTTCATACCCAATAATCACATCAAGACAAACAAGCTTGGGGTGATTTAAAGATAGTCAAACAAGACTATATCAAGTGTTCTGAGCAAACCAAACAAGGTTTGACCAAGGGAAGTACTTCCGGAATGCCGTTAGTTCGAGGTTGGCCGACCTTGACTACCCGATCATTGCGGCAAGCCTTCCACCATGGGTGACAGGTAAAGCCCTACGACACCGGCATCGAATCAGGTTAAATCCACCCGATCGATCCATCTGTAGGTGACAGTACCCCGGCACTCGCATCTCACCATTAGGGTTTCATATTGCATTAGTCCGATTAAAAGATCCTCACTGATCTTGCAACACAATCAAACCTAGCAATACTAGTGATTCGCCATCACCATCACATTGCAACTATTACCAAAATACAAACTAGCAATTAACCATAATCAATAGCAAGGCATGAAATAACTTAAGGGAATCTTCACGAGTATTTTTGTGAACTTGCCTTGCTGGGATTGCTCTGGATCACAGTAGTAATCGGCTTCGTTATACTCCTCGGTGCTTGATTCTAACGAATTTGGAACCCGGAATACCGAAACGAAGCAATAAAAAGGAATTCAATTAAAACCAGCAAGTAATAGATCCAACATGCATGATATGCATCCTAATGTGTAGAGGATTACTATATGAGTCTAACAAAATTGGTTTCGTCGAATTCGGAGTCCTAGGGTTTAAGTCATGAAGTTTTGGAGGTATATACATACTAGAATTAAGGTTGCATCAATTCATGCATGTGTTGTTAGTATGGAAAATACAATAAGAATAAAGTTATACTGAGGTTTAGAGGATGATCCTAAGGGTTAAACATGCCATTGTTATCATGTGCATAAAAGGTCAAAATTTGAGGTTCTTTCGATTAGGGTTTAATGACGACAAAAGAGGTTAATACTTTTAGGGATGAAAAGCAACATGGTAGTGGAGCATGCCAAGGTTCCAGAGAGGAGGACATTACATTCTAAGGAATTAGGGGAGAACCATATGCACTGAAGGTTTATCAAAATTTTACTATAAGTTTCTATAGTTCTTATAGCCCTAGGGACGTTTTAGTCATTTCTAGGCAGGGACAGCAATGAAACATCAATAATTTTTGTACTATCATGTTCTACTCATTTTAAGGAAACTAACAAAACAAAAATCACTCAATTTGAAGTTAGCATTCAAAAGATATGAATTTTTAAAGATTCATCACTTTTATCCCTTTTCTGTTAATTCCAGAATTTCGAAAATCAGCTCTCATCCTTTCTCACCCAACTCCTTTCTACCCTCAGCCTATGGCGCGTGGGACCAGCAACCCGGCCCATCTCCTCTATTTCCCCCCTCACTCTTTTACTTCTTCCTGTCTATTACACATGGGTCCCAACCCCCATTTCTTTTTCTTTTGTTTTTGGCTTTCCTTTTTAACCCAACGGGTTTTAGCGCGGTGAGGATCCGGCAAGGGCCGCTCGGTGGCGGACGCCGGCGAGCACATGCGCGAGCGTCTCGGTGGGGGGAGGAGGGAAGCGAGTAGGGCAGCGGGTAGAGGAGCTCACCGCGAACTTGTTTTGGTGCTCAGCTGATGCGGTCAGAGGCGGAGTAGAGGTCGACGGCGGCAATGGCGAACGGTGGCTTGGAGCTCTCGGAGGCGACGAGATCTGGAGCGCCCGAGACAAACAGAAGGGGTTAGCGAGGAACAGAAGTGCGCGGGGAAGCTATTGAGGCCATTTCCTGGACCTGGGACTCACTCACCGCGGCGAATCGGAGACGGCGGCGAGACGGACGGCTCTGGAGAAGAACCACCAAATCGGGATGCCCGCTACGCAAAATGCAATTAACTTCGGTGACGAGCTCATCGAGTCGGGGCGGAACGAAATGGTAAGAAAATGGAGAAAGGGAATGCCTCACCGGACCAAGACGGGGTGAATGCCGGTGGAGGCCCGCCGGACTTGAGGGAGACGACAACGGAGGGATGGCTCGGGTAGTTCCCTGTCGGAAATGAGCACGAAAATGAGTCTCTGGAGAAATGGGGGAGCTCATGCGCGCGCTAGAATGGGGAGGGAGAGTCGCCGGACGCGATAATGCCGAAGATGCCGATCCCGGCGAGCTCACCGGTGCCTTGCTTCCGGTCGGGTTTGGTCTCACGGCGGCACGCGGTTGCGTCGGGAAGCTCGAGGGGAGGGAGCAAGAGGCACAGTGTAGGGAGCAACGACGCAACAGAAGCAAGGAAATGAGGAAGGGGGCGGCCGAGGGTGACCGGCGGGTGCTGAAGGAGCTCAGCTCCGGTAGTGCGCACGTCAGGCGGAGGAGGACGCGTGGCGAGGACGACCTGCGCGTGGGGCCAACAGATCAGTGAGCCACGGAGGGGCGCGGGGCGCTGTACTGGGCGAAGAGGCCGAGAGGAGAAAGAGGAGGAGGAACCGAGGGAGGTGACGGTGGCGTAAGGTGGAGGAGCTCGGCGCCGGTAGTGCGCTGGTCAGGAGGGAGATGGACGCGTGGCAGGGGTGGAGCTGCCCGCGGGACCCACTCGTCAGCGAGCAGCAGAGAGGGAGCGCGGGGCGCCGGACCATGGGAGGCAAGGAAATGGGCTCGGCCCAGGCGCGCGGGAGAACGGGCCGATTTACTTGGCCTGCTCCGGTTGAAGAAAAAGAGATTTTCCTTTTTATTTCTTGTTTTCCTGTTCTGGCTTCTAACTAAATCAATTCTGGTTTGAAATTTGATTCAATTCAATGTTTCAATTTGCATAACAATAAGATTATGCAGACTGTACCACTGGGGTATTTGTATAATTGAAATCAAAAGGATGCATCATCTATTTTGGATAAACTTCATCTATGTTTTAATATAGGTTTTCAAGAAATGTTGCCTAAAACCTTTAGAATTTTATTAGGAGTTCAGGAAGATATTTAATTTCTAATATGAAATTTTGAGCTAAATGCAACATTTCAATTGCTCTATATGATGGTATGAAGTGCAAACCCTAGCTTGTTCCTTTCAGAACTTAAGAGAGTTCCAATTACATGGTTTACAAAATGGGTCATTACACTCGTTCAAAGCGTGGCCATAACCGGAGTTTAGGAATTTTGATACCGGAGTTTAGGACGACCTTGCAGTGGCACGAGTAGATGCTAGCACCGGAGGAGGCAGCAACACGGAAAGTTGAGCAGCACCGATCGTTGGAGGAAGTCAGCACCAGCAGGACCACTGGCAGCAGCACTAGCGCTAGCCCGTCGGAGGAGACGACTCGGACCAGCAGCACCACCTGCTCTACCCGTCGGAGGAGAGGACCCGGAAGAACACCAGCATCAGCTCCACCCGGACCAGCAGCAGGCCGTCAGAGGAGGGGACCTGGACTAGCAGCAACAGCAGATTGACCTGTCGGAGAAGATGGTGGACTCAATTCGGCCCAAGGCCACGAGGCGGGACGACGAGGATTCGGATGGAGGCGGCGGCGGCAGGAGGGGGATTCCAACGGAGCCGATTCGGGACGAGGTGGATCTCGATGGTGCCAAAGCACCCGTGCCGTCGGTTCGGCCAGTGGAGAGGAGGGGGACGCAGGCGGACGGGACCTTGGACCTCGGCTCCGTCGCCGTGGACGGGAACCGCCTAGATCTGCGCCAAGGGGGCCATGCCGACGACTTGCTCAACAGAGTCAATGGCGGGCCGAGCTTCCGAGGGAGGATGGTGGCCTGCGGGGGTGGGCTGCGGAGCAGAGTAGCACGGACGCCGGCGAGGAATATGGCAGGGACGGAGGCGCGGAGTTCTCCCCGAGTGGCAGTTGCCCAGATGCAGAAGGAAGGAAGATTGCTACAAATGGGGAACGACAGAGAGGAGATGCAGAACCATTTGCAATAGGGAGCCGGATGAAGAAGCTGCTGGAGGGCCTTTTTTTCCACTTTAGCCAAATTATAGCTATAGAGAATGGGACGCATAAACTGCTGTGGCTGCTCTAAGGTATGCATAGGTAGGGAGGGAGAGGCTGCCTCGGAAAAAGAAACCAGACGAGAGATTGAGACGAATGGCATTGTCTTGCTGAGCTCCTAGCCTAGCCGTTCACGATGGCTTTCACGCAAGCGTAAAATTAGGGTCAAAATTGGAGGATGTCAATTAGACAGTGTTAATAAATTCAAATATAATATTAAACCCGAACAATAATTTATGCTGAAAAATACTAGAAGTTTTCCAGATTATCAAAAAATACGCACCAGTTCATCGCAAAACAATAGTCAACGGCCAACCGAGTCATACACACGTCTGTTCGTTTGTCCGTATCCAAGCTGCCAAAATTGCCAAATCATCCCTACATTTCCTTTCCCCTTCCCTCCTCCCATCCCTGCGAACAACCAAAACCATGGTCTTCTCCTTTTCCACCTGACCCAATCCATGAGAATCCCCCGCCAGAATCCGATCTTGTCGCCCGAGGATGTCCCAGCCCGACGTCGTCTACAGGTGATTGCCCTCAATCTCACCGCTGATACCATGTCCTTGGCCCAATTTGTCCAATTTGGCGTGTTTGAGTTGTTGGGAAGAATTCGGGACGGGTTCTTGGAGTCCCGGGCGAATTTGGGGTGGGTTACGCTCTCAGACGCTGAGCTGTTATGCTGAAGTTATGCTATGTTGGTGGCTCTCCTAGGGTTCTTGGCTTTTGGGGTGGGCATCGTGGTGTCCTGTTAGTTAGTTTCGGAATCAAGAACCTAGAATATGATTTCAAAAAAAAAGAACCTAGAATATGGAATCTGTTACCTATATCATTAGTTGGTGTAAAATTGGCTCATCCGTCTACTTTACTCCGAATATGTCTAATCGTGACAATGTATGCCATTTGCTGCCTAATGAACAGAACTCATAATTTGTTTATGCTTGATTTTCGAATTGGGGTGCTTGGTGACAGAAGTTGTTAGCGTGGTGTGCAAATTTGTGAATAGAATGTCTAATGTAGTAGCTTGGTATTCAACTTTGCATCATCAGGAATATTCATGGTGTTGGAGCTTTTGGAAACTGATTAATTTCTGTGAAGAGTATAACTAGTGCTCCACGCATCTATTTAGTGCGTTATTTTCTTTCTTGGGGATTATCCTTGCAAGATGTTTTCTATGCACCGCAAGGTATTACACGTGGACTTGCTGACGTGACCATATCCATATGAAACGGAATTTTTCATTTTTCCTTTTTGCTGCCGAGTTTGTCCTTTAAGCACCAAAGGCGAGCTAGAACTCCAATTTAGCAACCATCAATCATTGTATCTCACACCACTACGCCTGCTACATGTGTTATAACCCTACGATTGGCCAATGGGTTACCACGTTCTAAAAGTAGATTGTAAGAGGCATCACCTTAGATTCTTTTTTATATGTTTTTGAATTCTGACATTTGATTTGGTGTGGCCTGTTTTGGTTTTAATGGTCTTCAGTAATAGCAGTGATGTATTTAGGTTCACGTTATTGATCCGACATATTTAAATATTTACAACAGTGAACAGTATTAATCAGATATATTTATATGTTCTTTATCGATGTTGCTAGAAAAATAGTGATGTAAAAGAAACTGTCTTGTTTTGTGAGGAGCACTTGTTCCACCTGTCCCATGATTTGCTGGTGGTCTTCAATTTCTTGCATGTTCAATCACACAATTCGGATACTGCACTTTTACAGAAACTATCAGATTGCAGCCATTGGAAATGTTTGAAACCATGGATGCATCTTAAAGTTTTGGATATAATATAGTATAATATAGTCCAAACTCTAGTTATTCTTAATTGCCTGGTTGCTTATATTATCTAATACAACAAATGATAAGAAGCATGCTTTGCAGGTCGAATCAAATTAGACTACAAAGTTAATTTAAGACTTACTGTGTACAAATATGCCATTAATTGAACCATATGTTTCTCATTGGCTGATAGCATCATCTGCCAAACCCAATAAGTTTTTATTTTCTGATTATGACTAATGCACGATAGGTACAACCAATTATTCAATCACCTCTTTTTTGTAATTTTGCTGAGCTGTACTTATTAACTAATTATGGAAGCCCTTTAGCCATCAGTATTCCGTTTACCATGTACTCCCTCTGTCCCATAATGTAAGGCATATTTTGATGGGTTAAGACAAGACTTTGACCAATAATTACTCTATTAGTATATGGTTTATTTTGAACAAAGTCACAATCATAAATACTTTTGAATACGAATCTAATGATATCAATTTCATGTCACATAAACCACATGCTAATTGAGTAATTTTTAGTCAAAGTCTTGTCTTAATCAATCAAGATACGCCTTACATAATGGGACAGAAGGAATAGTTATTAGCAAGCATCGTGGTTTCGTAGAAATGTAAAACAAACCAGAGCTTTTCCTTAACTTTTATGCTATTTACTTAGCTCACAGTCATATAACTTTCAAGAGGCTATCATAGAGAAGACATCATTGTTTGAATAATAAACATTGCACGATATCCTCTGTTTGATTTAGGACAAATGCGATGGATTGAACAATGCTCTTAATGCAATAGTAAAAGCAATACTCAAGTTGCATTACGTAAGCTTGATATTGACGTAATGTTGCATAGTTCTTATTGTTAGCAGCTAAGTAACAGCTGGGTTGTTCCACCATTTTTTTCATCCAAATTATATTTTGAATATTATATCCCTTCTGTATGAAACATTTTGGGTATTCTTTAGCTTTTTCCTTTTTATCTGCATGAGTTTAACAATAGTACATGTCTACTGGCAGCTGTGGATCTTGTGGATATCCTCTAAACCTATCGTCTTCTAACAGAACCACATCTGACGTTGGATCCTCGTACCAAAAGTCTCTGAAGAAAGGTCTGATTTCATTCATTTCTGTTGATCTCAGCCGATTTACTCAGGTAGACAAGATATCTTGTTTTCCCCTCCTCACCTGGCATAGCTACCGGCCAAAAACTAAGCTTCTCTGCCGAAAGTGTGGAGCATCTATTGGCTATGGATATGGTGAGCCAGCTGTTCTCTGTAGCTTTGATCCAGCAAGTTCATCCTCTGGTACATCCCAAAAGTACTTAATAAAGATCCAGGCTCTCCAACCTTCAGACGGTACTCAGTAATCTGTCAATTTTGGTCAATATTTGGAAAGAGAGAATGGATAACAGCGTAGGAAGCTATATCAGTTGCCTTTCTGATGATTGCTTGCTTTCTATATTTCACAAGCTTGAAAATGAATCAGACAGGAATGCTTTTGGGTTAACTTGTAAGAATTGGTTCAAGGTTCCAAATGTTGCTCGAAAATCACTAATATTTCATTGTTCTTTTAACCCTAAAGTATATAAGGAGCACCCCAGTCCGTTCCAAATATACTGGCTCATACCCCTTATCTTAAGTTGATATCCTTGCGGGGCTCACGGAGCTAACTGATCCAACTTTGCACCAACTGAGTTTCTGGAACATCTTTGCAGTCCCTTTCATTGTACTGCTGTTCTGGTATAACGGTTGTTCATCTAGCACAAGTGTCAATTGGATGTCCTAATTTGGTGATTGTTGAACTTTACCGCTGCTTTAATATCACAGATCTTGGTTTGGAAAGTCTTTCCCAGGGCTGTCATGCTTTGAAGATTCTTAACCTTGGTTACTGTGTGGCCATTTCAGATTGAGGCATTGGTGCAATCTTTAGGAATTGTTGCCCAAACATTTGCACACTTATCATATCATATTGCAGAGGTTTATGTGGAGTTGGATTCAGAGGTTGTCCAAGTACACTTTCTTACCTAGAAGCAGTTACTGGTGGTGGAATCAAGTACCTAAATTTGTACAAATTAAGAAGCTCAGCTGGGCTGGATGGCCTGGGTAGACTTGGTTATGCGAAAAAGCTCCAGTTTCTAAATCTCAGGATTTGCCACTCTTACTGATGATTCTGTGGTGGCGATACCTAGTGGGTGTCCGTCGATTGAGGAGTGGAGCCTCGCTATCTGCCATGGGGTCCACTTACCTGGTTGGTCTGCAATTGGATTGTACTGCAACAAGCTAAGAGTTCTTGATGTGAACATATGCGACCAAGGGCTGAAGGCTCTGAAGGATGGATGCATGCGCCTTGAAGTCTTGCATGCTGTGGCAAGATTACTAATAATGGCCTAGCATTATTTAGCATTGCTAGGCTCAGTGTGAAACAAAGGGTGGATGGAGCTATGTACATGGGCCCCTCAATTGAGGATTTATTCCGATTGCAGTGATCAGAATTCAGAAAGTTCAGTTAGATTTTCAAAGATTAGGCTTGACAAGGTGCCAGCGCTTCTTGTGGTTACAAGTCACAAGTGGTTGGTTCTGTAGCCAGTGCATTCTAATTGTTCCAGTGCATACTTATTTCGTTTGTTGTAAGTTGTCATAGTAAAGGATGATGCAGACAGAACCATAACTATACAAATGAACTGTAATTTGAATGTCATGACTCCGGTTATGGGTGAAACAGATTATGGGTGTGAAGTGTTGTCCTGTAATTTGAAGCTAACCTATTATCTTAATTAGCAAATTTTCATTTTGAAAACATTCGAAAGTTGAAATGTCGATGATTATGCTCTAGTGCTACGCTGACGATTACTAATTTTTAAAATCGGATCTTAAGGTCAGGTCTCTTGAGACTCAGCAATAGGAATATCCCCGGACTATCTCATTAAATTGAATTTGACTTCAATATTGATGGAAAAGTAAAAAAAATTAACTCTAAAAGTTCCTCACCAATACAAGAAATCATACGTTTAACCTGGAACGAATTGCATAGATTTGCACCAATTGGAAATAACGGTTGTATTCAGAAGAAGGTGATCACCCTGACTCCAAATCTGCAACACTCTAAATAAAACTGCCATATTTTTTTTGGAAGCGAAGAGTTTTACTAATCTCCCGGCCTCTAAATAAAACTGCGATATAAAACATAGCAATTTATAAATTAAAGATCATAAGTTAGTAATCTCAGAAATCAGAATAACCATATGCTTAAAAACCCAATTTGATCAACCTTTTCCCTAAATGTTATCAATCTGTGGCTCTGCGCCAAGCTGTCACAGGCCTAAAGGCATTGTATGTTACAGACCAGCACCAGGCTTTCTTCCGCTCTAACAGAAACACCTACCCTCTGTATAGTATCTAGTAAATTTACAATATTAAGTGAACTATACGACTAGTTCTGCATCAGTTTTTGCAGCAGCATCCAGACCTATGGACTCAATATGGAGCTACTACCCCATGAACTTCCGGTAGCGCATGGAACATCTCGTACTTGAACTTTTACCATATGCGAACCAGTTGTGTCTAGTATATCAAGGCATTCCTGGAGATCAGCATCGCTTGCCAAAATCACCCATTCGTCCTCATCATCCTTGTACTTGAGCTGAAATGTGCCAACCAGCAGTTTCAGCCTCTTCGTGATTTCTTGAAGCAGATGCTGGTATTTCATGGATGGTAGCAACTTTAACCTTATGGTATCATCCCTGTAAGTGGCCTTCACAATTATGCTCATATTTCTTTTGTTAACTGATCGACTCTTAAAGCATTTCTTCAAAGTTCCATCACTTGATGCACCACCACTGGAACAATCTGTCATGCTCGAAGAGGATGGCATGCTTTGTTCAACATTCTTATTATCCTTATATCTTTCTGTCTCCATTGTGCATTCTTGTGGCATAAAAAAAAATCCCCTAATACATCCTTGTGCTCAGCTCCCTCTATCCACATGCCAGTTCTTGTGGCACTGATAATTTCAGTTCTAGGATATGGACCATCTGACGCATCCTGACACGGTAGCCCTTTTGATGTTCCGGCGGAATGTGAATTTCGAAATACCCCTCCATGATTCGGATTAAAATGAATTCCGCTATGTCTCTCTTTCTGTACTTTGAGGAGTACATCTTGGCCTAGGTGTTCTCTTTGGTATGCATTGCAATCAGGTTCGAACTTCAGATGGGGAAATTCAGATTCAGTGGGTAGGGCATCCGAACTTCTATGTTCAACATGCATCATCAAAGGCTCTTTGGAAAGGGAAACAGATGAAACAAGACATCCAGTTTCAGGATCATATTTTATCTCTCCCTCGACTCCTTGTACGGAACTTATCACATTCTGAATCTTCTTCAGGGATCGGTTTACCTTCTTTATCTTACGAGATGGCCACCTTGATATTCCATGCTGCCGACATATCCTTTTCAGTGTTGTAGGACAAACTGCAAAGTACCAGCAAAGAATGAAGAATTCCCGTAAGATCATCTTTTCTCACAACACCATTTGGTTTACTTGGCTATTCTAGTAGTAGTAGTGCTTTGTCCAGATTCATCACCTAATTGAATAATAATTCATTGATCTGTACAGAAGGAAACCAGCGAAGGGTCTTGAGAGCATAAGGAACTTACCACCAATGCTCTTTGCAGCATCTTTTAGGCTACCAGCAAAGTATTGCTGAAGGACACTCAAGCTAACATTCTTCTCTGTTGAGCTGCGTATCTTCTGTCCATGAGATGTAGTGCTAGCTTCGAACTGAAAAAGAAACGAATTGATATTAGACATTATTTAAGTTGTTAAATTATATCACATGTTCACTTAGCACGACTATCATATAGTATTTTAAATATATATATGAACATTAGGTTATCTAGATCTAAATTTAAAAATATCAATGTGGAGCAAACTTCTCATAATTGTTGAACTTCTCAGTTCCAAAGTGGTAGACTTCATAAGATCCATATCGACATCTAATACAGAACCAAATAACTGTGGATAGATTTTTTCAGGAAGCATTTTATTTATGCACTGTAACACGTAACACCTTTATTGAAGAAAGATAAGAAGAAAACTAGATCACAAGATAATGCAAAGGAAGCAGATATCTACATATTGCAATACAATACAAGAATATGATTTTTACATTGGAAACTGTTTTAACAGTTTGTAGACTAAAATTGCCGTGCAGAGTCTAACTTACAATTGTAAAGTACTGAGCACAGAAGGCGGACAAATCATAAGACAGGGATGAGAGAGGAAGGGAGATAAAAATATTGAGAATAAGTAAGAACCTTATTAGCATGTTGATCCACCAGTTGCTCAACAGTGCTTTCTATCTGATTTTCCAAAGGCGCATCTGTTTTGCTTTCACTGGATACGTCAATTTGTTTGCAGGAATTAATAGAAATATCTGATGATGAACATCTTATTCCTGATGGCTTTGTTAGGGCATCTTCCTTCAGTTCAGCATCTGAAACTGTTCTCAGAGTACCACATACTGTCTGCATAGTCACTGAGATGTTGTCAAGTAAGAGCTGTTGTTCCTCAGCACCTTTGCACATGAGTGGAAGGAAAAACTCTAGCACATAGTCATCGTTGCCAGTGTATGTGCTACGCAGCCTGATTGCAACAGCAGCATGAAGACCAAACTTACGGGCATGATGAGCGAGTGGATAATCATGCATATCGTACCCTCTGACATCAGATGAGAAGAAGGGATTATTAGATAAAATTGCATTTCCAGCAACACCTTGTCCTTTCTCAAGGGGATGTTCAGCACAGGCACGGACAAAATCATGCATTCTCATGTCACTGACATAACAGGAAGATTCTTGTACGCGAAGGACATCTTTGTTCCATAAACCAAACTTTATAACCTGGTCACCACACTCTGCTGACACAGTCAAATTGCTGTTGGGGCAAACTGGAACCCATGCAAGTGCCAAAGGTAGCATGTGTGCATGGCATACAGCTCGGAGAACATCCAATATTTCTGTGAATGCTGATTCCTGATTCCTAGTAAGGCTCTGCAAAATAGAGTATTGGATTAAATTTTTAATAAATGCATGTCCTTTCTGTGCACTGGCTGTGATAGTAGTACAGAATGGTACCTGAGGACATGTCCTTGCTTTCACAGTGCTCAAGTGAACAGACTGCAAAATTACAATGCCACTATTAATATTATGAAATACACTTAGTACTGACAGATCCTGGAACAAAGTAAAAAGCATATGTGCACAGGCTTGGATGGAAACAAATTGAAAATTAGCACTCATCCAGTGACAAAGTTAACTAATAAAAATTTCTTCTAATAGAATTTCCACGTTTCAATTCTAGATAGTACTAAACATATTGTGGTAAAATTTTGAAACTTACTTCATACCATGGTGATCAGAGGGGGTAATAAGTAATAACAAGTATATGAAAAAACTATCTGTATCTCCAAAAAGTCGCCGTATTCATGTTTAATTGTTTACTCCTTGATAAGAAATCAATAGATGTGTAAGCTAAAAGGTCCTACAGCATCTTATGCTGAAACTCCTATATGTATAACTAACAGAAGCATTTCTTATGGGGCACTTCCACTGTTAATGACTTTTGAGAAAAGATTAAACAAAATTTACTATAATGCATGAATTATACAACTTGCTATATTTATCGTATTAGTTATATTTCAAATGGTGCCACTAAGCAGATTACCTCCTTTTCCTACATAACATTTTTTCATAACTTTTCTCTAGTTGGCAAGTGTACAGAGTACACCAATAGTGGGGGTGCACTAAGTCTCTTGATTAAACTTGGTACCAATTCATGCTTCAGTTCATGATAGTGTGCCTGTTTAGTATAACATACAAACTGCAAAGCAAATGAAATAGTAACACAATTTGCCACTGGACGAATTCAATAAGGTTAATTTGTCAGCATACTTCAACAGGAAGAAAGTTATGTTCAAAGCAAGCAGTTTGATAAGAAAGTAATCTTGAAACATGTGTAGTCTTTTGACTATTGTGCATTTCTTCATAGCTCTAGTGAAATATGTGGAAAGCCAAATATAGCAATTCCCATCCTGAATAAGCATTTTGGAAACAACAGAAGAAACAAGCATTAACCTGCAGAGCATTAGAAAGATTGTCCATCTCTGAGCAAAAGTTATCTTTTTCCTGTGTCATGACTACTTCCAACACTGCACAGCAAGAATCGCCGCTGGAGTTGAAAACCGGCATGGCAAGGGATCCACAGACTTCATGGCGAATAGCATAATCTATCCTCAAGTACTCCGAAGTATTGTAGTACATCACGTTTGAGGTCCACTCTGGCATACCGGAAATGAAAACCCTCCCGGGCAATCCAGGGAACAGACCAGGTCCTTCTGTGGCTGAGAATGTGAACTGCCTAGAGATTTCCCTATACCCTGTGAGCCTCTCATCAAGCAAGAAAGGCTGGTCAGAGGTGGTCAGCACTTGGTGCTCTCCATTTCGTACAGGGAGCCAAACTTGCGCAAGGAATGCTCCACCACTTGATGCTTCTTTAAGCATGGCCAATGCCCTGAGCATCCTCTCCGTCAGGGTGACGCCGCCGTGAACTGTCTTTGGGACAGTGGCAGTGCTCACGTGCATGACCTTACCAGAGGTTAAACTGGCAGAGCAATCACTACCCTCAGTAATGGAAACATCACCTTGCTCTTCAGAATTCACAGGAGGTGAAGAAGGTGAAATGTGCAGCACCTGCTGCGCAGGCGAAACAGTGAAAGACGATAAGATACTGTCACCAAACGAGGGACCGGCGACGAGCTCGGTGAAACTGTCAAGGCCATCAAACGCTGAGAACATGAGCAGGTCCATGTCCGGCACCGAGCTCCCATAGCTATAATCTGGTGTTCCAACCTCATCCATCCCTGACCTTTCTCCTCCAAGATCAAATCTTTCTGAACCAAAACACAAAGAATATAGTCGTTTCCTGCAGAGAAATTTTAGCAACCAAGTAAAATAAATAAATTGCTAACAAAAATCCCACTGACTCTCTGCTGTGCAGAATTTACCATTTCCTTGAGCCAAGAAGGGGACAATTTTGGGCAATAAAGCATAAAGATGACAACGACTAATATATAGGAAGTAAGATTTTCCCTTCAAAAAAGAAGTGAGATTTCTCAACCCTGTCCATCTAATCGTGAGCGCAAGAATCTACTTAATGTCAACTGTAAAAATTACCGATATCCAACAGCGCAATTCTTGAAAAGACTGAAGGAAAAAAGAAAAACAAATCCATACAGTGCAGCAATTCTTGGAGAGAACAAACTCCAAGTAGCAATTCTTGACGGGACCTTCCTCTTAATACCTCAGGTGATTGTTGGACGGAGAAACCAGAATCCAAGGGGAGAATGGAGCGCTAGTGCGCGAGCCTCAGAACCTGATACCTAAGTACCTGCGGAAGCCGCATGAACCCCAATGCACGCGTCTCGCTATCATCACAACTTATTTTGTGTATAAAAGAAGAGAAGATATTTTAGGACAGGAAAGGGAATAAGCTAGTTGTATACAAGCAGAAGGGTAGCTATGGGCTCGGGATAAACAGTAATAGTCATGGGGAAGCAGTTGGTGGAGGAGATTCCGGAGATTCCCTCGCCGGGGTAGGATAGGAGAGGGAATCCGGTGGGGATCCTATCAAACTAGAGGGTACCTGATCAATCCATAAAAGATTTGATGTTCTCTAAGAGAAAATTTTCACAGATTGAAATTGTACAGATCTCTTTCCCTTCAATCCAAACGGACCTTATGTTCTCACAAAAAAAAATCCAAACGGACCTTATTGTGCCATGTGTGGCGAACAAAACATCCGCTACAATTTTAGCAAAAGTTGGTAAAAAGAGTAGCTTAGATAGCTTTTGATGAGAAAAAGTTAGGTAATACATAATGTGCAAAATAACTTGTCCATAAAACATACGTGGAAATCTTACAAATGACCTTCTATATTGTCGAAAAAAAAACTGTCTTTAAGCTTATGGATGGTCAGGTTGTGGGCAGTCCACAAGCAACAAAAAATACTATTATCTCTCTTCTCTCTCTTGTGTGTGGTTATTCAACGGCCCATGTATGTCTCATTTTATGGCAAAGAATGACTTAACATACTATGGCTATTTTCATAAACTATGTGGGTTCTAAGAGCATCCACGGCAGTTTCTGCATCCGGTTCTCCATAGCTATAGTTTGGCTCAAACAAAGAAGAACGGGCTCCAGCAGCTTCTGCATCCGGTTCCCTATCGCATTCGGTTCTGCAAACACTCTCCCCCATTCCCCATATCTAGCAAACTTCGAGCTTCTACAAATCCCCAACCGCAGCTTCATCTCATCCGTGCGGAGAGCTCCCTCCCGCCACGGCGTCGTCCATCGCCGACCGGATCGAGGCCGCAGCTTCATCTCATCCGCGCGGATCGAACGCGTGGTCGAAGCCGAAGACCGGATTGACCTCGTCCTCTTTCCCATTTGCCGGATCGAAGCCGAAGCCGAGGCCGAGGACGTCGCCACCATGTCGTCTTCCTCTCCATCGCCCTCGTCCCCTCGGTGAATGGATCCACAGGCGGCGCGAGCACTCTGTCTAGAGCCACCACAGCATCCAACCAGATTCGGGGCTGAAGCAATCTTGCGCTCCTCCGCCTCACCCTCCGGTGACGCTCTCCTCACCACCTTCGCATCCCCGACTGCGTCTCCTCCTGTGGCAGCACCAACAAGCGCCTCCACCACCTCCTTCCGCTCCCGCTCCCCTGCGTCAGTGAGCCCACTCGTCGAGCCCGAGGTGTCCGCTAGGAGGAGCATGCAGATGCTGCTCGCGGTGGCCACCATGGGTGGACGCGGTGGCCCCTACGGTCGCCGCCCAACGTCGCCTATGGCAGCTGCGCCGCGTGGAGCGCCGGGTCGCTCACCAACCACCGCCCAGCCTCTCCGTCTTGTGACGAGGAGGCTGGCTGAGAACTCATCAGGCCATGGGCGTGGACTGCTGCCTACTCCAAGCAAGTTGTTCGTGCGACGCGTGGCCCTTGTCTACTCCACCGCGTGCCCACGTCGCTGGTCGAAACGACCCCCTATTGACCAAGATGAAGCCGACGCCGCGAGATCGACCTCGCCGTCTCACCCCGCTCCACGTTCGCAACGTTGCTCTGCTCTAGCCTCAGGGCAGAAAGGTACTGCTCTACTCTCTCTATCTCATCTCTTTGCTGCGTTCTCTCTCTCTCAATGTATGTGCTATATGTGCTGAATGTATGTGCTATATGCTCACCCCCAAGGAAGGAGAAGGATGGGATGATCTCCTCGATTTGTTCCTTTTTTAAAATTTATTTACTAGATGCCTGAATATGTGGGTTCTTCAAATTTACTAAGATGTGGGTCAATCAAGTTGTGCTGCATCATGCTCACGGTCAGGTATACAGTGGAACATGAGATATACAAGGCAGCAAATTCCCTGAGGAGCTATAGTGAGGTATCTGAGTTCTAATTTCCATTATCTTTTCTATATTTACATGTTTTAACTGCAATACCTGCCCTGGCTAATAAACAATAATTATCTTAATGCAGGCTGCAAGGATAATTTGGTAGTTATAGAATATCAATAAAATTTAGGATGGTGGAATATAGGGAGTGAGATTTGGAGAAACTGCTGGAGCGTGAAGAGATATAGGGAGATGATTTTTTTTGGAGAAGCTCCCTATATAGAGATATAGGGAATACAATTTAGATAAGCTGCTGCGGATGCTCTAAGTTATGACAAAATATAATCTTATACATTATACGTACCAAATATGTGTACGCTTGTCAGATTTGCCTCCCTAGAGTTTGACAACCAGTGGCAAAATAAACATGTCCTTATTTTAAAATTATATTTGGCTCTCTTTTTTTCCTTTTCCTGAAACCACATCGATAGGCTAGAACAGGTATGAAAAATATATACCCAAAATTATGATAAAAAATAGATTATTATCACCGGTAACATGAACATTGTTACCATTAAAACATGTTTAATTGGTTGTATTTTGTAGGTTTATGAAAGATTGATGAGTCGACCCTAAATTGTTTGGCTTATGCAGTTTTTTTTAACAAGAATTCCCTACATTTATTCATCCAGAGTGGGATAAACAATCCCGCGGATACAAGTCTTCTTCATATGTTTTGATATTTGCTCGTTTGCTTGCTTAGGTTGCTAATCTTACGTATCTATGAATTCGTCTTAATACAACTATACATAGGTTGCCTCTAGTTTTTATTAGGAGTAGTTTTTGAAAAGAGTCTACTCACCACCGCTCTCTAGATGTCATCATCGATCCTTCACTGATAGTCTCCAAACATGGCCACATGTCTCTCCGTTGCGAGCTCCATCGTAGCGGTGGATCTGGAGACAGAATAACGCTACGCGCTTCTAAGGCAACGATGCTGTAACTATTGTGTGGATTTACAAAGAGAAGGTGGAGCCAGAGCCCTATTCCTCTCTTCTCATACTGACGAGGTCGACGGATATGAGAGGGAGGAGAGGCGGTGGAGGAGGCAAAGCAGGGTGAGAGCAACTAAGAGAGGAAGGGGAAGGAGCCCTAGAGGAAGGTGAAGGGGGGCACACGGGTTGTTGAGGCTAAGCTTATTCTATTTTGGCTTATGCGTTAGTTGACAGATGCCTTGACTATGGTAACATAAAATGCAGTACTTCGCTATGTCCATCCTACTTCATGTTCTCAATTAATTTATAACCTCTCTAACCAACAAATCTAATAGTTGATGCTGCTGCCATCCTACCATCTTAAACTATCCATGCACCCTTCCCACAGGGATGGAGCTACATAGGGCTAGGAGGGTGCATAGGTACCCAGGTGCAAGAACTTTTTCCTAGCAATGAGACTATACAATTAGTCTATCACTAGTACAGAACTGGTCTTTTAAGACCCCTCGTCGCACACGGTTATCCGAAACCTGTCAGCAATATGAACATCGCAGACGGCCAACATTTCAGGCCCGTGTGTGATGTGCCACGGCAAACTGGTCCGTGTGCAATGTGAGGCACATCGCACACGGTTTTTTCGGAGAAACCGTGTGAGAAACATCGCACACAGGTATTTTATAGGACCGTGTGCGATGTTCCACACATCGCACACGGTTATTTCGGAGATTCCGTGTGTGATGTGCCTCACATCGCACACGGTTATTTCAGTCACATCGCACACCTTTGCTTCATAGGAACGGACCGTGTGTGAAAAAGATCAGTGACGTATTTTGTTTGATGACCGTGTGCGATGTTGTAATTATCGGTGACAGTTAGTTTTGATAACCCGTGTGCGATATCAAACTTCTTCTATTTATACACGCGGGAACCCTAACAGTCTTTAGCACCGCGCTGTGGCCGCCGCCTCCTCCCCGAGCCCGGATCCGGTCGCCGCCTCTTCCTCGAGCCTGGATCCGACCGCCGCCTCCTCCCCGAGCCCCCCCGAGCCCTGATCCGGTCGCCGCCTCTTCCTCGAGGCCGGCGACCGCTCCTCCGCCTTGCAGCAGCGCTGGCGCCGATGAAGGCTGCCGTTTTTCGTCGCGTTTGTAACACTGCGCTGCACTGCACAAGACACTTCTTTTGGAAAGAGTGTCTTGTGCAGTGTAAACGCAATGTCACAATGGTGACGACGCTCTATTGCGGTTACACTGCACAAGAAAACTACGTGACGCTGTGGGGCATTCCCTCTAGGTATTACCTTCCGAACCTCTGTACTTTGTTATACGCTGATTATACCATGCTAAATTGTGAATTGTGACTGACATGATTGTGTGCTTCGATCAGAGGTCAAGATGAAGCCCGAGCCTAAGGGGAGGTGCACACAGATATCGCATTCGAGTGCGTTGTCACATTCTAAGGAGTCCATTTCTAATCAAGTGTGTAAACACACTAGCTAGCACTTTCTACCCATGAACCAAGCCCTAGATAGTTCCTTTCCATATGAAACTGAGATGTGCAAAATTCTTTAGCAACTTGTGCGATGTCGAATGTGTTGTACATATATATATGGTTGAGATGTGGAGTTGTCAAATTTGAGATGTGGAATTGAGATGCAGAAAATTTATAAATTTGTGTTGTGGATGCTTGTGATATATATTGTCCTGTGCATGCTGGGATGTTATTCTATTTTTCAGAGGTGGCAAGCGAAATGAACTGATGAAGCCAGGAAACATACAATAAAAACACTGTCTGGTATGTAAGTCTCATCACACAAGGGCAAAATTTCAGGCCCGTGTGCGATGTGCCTCACATCGCACACGGTTATTTCAAACTTGCCGTGTGCGATGTGCCTCATGAACATCGCACACGGTTCCTATATGGTTAGTTCATAGGAACCGTGTGCGATGTGGATCCACATCGCACACGCTTTTTTCTAGTGACCGTGTGTGATATCTCATTCTGGTTTGCGTAGGTAGCCGCCATCAGTGATGGATTTTGTTTGATGACCGTGTGCGATGTCGTAAGTGACCCCTGTGTACCAGTACCGAGCTCGACCTAAATGCTCTAGTTCGAGCGCGCGGGAACGGTGGCTTGTTGTAAGGGCGGGAATGGCGCACGACGGCTAATTGGAGTGGCGGCGGTGGCGGCGGGCAGCAGCTGCGGCGGCGGAGGCAGTGGCTTGCCGGGGCAGCTAGCTGTATGTGATCAGCTCTGCTAGCAATTAAGACAGAGTACGCGTATAATCAACATCAAGTAGTTGTCCTTCGATTAATTTTTAGATCCGGGTATTCTGCATGCAGTGCTAGCAAAATCATGCCATGTAGTTTTCTGTTGTTTGAAATCCTGTGGATGGATCGAGGTTGGATGTCGGAGAGTCGTACAAGTCGAGCATACATCAGTGGCGTCGTTCGTTTCATGAAACTCGCGGAGGCAGACATGAGGAACAAGGGGGAACGGCTGATTTTCTGTCCATGTGTTGAATGTGGAAACTCTAGACTGTGGGAGGACCTAAGAGTGATCGAAGAGCATTTGTTTCGGAGGGGTTTCAAGACGGGATATACATGCTGGACCAAGCACAGTGAAGAGCCGCCGGTCATGCCACTACTGCAGAAACTGCTATAGCCGCCACTTTACCAGTGACAAGTACACAAAAAGATAGTCGCTGGTAACTGAAAAACTTATCAGTGACGGGCAAAAATTCGTGCTCATCACTGGTAATGCATTACCAGTGACAGGCGGAAATTTCCGCTCGTCACGGGTAACTTTACAATTACCAGTGGCGAGCACTTATTGACACTCGTCACTGGTATGTACTATACCAGTGGCGGGCTCGTATGGTCGCTCGTCACCGGTATGTCCCGCTTACCAGTGACGGGCATTTTATTGAGCTCGTCACTGATAATAAATTACTAGTGACGGGCTTTTTTTTGTGCCCGTCACTAGTATTTTACCCCAAACCGCTCGTCACATGTATGCATATATACAGCCCGGGACTTGGGAAAAATTCCCCCCTCTCTCTCTCGTTCTCTCGCCCCCGGCCCGATCTGGATCCAGAGCTCGCCATCGCCGCACTGCACCGCATCGCGTCACACTCCCCTGCCCGCCCAGATCCAGATCCACGTGCCGCCGCTGTCCCCGCCGGAGTCGGACCCGCGCCTCGTGGAGGCCTTCGTGCCCTTCCTCGAGAAGCTCGTGAAGAACGCCTCGTGGCGCAACAAGGCGCACTCCAGAGGCCCCCGCCCGCCAAGTCCATCCTCGACCGCCTCCAGAGGCCCCCGCCCTCGCCCACCGCGGCGCAGACCCCGTCCACCCCGACCTCGCCCACCACGCCGACCTCGTCCTCCTCGCAGCCGGGCCCGCTCCGCAGCCTCTCGCTCGAGGACTCGGAGCTGCTCCTCTCTCCTATCTCCTCCGCGCTCAGCTCCAGCAGTGCTCACACTCCCCTCCGGGCCCAGATCCAGATCCACGCGGCGCGGCACGATACAGCCGCGGCCACCGGATCCGCCGAAGCAATAATGGCCTCCGCGGCCACGGCGCCGCCGCTGTCCCCGCCTAGGTTTGTTAGCTCTAACCTGTAAACACATCGACTAATCTTGCCTCGCGTTCCCTATATAAACACTTGTTTTGTCAAATCTGCACAGCGATATACTATGTTTCAACGCATTACAAATTCTTTTTGTTAATCTGTAGTGCAATGTTACAATGCATTGTAAATGCTGACGCTCTTGTTCGTCACAGCTTCAAGGGCTCGTGCCTGAGCAGCAACAACTGCGCCAACGTGTGCAGGACGGAGAGCTTCCCCGACGGCGAGTGCAAGCTGGATCGCGCCACCCGCAAGTGCTTCTGCAAGAAGATCTGTTAGCCATGCCGTTAAATTGTTCGTCCGTTGTTAGCCGTGTATTTTTTTTTAAATCCTGAAAACGTTACTAGTGACGGGCAGAACGAGAGAGCTCGTCACTAGTATATAAATATTAGTGGCGAGCGGAAATGACATGCACGTCACTGGTGTGAACAGACTAGTGACGAGCGGAATTTAGAGCCCGTCACTGGTAAATAAAATACCAGTGACGAGCGAGTCGCCCGTCACTGGTATCCCATTACCAGTGACGAGTTACCAGTGACGGGCCGGCCCGCTCGTCACTAATGGGCTTTTTAGGCCCGTCACTGGTAGCCTATTCTGCAGTAGTGTGCACGTAGAAAATGAAGACGGCGATCATCATATGCCAAACCCATATGATGGGCAGCCAGATGGCGACGATTGTGATTCCGATGGCGATGAAACTGCTATTCCAAATCTGCAACAAATGATTCATGATTTCGAGAGCAACCACGATGATGCAGAATACAGGGAATTCATGGGCTTGATGGAAGACGCCGAGAGACCACCGTATCCAAACTGCAAGGCAAAGCACTCCAAGTTGTCAGCAACACTTGATTGCAGGCAGAAAGCGGATGGTCGGACACGAGCTTCACAAAGATGTTGGGTCTTTTTGCAGACATGCTTCCAGATGAAAATAAGTTGCCAAAAACATCTACGAAGCGAAGAAGGTGATTTGCCCCATGGGACTAGAAGTACAGAAGATACACGCATGTAAGAATGACTGTATGCTTTATCGCAATGAGTACAAAGATTTGTGTTCATGTCGGATATGCAAAGCTCCTCGATACAAGCGTAAGTTTGCAAAAGACAAAGACAAGGCCGATGATGAGATCAAGACAGGGGTCCCTAATAAGGTTGTGTGGTACTTGCCTGTAATTCCTCGTTTGAAGCGTTTGTTTGCAAACCCGAAGGAAGCGAAGCTGATGCGTTGGCATGCGGAGGGACGTAAGAATGATGGAAAGATGAGACACCCGGTTGATGCTGCCTAGTGGAGAAGAATCGATGCGAAGTACCCAACCTTCGGCGATGACCCAAGGAATGTAAGATTCGCAATGAGTACAGATGGAATGAATCCATTTGGCAGTATGAGCAGCAGACACAGCACTTGGCCTGTGCTTCTGTGTATGTACAACCTTCCTCCTTGGCTGTGCATGAAGAAGTACATCATGATGTCGATGCTTATCCAAGGGCCAAAACAACCTCGAAATGACATCGATGTTTACTTCAGGCTGCTGGTGGAAGAACTACAAACATTGTGGAAAGAGAAAGGGGTAAGGGCATGGGATGCGTACAAGGAGTCATTCGATCTCCGTGCACTGTTACTCCTTACCATCCAGGATTATCCAGCACTTGCTAATGCTTCGGGGCAGAGTACAAAGGGAGCCAAAGCATGTGTCACTTGCATAGATGAAACCGTGAGTGTCTAGCTTCCGTTCTCGCGTAAAACCGTATACATGCATCATCGGAGGTTCTTGAGAAGAAATCACCCTTACCGTAACATGAAGGAACAATTTGACGGCAATACAGAAAGAGGCGCGAAACCAAGACCTTTTACTGGCGAAGAGGTCAGTGAGATGGTGAAGGATGTGAATGTCGTGCTTGGCAAGGGACATAAACGTCCCCGTGAGAAGAGCGTGTGGAAGAAGAAATCAGTTTTCTGGGACTTACCTTACTGGAAGGATGTAGATGTACGTCACTGCATCGATGTCATGCACGTCGAGAAGAACGTATGTGACAGCGTTCTTGGTACATTACTGAACATGAAAGACAAAACGAAGGATGGCATCAAGTCACGAATGGATATGGTCCATTTGGGCATCAGACCAGAGTTAGCTCCAGTAAAGAAAGATAAGGGCCAGACGTATCTCCCACCTGCCTGTTACACTTTATCGAAGAAGGAAATCATAGAGTTCTTGGGCTTCCTGTGTAGTGTCCAAGTCCCCTCTGGTCATTACGCAAACATCAGGAGTCTTGTTTCAATGGAAGACAAGAAACTAATTGGCATGAAGTCACACGATTGCCATGTAATGATGACACAGATGCTCCCGGTGGCAATCAGAAATATTCTGCCCATAAAAGTTCGAGAGGCGATCATGAGGCTTTGTGATTTCTTCAACTCGATATCTCAGAAGGTCATGGATCCCAATACACTGGATGATCTGCAAGAGGAGGTTGTGAAGACTCTATGCCAGCTTGAGATGTTCTTCCCACCCTCGTTCTTCGATGTCATGGTGCATCTCGTTACACACCTTGTGTACGAGATAAAGATGTGCGGGCCTGTGTTCCTACGCAGCATGTATCCGTTCGAGTGGTTCATGGGAATACTGAAGCACTATGTTCGGAATCGGTATCGGCCCGAGGCCAGTATCGTAGAAGGATATACGTCGGAGGAGGTGGTTGAGTTTTGCACCGATTACATGCACAACTCACAGCCTATTGGTGTGCCCAGGTCTCGGCATGAGGGGAGGCTATCTGGAAAAGGGACTGTCGGAAAAGA
Source organism: Stipa capillata (assembly GCA_019208055.1). Classification (NCBI taxonomy): domain Eukaryota; kingdom Viridiplantae; phylum Streptophyta; class Magnoliopsida; order Poales; family Poaceae; genus Stipa; species Stipa capillata. The sequence continues at coordinate 70,125 of JAGXJF010001791.1, forward strand.
AGTCAGCTGGAAGGATACTCATCTATTTGACATTGCCCATTTTACGGTCTTGCAGCACATGACCATAGTTTCCCCTTATATAGAAGAACACCTGAACAAGCTACGGCAAGAGTTCCCAAATGTGCCATACAGTCGGATCTTGAACAAGCACAACCTTACATTCAGCCAGTGGTTGCAGAACTGTATCGTAGACGGGCCGATAGATGACACGCTAACGTGGTTGGCCAAGGGGCCAGCATTTACAGTTCATAGTTGGGAAGCGTACGACCTGAATGGGTACACGTTCTATATGAAGGATCGAGATGAGAAGACCACATTTCAGAATAGCTCTGTCCGAGTGGAAGCCATAGATACAGATGGACAGAAGGAATTTTACTATGGGATCATAGAGGAGATTTGGGAGCTTGACTACGTGACATTCTGGATTCCACTGTTCAAGTGCAAATGGGTCGATCTCAGACATGTCAAAGTTGACAATTACGGCCATACTTATGTCAACCTCAGCAAATTGGGTTACATGAATGAACCCTTCATTTTAGCCTCCCAAGCTACCCAAATTTTCTATGTAAAAGACCTCGCACATAAGAACTGCCATGTAGTGATGCATGGAAAAATGAGGATCGTAGGAGTTGAGAATGTTGTCGACGAGGATGAATACAACCAGTTCGATGAGTTGCCACCTATTAGAGAACGCATAAGAATCGACGAGCAAGACCAAGGGGAAACTTGCCACTACGTACGCGAAGATCATTCCGATGGGCTAGTGTACAAAGGAAGTCATCATGTAGTGGATTCATGATTTATTTTGAATCTGGCCTAGTACTCAAATTTGTTTTTGAGCCAAATCTGTACTTATTTTGAATATGCAATCTGTTGAAGTTAGCAAATTATGTTTCGAAAAGTGATCACACAATTATCTTGTGGAGTCATCGCGGAATTTTGATTCTGATAGTCATATATGTCGAATACATAATCGGTCGTACTGTAAAGGATCAAATCCTCACATCGCACACGGTTGTAAGCAAATAGCCCGTGTGCGATGTCACTTACGTTGCAAACGGTAAACTCTCTCAGCCCGTGTGCGATGTGGTCTTGGTCACATCGCACACGGTTAGAAGCTGCAGCCCGTATGCGATGTGGCCTACCACAGGTCATCTAACCGTCTGCTCTGTGATTTGCAACACTGATAGAGAAGATATTTTCACACAGATTAACAAGACATTTACAAGCGGAAAGTAGAAATTTCGAACGCAGATTTAGCATACATTTACACAGATTAACAACACATTTCCAACACCGTTTAACAAGACATTACATAACACATTTCCAACACCGTTTAACAACACATTACATAACACATTTCCAAACTAAAGCAAAGGAAAATACATAACACATTACATAACGAAAGCAAAGGAAAATACAAACTATCTACACGGTCTCCAGCGGCAGATCTTCGTCCACAGGGTCAGGAGTGAGAGCCGAGATATTTTTAACTATGTAGAAGCTCACCATCTCGTCACCCCACCGGATGCACTTCCCGTGGAGGCGCAGGCCAATTCTGGGGTTCCTGCAGCGGATGAGGGTACGTCCCGGCTGGTGGTGAGCTTCGAGGAGAAATCTGACGTGCCGTGGAAACTTCTTCTCCAGGATACACCGGACGGCGTACGCACCGGAGTAATGGACGGGGTCGGAGTAGTACGCACAGAGGAGGGTACCCTGGGTGGGTCCATACTCGACAAACTCCAGTGCCTTGGCAGTGGCACGGGAGATGGGCATGGTCATCTGCATGCGGTCCTCGCGGATGGGCGACTCGTCGCGCTTCTGCTTCCCCGAAGAGCTCCCTACAGCGGCCATTACGACAGATGGAGGAGGTGGCTGGAGGGGTAAGGACAAACAGGTTCGACGGAGCACAGCGTGGAATGAAGTACGGAGTGAAGTAGAGAAACCGACGAGGCTAGAGGCTTGGCTTATAGGAGTGAAGTAGAGAAACCGACGACGCGGCGGTTTATAGGAGTGCAGTTGAGAAACCGAAGAGGCGGAGGTTTACAGGGGCGACTCTTCGTGTCGCACACGGTTACGGATCCATATCCGTGTGCGATGTGATAAACATCGCACACAGAGATCTAATCATACCCATGTGCGATGTTACTCACATCGCACACGGGTTCTACCAGTAACCCGTATGTGATCACTTCGCACACGGTTAGCATTATATACCCGTGTGCGATGGATGTTACATCCCACACGGGCTGTAATATGTGACCGTGTGCGATGGCTAGCCCCGTACAAGTAGTACCTAGGTCACCCCGTCCGTCCATCAAAATATTTCGACTTCGCGCGCGCCGCCTCGCCCGAATTTTTGTCGCCTCCCGCCTCCCCGAGCGCCGCCTCGCCATCTCCGGTCGCCGGCTCCCTGTCGTCGAGTCCCCGAGCGCAGCCTCGCCGTCTCCCGACCGCCTCGAGGTCTCCCATCGCCTGCCTCCCCGTCCCCGAGCGCCGCCTCCCCAACATGCTCCCCGACAGGTTAGGGTTCTCAGTGTCCTCACAACGAGTCGTAAGATAGGGCTATATGTACGCGTGTGTTCCAGTGCTGCTTGCAAATATTTGCGTGTAGACATTATTTGTGCCGGCACTTGATTTACTTCTTCTTATTTATGCCATTATCATCCTGTTAGTTAGCTATGACGTCCGGTAATGAATGGCCGGACTTCTCTCCGAGAGAGACCGAAGAGAACTCCTCATCACAGCCGAAAGGGACCACCACTGATCAAGCAGAAACCCTGTCAGCTGTGAAGAAGTCCAGAGGAATTAGAAAACTAAGCAAAAAGCCCCAAGGAGTATGGCAAGTGGAGGCCATCGACGACAGAACCGGGGCTCCTACGGAACCAGAGAAAACAGAGAGGAAGTTCCGAACGATGTGCGGGGCAGTGGTAAGGGAAAGGGTCCCCATTCAAGTCGAGGATTGGACAAAGGTTAGTAAGGACCTGCACGACGCCATAGTGCTAGAGATCATGCAACACTTCAGGGTGCCGGATCAATGGAAAACGCAGGTGGAACAATGTGCACTCTCGAAGGCAAAGGATGCTTTTAGGAATTTTAAGTACGTGTTGCACACGAAGTTTATGAAGCAGAATAAGGATCCCTTCGAAAAGTATCCACACATTCTACCCGAGCAGTGGGCCAGATTTGTGGAGATGCGGCGAACGCCAGATTTTGAAGCCAAGAATGCGGCAGGCAGGGCTCTAATCGCGAAGAACAAACACCCCCATAGAATGGGGGTCAAAGGATATTATGGGAAGCGGAAGATTTGGGACAGGGAGGACAAGAACCTACGCCTTTGGAGAGCCGATGTGCCTTTTCCTGATGTTGCGGCAGATCGGGCAAGAGACTTCCTGAGGGTGAGGTCTACAACCGATTCCTCGGGTCAGGTTGTGTTATCCAACCCAGCAGACTAGGAAGTGTACCAAACTATGGTAAGAGCGACTACCTCATTCAGTCGTCGGTCTATAGTTACGACAATATTATGCTTATGTGCCTACTAATTATATGTCTTTATGTGCAGAAAGAGCTAAGCATCCAGGCTTCGCAAGGCTCATTTCAGCCTCAAGAGTGCAACGACATTCTCACGGCCGCATTGGGAACCAAGGAGCCCTCGGGTCGTTGTAGGGCGATCGGGGACCAATGTGGTCCGTAGGAAGGCCTTCCCTCAAGACGCGGAGGAGATGCGTGCGAGGAAAAGGGCGAGAGCGGAGCAGAAAAAGAAGAGATGAAAAAAGAGATACTCACCCAATTTGCGGGCATGATGGACGAAAGGCTCGCGAAAGAAAGAGCTGCGTGGGAGGAGGCGTACAGATCGCAAGCGGTTGAAGCTGCTGCACACCCAAGCCCCGGTGCACGCAGGAGTAGCTGTGCGTCAGCTCCCGATGCGGTTGAAGGCCATGAGGAAACAGCCGGCAGGTCTCCTATCGATGACATTACGGGGCCGACGAAGTGCAAGCTACAAGTGCCAACAGCGCACATGGCTTTTCCGTTGGTGGCAGCTACCGGATTGGTTCATCCACCAGCTGAGGGAGCTACCGTGCACGGTGTACCGATACAGCCAGGGTTCGCGAGGTGCACCATCGATAAAGTCGAGCCTGGCTTCCAGAGCCTCCCGCTATTCCACGTAAGTCAGGATGCCGAACTCCAGACCTTGGGACAGGCGGAGATGTCCTTCGTCCAGTGGCCGAAGAAGGACATACTCCTTGTGCCCTTCACATCGGCACCGCCTCCTGCTTCCCCACCATTGCCTGCTGAATCTGAGCCGCTCTTCACACCACATCCCGTCATGAGCACACCGTCTGCGCCGCCTTCGTGCCCACAACCTCAAGGGTCACCCAAGCAAGCGCCGGTGCTTCCGACACCAAGAGATGTTGACTTACCGTCACCGCCTGCACCAGTGCAGACTAGAAGTACGAGATCAGCGCCGCTGAAGGGCACGGGCAAGGGACAGGGCAAGGCCAAGGGCAAGGGCCAGGGCAAGGGCCAGGGCAAGGCCAAGGGCCAAGGCAAGGCCAAGGAGCTGGGGTTCATGACGGACGAAGAATTGAACCGATTGTTTCCCCCGGCGGAGGTCGTAAGGAAGTACGTCAAAGGAGAGCCATTGCTACCCCCCAAGACTTGGCGACAACAGGTTTGATATGCAGAAGGCTACATGACCACTATATGAAACTATGTGAAGCGGTGAGATGAGCATTCCGGTGTGGTTCAAGAAGGAGCATTTCCTTCATGATATAAATAATTGTGCCACGGTGGACTTCGAGGACTTGTTTCTCCTCTTCAACCTGGATGAGCTCGATGCCTCCCTCATGAGATGCTGGACATTGTAAGTATTTTACAAGGAATTCCACATTCTGGCAACTCTCTTTTGTTTCGTAAATGATACCTCTTTTCTTTCGTATCCTTAGGAAAATGATCACCGAATGCGAGGCTCGGAGAGAACCGGTGGGTTTTCTCGACCCACAGTTGGTCTCGAAGCAACAAATCAAGGCGAATAAGCAAATGATCTTTAATTATGTCGTCGAGTTTATGATCGCTCAACAGAAAAAAGAGTTCATTTTCCTTCCATACAACCAGCAGTATGTGTGTTTTTATACATTAGCTGTACGTCCATTGTCATCATTCCACACGGGATGTGATATCTTTTTTGCAGCGGACATTGGATCTTAATTCTCATCATACCTAAATGGAGCAAAGCCATCTACCTTGATTCCTTGCAAGCGGCACATTACGACTACTCGGAGATAAGGAAATTCTTGCATAGTGCTTTCGCCGAGTACGCCAAGCGTGGAGGGAGGTGCTCACCAAATGGGGACTGGGGGGTCTTGGACCAAGGAGCCGACGACTTGGTGGAGGTAACAATTGGTACAACATTCCTCCTAAGTGGAAGGTAATGCTAATTGATGCCCTAATTGATGCCGTAATTCCTCAACAACTTTTCAGTGTAACCAGCAGCCAGCAGGAACCAACCTTTGTGCTTTTTACGTTTGTAAGCAAATGACGAGGATTGTTCCGACTTCGAAGACAAGAGGCACTGCTGGCCTCCCTACGGTTAGTACTGTATGTGAGACTCAAAATTTTACTTTTTACCTACATGCACCTAAATCTGAATTTAATTACTTCGTGCAGATTTTGAGTTCGATGGACAAAGCACCGTTGAGTCAAACCGATATTGTCGACATTAGAGGACAGTTTGCCTACTTCTTCCTCACGCATGTCATAGCGGAAAAGGGAAAATTCAGATCACCTTAATTCGTTGTGAGGTATTTATTTTCTTCGTTCTGAGGTATTTATTTTCTTTCTATTGGCTGTCAACCTTGTCAGATCCAAACTTGTACGAATGTTGGCTGTGAACTCCTGTTTACGTAGCTGTGAATAGGTCAACTCATATTCAATTGATTCAATTTGCTTATATGTCGGCTGTGAAATGTATGTGATCTCTGTTTTATTTGTATTTGGATCAAATCCGTGTATTTTGCCTGATGGATGAAATCTACGTATATATGTGGCCGAATAATGAATTCTGTGAATGTGGCCGATGAATTCTGTAAAATGATATTGTTGCCTGAGATTTCCAATTGTCGCTACTGTTGCATTCCCAGCATCACACACGGCTCGGCGGCCCGAATCGTGGGCGATGTGCCAGTCAATGCACACGGACCGGAGCATTGGACCGTGTGTGATGTGGCTACTCATCGTACACGGTCCCAAATATATACCCGTGTGTGATGACGAGCAGTCATCGCCCACGGTTAAGACCAAATAACCGTGTGCGATGCGGACAAATATCACACACGGTTCTGAAACTACGACCGTGTGCGATGTTGGGTCTTATTGCACACGGGTCCTATTTTGAAGCGTGTGCGATGTGTATCTTCATCGCACACGGTCAATACTGTGGACCCGTGTGCGATGTCCCTAGCCATCGCACACGGTGGAAAGAACTGAATCGTGTGCGATGTGGGCGCTCATCGCACACGGTCCTATTTAAAAAGCCGTGTGCGATGTGCGTATCATCGCATACGGCGTTGGACCCGTGTGCGATCCCCCACATCGCTGACCAGCCCGTGCATACGGGCTGAAAAACCGTATGCGATGAGCTTTTTTACCCGTTTGCGATGAGCTTTTCTGTGGTAGTCTATGCACCACTCTAGTCTATGTAGGGTGTATCCTGGTGGTCTAGATCACAATAGCCAACGAAGCTTGTACCCCTCTGGTGAGCTTCGATCGATTTCGGTCTAGCTCCGCTCTTGCCTTTCCCTAGTCTAGATTTAAATGTTATAGCTCTTACTCGTTAATTACCTTAATAATATAATTATTATAAGTACGCTCCATAACCCCTTAACGTCTCAGAACACCTGTCGCTCATTCCATTCATTGCCTAGATATCTTGATTTTCTGATGGTCTTGACCTTTGTATGACATGGAGCAAATTGAACAAATAAATTTGAATATGTCACATAATACTATTTCTGAATAAAGCTATATGAACGTAACGATTTTTATTATATTTAGATTTTATGGTAACACGTCTTCCACCTGCCTTTTAACTTGTCAAGAGGAACTAAACTTATTACCTAAGAAGTCACGCGCCAAACGTGGTAAAGGAAGGCTTCAAAATCCTTTTAGCATTCAGAATTAAACCAACTATTTAATTACACGTACACCTCACCTGTATAGCAACATGTAACCACGTTGCTAAATATATATAGAGAGAGACACCTGTCAAGCGATCCATATCTCTTGGAGGGACTCGATACTTTTCCCCGATATAGAATTCAATCTTTGAATATTGATAATTCTTAGTTTGTAGGTCAACTCTTGGATGGAGTGCAATAACACTTCCATAAATATATCCTCGATATGAGCGAAGACAGATTGGTACTGAAGTTATAATCAAATGGTTATGTGACTGTGGTACTCCAAGCATGTTGTCACGTCCTGTTATTTAAAACTTTGCATGTCAGCATAGCGCCGTATGTAGTCAGGGTATTTCAAACAATGTATGAACTTAATATACCTGAACCCACCACACACACACCATATACTTGACTAAACCTAATGCGGGAACACCCCTTAACCCGACACCTACACTAGCAGCACCCTGCCATCAAATGGTCCCGAGCCAAGATGGAGGGATCCCCGAGGATTCCCATACCCCCTTCCCACCTTACCGCACCTCGGAAACATGAAAAACCCTCCGTAACCCTAATACGGCAAATATACTCTTTTGGCCGTAAACCCTAAAAACTATATTGCATGGGTCAAACCTCACCGAAAACTCTACAAAAATTCCTGAAGATATAAAAAATTAACCTTCACCAAGTTATGAACTAATGTTTAAGGATCTAGTATAAATATTTTTAAATACGTGCAAAAATACAAATTAGTGCTGAATTGCACGATGAACTGCAACTCATTAAAATAAGCGTCAGCAATATCTAGAAAAATTCCACGATGATCCTCACACCTCCAAGAGTACAAATATACAAAACATGGGCACGGTAATTTCAGGATTTGGCAACAACCAATATCGAACACCTTGGTTTAAATGCTTCTTCCACATGAAATCATAAGTAAGTTTAAGGAAAAGCTCTCAGAAAAATTCGTGGAAACCTTGTACTGCCCCAGCTACCCACCTAACCTCTTAACTCTCCGTAGCAAAGATGTTGCACTGCCCCACTCGCTAAAAACACTAACGCAGTTTGTCATCGACATTCAAGTCCATCCTTATTCCTCAATAGTTTTCGGTGCCAAACTTCCCCAATATCCCTTGTACACGTCCACGATACTTCTTGACACTGCTTGACATATTCCAAGTACAACAGGACGCGCTGAGACACTTCGTGCCGCTTTGGACGCGCACCAGGGAGGCATAGTTCGCGCCCACTAGCACAATGCTATGCCGGCCAATGGCATCAGCGCGCCGGCCATCGTCTCTCGCCACGCCGCTTGTCGGGTGAATCACCATCCAACCTACCAGCGCGTGCCACGACCTTGCTCGGCCCTTCCTTGAGTTCCGGGCCAACCTACTGAACCTCCAGAGCGCTCCCCCACCGTGCTGCTCACCAAAAGCGGATGCCGCCAGCCCCAGCTCGCCGCTCCTCCTATTTATGGGCTGTCCGAGCCCCTCTTTCCATCCAAGCCACTTGCCCTATTCTCCCATAGCCCGAGCCCTTCCTCAATCACCGGCCCGAGCTCTCTGCTCCTTACCCGAGCCCCATCGCCCATCACCTCGGTCATGGACTCCCTGAGCCTCACGAAGCCGAGCTAGCCAGTTGGGCGGTGCCATCAGACCACCAATCCCCGGTGAGCTAGCACCCCCAACCTTCTGGACTGAGCGCCGCCACCAAAAACCGAGAGGCCACTGAGATTTCTACACCGCCGACGTCGGCGCCCTGTCTGGAGCACTGGGACCAACTGCTACGGGTAAGTCCACTCGGAGTACCGCGCTGGTAAGCCGCCCATGCCACTAACATGCGGACCCCATAGCCTCCCTTCGGCCCGCCGAGCCCCAGTGGCTGCGCCCCACACGATTTTCCACCTTCGCAGCATTGAAAGCGTAATTCCCTCCAATATAGAAAGCATAAAGTGGTAAAGACCGGTTTTGTTTAGAACTGGCTCCTACTTAAACCGACTGGTTCGCCCTAATCTAGATCGGTTCTTCAGAACCTTCTTCCGGTTCCCAGCTCTTAAAGGTATTTAGGAACTTTTGGTTAGAAAAATTCCCAAATTTCAACTTGAATTAACTTAAACCATTAGGGAGTAGGTTTAGTGCTAATCTTTTATCGACACATACGCCATATATGTCACTTCCAAGGCAACCTAAGAATGAGTTCGGACACCCCCGGGTATATAAAACTGATTGCGGCACTTAATAGGACTATAGGACATCTATGTAACACAGGTTTTCCCCACTCAATAGAACTTTCACTCTATGATGTGTATATGATTCGATCGAGGTCACCTTTTCCTTCCCGGACCGGAGAATTGGGACCCCGGTATCCTACCATCGACTTGAGCTCCATATATACCGCTCCTAGGCTCCGTCCTGAAATGCTCATAAGCATAATGACTTTTAGGATGGAATGACGACCCGCCTTCCGAAACCCTAAACCCTAATTCTGCCGACTTAAAACCAAGACCTTTATCACCTCATCCTAATGACAGCATCCTCTATTGAACCCGCATATCATCTGGTTTTGTTGAAGTTATTTGATTGCTTCTTATTCTACGTTTTTTCGACGTGTAGTTGACGGAGTGAGGTACGTGCGACAGGAGGAACTAGAGTCACCCCCACGTCAAGAACAAGAGCCCTGTGACACTGCGGTGCAGAGTAGTGAAGCAACTCACACTGGGTGCAGCAAGCCCTGTGACACTACTACAGAAAGGCTCACCCAGGACGTGTCATCTCAGTCGGGCAAAGCTCAACCGCCTCTGATTCACTCATCACAAGCGGGTTGCCACGGGGACCGTCTCTGATATCGATGCTGTGTCCCCAGATGGAGACATCAGAGTCGGTTTGGAGACCAACCACCTCAGATGAGTCATCTGATGCAGTTTGCAAACGGAACCGACTTTGATATCTAGTCATCTGAGGCGGTTCGTGAGCGAACCGCCTCAGATGTAACACATATCACAGGAGGTATGGGGTGAACTGCTTATGATGACTATTTGAGGGATATCGCAGTCGGCTTGAGTGACCCAACCGGCTGTGATAAATGTCGCCTTCATAATCGGGAAGTCTTTTAGGTTTTCCCTGATCTGTTCTGTTGGGTGGCGGCTGGTTCGGGTAGGGGCGATTTTGAGGCAATTTTGAAGGGAGGGAGAGTGGATGCTGAGGAGTAATTGCATTGGACATTGAAGAAGGTTAGTACTACTTGCCCCTCTCTCCCTATTTTGCTTTCATTTTGTTGGATGAGATAATTAGGTTTAGTTGTTTGGAGATGATGAAGTGAGAATTAATCATGTAGTGAGGATCTTTTAGTACGTGGTAGGTTAATAAGTCTCTTGCATATGTATTGTGTAACAGTATGTGCGAGATGGATCAAAGTTAGATGTATCCCGAGAACCGTGTGACCCAAGAGTACATTAATGGTGTAGATGATTTCCTATTAGTAGCGCGAGACGATATGTTGGCAAAGGGAGCCAAATTTATGTGTTGCCCGTGCTATGATTGTAAGAACGAGAAATGTTCAGGGAGACAACCCAGATACAAGATCATTTGATTCGTAGGGGTTTTGTAAATGGTTATACACGGTGGACCAATCATGGCGAGGCGCACATAATTTTACCGGGTGGAGATGAGTCGACTAGCAATGAAGATGATGTCCATGGTGAGTCCGATTGCGAGGAGGATGAAGATATGCAGCCGGTCGATAATGAATTGGAGGAAATGTTGCGTGATGCGAAAGGAAACGACCTAGAGGGGAGACAATACGAGCAATTCCCGGGCTTGATGGAGGACTCAAAGAAACCTTTGTTTTCGGGTTGCAAGACAAAATACACAAGATTATCAACTGTTCTTGAACTATTCAAATTGAAGGCAAGCAATGGTTGGTCCGACAAAAGTTTCACCTCTCTCCTAGTACTCATGGCAGACTTGCTTCCACAGGGAAACGAGATGCCCACGAGCACATACAGAGCGAAAAAGATTTTTGTCCTCTAGGTCTGGAAATAGAAAAACTCCATGCTTGTAAGAACGACTGTATCATCTTCCGTAAAGAGTATGCGAATGTACATGTGTGTCCAGTATGCAAGACATCCAGATACAAGCAGCTCAATGTGCAAGGTGATGAATCAGAGGGTGTCGAAAGTAGGAGAGGACCGCCGGCTAAGGTAGTGTGGTATCTTCCTATAATTCTGCGTCTGAAGCGTTTGTTTGCAAACAAAAAGCACGTGAAACTTATGAGATGGCATGCCGACGACCGTAAGAAAGATTTCATGCTAAGACACCCCGCTGATTCAATCCAGTGGAGAAACATCGACACTAGGTATCCAACGTTTGGAGCTGAGTCGCGAAATGTAAGGTTCGGGTTGAGTACGGATGGAATGAATCCCTTCGGTAGCATGACCTGTCGACATAGCACCTGGCCGGTGGCTATGTGCGTGTACAACCTCCCTCCTTGGCTTTGTATGAAACAAAAGTACATCATGATGGCCATGCTAATCCAAGGCCCGAAGCAACCTGAAAATGATATTGATGTATACGTAGCACTCTTGATGGAAAATCTTCAGACTCTGTGGAATGAAGGGGTTGATGATGTATGGGATGCCGACAAAAGGGAACATTTTACCTTACGCGGCCTCCTGTTCTGCACCATACTATCCTGCCTATGGTAACCTGTCTGGTCAAACCACTCACAGAGCTAACGCTTACGGTCAATGCTCGGATAATACGGCAAGTGTGTACCTCAAGCACTCGCACAAGACAGTGTACATGCGGCAGCGTAGGTACTTGCGAAGGAATCATCCACACCGGAATCTCAAAAAGGAGTTTGATGGTACAATAGAGGAGGGAATGGCTCCAAAGCCTTATTTAGGAAAGGAGGTCTACGATATGGTGAAGGACGTTGACGTAGTTCTCGGTAAAGGAATCCCATTGAGAAAGGGCATATGGAAAAAGAAGTCAATTTTTTGGAATTTACCTTACTGGGAACACCTGGAAGTTCGCCACTGCATTGACGTCATGCATGTAGAGAAGAATGTATGTGATAGCTTGCTTGGTCTGTTATTGAACATCACTGATAAAACAAAGGACGGTGTGAACACAAGGCTTGACATGGTCGCTATGGGCATCAAACTTGATTTAGCACCCCAGAAATTTGAAAAAGGTCGAACATTCCTTCCACCTGCAAGTTACACCCTATCAAAGGCTGAGAGAACTGAACTTTGTAGGTTCTTGCATGGTATCAAAGTTTCATCCGGTTACTCCGCCAGCATAAAAAAACTTGTGTCGATGAAAGATTTGAAATTGGTTAGAATGAAGTCTCATGATTGTCATATTCTGATTACACAAATGCTCCCTGTTGCTATTTGAGGCATTTTGCCCACAAAGGTTAGAGAGACAATCATAATGTTATGCCAGTTCTTTCAGGCAATAACCCAAAAGGTCATCGACCCCCTTCGGCTAGATGCTTTGCAACAATGATTGGTGGTAACTCTATGTCATCTTGAGATGTATTTCCTGTCGACATTTTTTGATATCATGCCGCATCTCATGGTTCATCTCGTCAGAGAGATTAAGATGTGTGGCCCTGTCTTTCTTCGGAGCATGTACCCGTTTGAAAGATATATGAAAATTTTGAAGTCCTATGTACGTAATCAATCCCGCCCAGAGGGGAGCATTGTTGAAGGCTATGCAACCGAAGAGGTCGTTGAGTTTTGTTTGGATTACATGTCGAATGTGAAACCCATTGGTGTACCTGAATCACGCTACGCTGGGAGGCTACAAGGAATCGATACTCTCGGAGCAAAACGAATCAATCCCGATCCGGATGCACTTGCGAAAACCCACTTTCTTGTGTTGGAACACATGGATGTGGTATCTCCCTACATCACCGAGCACTTTGAGTTGGTACGGAAATAGAATCCGAATAAATCTCAAAGATGGATCACTATACAACATAACTCGAGGTTCAATCAGTGGCTACACGACCGAATCACCAATAGCTCATCCATCGATGATATGCTTACTTGGTTGTCAAGAAAACCATCGTACCCAGTCATGACATATCAAGGGTACCAAATAAATGGGTATACATTTTACACGAAAGCTCAAGATGCAAAAAGCTCATATCAGAACAGTGGTGTCCGTATAGATGCTGTAGATGGTGTCGCCCATGAAGCACGGCCATACTATGGGTTCGTAGAAGAGATATGGGAGCTCGACTACGTGAAGTTTAAGATCCCCGTATTTTGGTGCCATTGGTTGCATCTTTCCCACGTGAAGGTTGACAGTTATGGCGTGACTACCATGGACCTTGGTCGTGTTGCTTATGCAAGTGAACCATTTGTGCTTGCAAAACATGTTCATCAAGTCTTCTACATAGTTGATCCATCTAATAAGAAGCGTCATGTCATAAGGAATGGAAAGAGGAGTATCGTCGGTGTTGACGAAGTGGTCGATGAGGATGATTACAACAGATTTGGCAATATCCCTAATTCAGATGAAGTGACGTGCGAAGAAACACAAAGTCATTACAATGAGACCTACATCCGCAATAGTCATCATGAAGGTCTTATTTTCAAAGGAAAAAGGCTAGTGCTTGATTAGTGATGTGGGTGCAGGTTCAAATGGTTATGTATGCTCGCATTGTGTTGAAATGAGCATTTGAACTTTGATTGCATTTCAAATTTCGTAATCTATATCGGAATGAATGTGATCCTTTTGTAATGTGAAACCTTTCTATGTGCTGTGTGAATTATGGTCTCTGTGAAAACTTTGTGTGAATGATGAATGATATTTGAACTGTCGTTTAAATCATATGAAAACTGATGTTTTTCCCTAAAAAGAGGGATGTTTATGTCTGGCTAAAGGACATATCAGAGGCGATTACGAGTCAAAAAATGCCTCAGATATGTGCAATCAGAGGCGGGTTTTTAAAACAACCACCTCAGATATGTGGACATCAGAGGCGGGTTTGTAAAACGACCACCTCTGATATGTGGACATCAGAGTCGGGTGTTGTGTAAACCTGCCTCTGATGTCCACATATCTGAGGCGGTTGTTGTACAAACCCGCCTTTGATGAGGTTCCTTTAAATACCGTGGACTTAGGGTTTTTTCAATCTCGCCAGTTGTGAACGCAGCCCCTTCGAATTCGCCGCCCCATCCTCTCGCGCCAACCCATCCTCCTCGACGCCCCCGCCCCGGCCCGACCTCGCCGCCCCAGCCACCCCAACCGCCCTGGCCACCTCGACGCCGCCCCGGCCTCCCCGGCCACCCCGCCGACCGCCCCGGCCAACCCGACGCCGCCCCGGCCACCCCGACGCCACCCCGGCCTCCCCGACCACCCCGACGCCGCCCCGACGCCGCCCCGGTGAAAGGATCTCAGGAGTCGACTAGAGGGGGGTGAATAGGTCGGCTCTAGAAATTTAAAACCTAATGGGCTTTACTTAAATTAAATGGGCCAATCCTACCAAGATGCAAGCAACTGACTCAAGCAACTGACTCTCAGGTAGATAACTCAGGTAAAATCAAGCAGAGCAGAGCAGAGACAGCTATGTGTCAACTGAGTCTCAGGTGAGTGACTTAGTTGTGTGCAACAGATAGACAGAATAGTAAAGGAGACAACTTGCTATTAGTGTCAACTAAGTCTCAGGTGGGAAACTCAGTTGAGTGCAGTAGAGTGTGTACTATATATAATAGCACAAGTAAAAGCAAACCATACGAATGAACAAATAGACACTGAGGTTTGTTTTACCGAACTTTCCACTCTATGCAAAGTGGTACGTCTTCGTTGAGGAAGCTGCTTTCACAGCCGGCACTGAACCGTGCTCTTTCCTCGTTCACTTATCTTGTGTGGAATCCTTTTGATCTCACCGCAGCAAGACAGGCAGACCCAAATCGCCTTCACAAACGCTTGGAGGCAGCCACACAAGACTTGTCTTGCTCACCAACGACTCCAACTTCCCAGTCTTGGAGCAGACGAACTCCAAGAGCTCTCTCAGTCTCTTGGAGGAACCAGTACCATAAACTCCAAAGCAACTCTCTCTCACGGTGGATGCACGCAGGCAACGCTCTCTCGGAGACTAAGAGCTCTTTCTTGCAACAGCAGGGTGCTTGCTATGGTAGAGGTAAAGGTTGAGGTCGAAACCTCCCCAGGTTCCCTATTTATAGAGTCCCTGGCAGCTAGCCATTACCCTCATGCCACGTCAGACAAAGAGCCACCAGACAAACCTATCTAAGACTCAGCTAACATACACTTGGTAACCTACTAGCCACGGCTGAGCTACCCACCTGAGTCTCAGATGCCAAACTCAGGTGGACTCGGTTGCCTCAGGCAGCACCTGAGCACAACACGGGCCGGCTCACTATAAGCCTTAAACTGATTTAGGAGGACAATGGACTCACCACTGCCACTGACCAGCTCGCTCAGAATCCTGGCACTAGTTCCAAGCTAGCAACTAAAGATGACAGCCCTTGAAGACGCACAGCGAACCCCTTGACGCAGATCCACTAGCTTCCTAACTCCTCCAGGTCTTATCCAGCTTGCAGTCACCGTCCTTGAACTCCATCAAGGCACCATCACCTCGCTTGCCCTCGAGCACAGCCTCGGCTTCCTCGCAACTGAGCCTCAGGAGACTAGCTCAGCTAGCCCTTCTGACCTTCACGGTTCCTTGCTCTTTTAGGCCTCATCATCACTCAGATGTTGTCTTGATCGGTCACCTGTTCATCTAAACTCCTATTCACACTCGTTGTAAACGTTAGATACAGGTGAGGGTTGCCATTAACCATCAAAACCAAACCTTGGGGCTAGATAATCATTCTCCCACACTCCTTGGGACTGAATGCACTTTCAATCTCCACCTTTTGGTGGTTAGTGGCAACCCCTTTAAACATAGCATTAGATGTATAAAAGGGTATGACATTCAACCAAGTTTAGTATATACTCCCCCTAAAGCTGTGCATATAAGAAATTTGCATTTGTATACAAATGCACAGTTCTGTTTAATCATGGAGAGTAAATGCTAAACATGATTGCCATGAACATAACTAAAAGATTAAGCACAGCGGAGAATAGCAGTTATGTTGAATAAGTACTCAGCAACAGATGTACAAGGAATAGCATGCTTGAGTACAAATCTAAACTCTCCTAAAACAAGTATTATCAGAGCAGATATCATTAGAATAGATATTATCAGAGCAAATAGATATCAGAGCAATCAACAGAATTTAGAGCAAAATACTTGTATCAGAGCTTCTAATGATATTATCAGAGCAAATAGATATCAGAGCAATCAACAGAATTTAGAGCAAAATACTTGTATCAGAGCTAAACACATGTATCAGAGCAAAATAAACAACATGTATCAGAGCAAAAGAAAAAAACACAATACATATATCAGATCAGAATCAGAAAAGGCAAAGACACATGTATCAGAGCAAGACAACAATCAGAGCATCATCATATGAATAAGCAATATTTTTAGAACAGAGAATGTCTTGACACACATGCACACACATGCAGCTCTTAGCCTAGCCCTTTTTACATATACTCTCTCTAATCTCTCCCCCTGAATCTAATCTCTCCCCCTTTGCCACTAAACAATAAAAAGAGATAGGAAGAAGATCTTCAGGGAGCTGGCTTCTGTTGCAGAAGGGATAGAATCTAATCAAACTTGCTGCTGACTGAAGCCTTGAGATCTGCTATCTCAGCCTTGAGTTCGTTCTTCAGCTCTGTCATTTCTTGCTTCAGCTCATCTTGCCTTCTCTTGATAGTAGAAATCTAGACTGGCACAACCTTCTTGATAAAAGCATCAACTGCAGTAGGGTTGTCCAGACGTTGAACCATGGGCACACTATCTGAGGAGAGGCTAACTGATACTGAAGCCTGAAGCTCAGCAGGAGGAGATGGATTCCTAGCTGAGTCTCGAGCAGGAGACACCTGAGGCTCAGGTAGGTACAACTGCTGGCTGAGGGACTCTGACTGAGGCTCTGGAAGCTGGCTCAGGTGGCACTGAGGCACTTGGCTGAGAGACATCGAGGATGCTATAGAAGGGTTTCTCATCTTTCATTATCATCCTTTTGAGGTCTGAACTTGCTGAGATAACACTTCTTGTCAAAGGAAAAAGATGAAGGTGCTAAAGCTGTTCTCTGAAGGATCATATGCATTAAGTATGAGCTATATCTCATCTTGTCTGTTCTGTTCTTCTGACATTCATTGATCTCAGAGAAGATATATCGTGCAACATCAAACTTTTCCTTCATTGCAATCAGCTCAAGAATTCTCCAGACTGGGTTATAGATAGCATCAGTTCCTCCACCATTTGCACAGATAGACACATTTAGAATCTTCACAATGTATTTCGGTGTCTTCATGAGTCCCTTAAAGTTCTGAATATACTTGGGGACTACACCTTTGACTGAGGGAAGCACAAAGTCAGTGGGAAAGAATTTCTGTCTTGTCTCATTTGGCACCCAATCTGGTTGCAAGCTCTTGTCTTCTTCTGAGCCTTTGGAGATGCTTATCTTTGATAGCTTGGGTCCTGATGGCAAGTTGAACAGTTCAGCAAATTCTGTAGCTGTGATGCACAGCAACTGACCTCTGGTCATCCACAGCATGAAATCTTGGTGATCTTGCTCAATGAATACTGTTGCATAGAATTCCTTGATCACTTCAGAATCATATTCTTGGTTTATGCTGCAGATTTGATCTAATTGAACAGCAGCAAAGATATCTTTTAGATCGCCCAAACCATTCTTAGCCAGATTGGCCCAATCTATGGGCATGCTATCAACAAAACCCTTCTTGGGTATCAGAAGATGATAGCTAGACTGCTGCTGATCATTCCAAATCTTTGATCACTACACCGCCTCTTCTTGATATTGCCTTCGTTGTCAAAATATGGATTTGTAGTTCTCATGGCAGTGTAGTTGGAGGTGCTTCTTGTGTCCAAATCTATGGTAGCCAGACTAGCATCTGCCTTTGGAAGCTTCTTGAGTGTTGCTGCAGACAGAAATTTCATCTCTTGAGAGTTTGTCCTTGCAGCTTTAGCAAAGATAGCAGCATACTTGACTTCCAGAGACTCATCTGAGTCTGCCTCCTGAGTTTCAGCTGAACTGGCTTCTGAGTCAGAGGAAGATGTGGCATTTCTAGCTTCTTTTTTAGAATCTTCTTCTTCAACATCTTCTTCCACACCCTCATATTCTTCATCTGAATCATCTGGCTTTTGTTTCTTCCTGCGAGGAGAGGGAGGATGAGGGTCACTTGGGCTCGAGTAAGAGTCATCTGATCCATCTGACTAAGACTCAGCTGATTCAGCCTGAGACTCAGTTGGCTCTTTTGGTGCAGACTCTGGTGCTGAAGATGTCACTGCTCTCTTGATCAGTGAGCTCTTGGTCTCCTTGAGCAGGTACTAAATCAGACAGGGATTGGAAGATTGATCCCATGCTTACTGATACTCCAGCTGAGGGGTCGGCTTGAGACACAGGTGGATTTGCACCAAAGGATGTTCTGAGCTTGGTCATAGAATCATCTAGATTCTTCTCTAGATGCTTTCCACTGGAATCTCTCTCTGCAAGAATATCTTCCATAGATTCAAGAGCAGCTTTCTGTTGGATTTCGACTTCTGTGGGGACAAGCTCTAGCCCAACTGAGAATGCTGCCTGAGACTCAGCTGGCACACTCGGCTGAGGGGCAGGAGCACTTTCTTGTTGTAGAGAGACTGCTGAGATAGGAGCAGTTGAACAATCTATCCTGTTAATCCTTGAATTAGCTGCAGCTATCTTATCCTGCAAGACCTTCTTACGAGCTTCATCTGAGCAGGAGTTCAATTCCATTGTGTAGGCATCTATCCTTCTGTGCAGCTTGTTATCATGATATTTGCGCCATAAACGTTGATATTCCAATGAAAGCTGAGGTACAAGGAGTTCCATTTGCAGAATCAGATCTGTTTTCTCATCTCCTACAGCTTTCTCTTCTTTTCTCAGTAGCTCATGAAGCTCTTCATTGATTGCCTTGTCTTTCTTCCATATATCCTTTTAGACTAAGACATCTTTAGGAGCATCAGATGAGTCAAAGACTAATTTCTTCATTTCTTGAATTCTTGAAGTGAGAGCATCTCTTTCGGCTTCTGAAGCAGCCGGCAACATCCCCATTAAATCATGCAGTTCTTTGACTAGAGCACTGTGAGATTTTCTTTTCTCAGCTTTAGCTTTCCATGCAGCCTCTTCTTCCTGTTTTTGCTGACTCTTAGCCTTGCTGGATTCAATGACAGCTTCTGATCGAGGCTTCTTAGGAATATTGCTCAAAGATAGGTCAGCTGGTCCACTAGCAGCTCTGGTTCTCTTGAGGGTGTCCACAACTGGTGCCCTCTTAGCTTTGATGGCTGCATCTTTGGCAGTAGCCTTCTTAGCTTTCTCCTCTGCCTTCTTCTTCTTAGCTTTAGCCATTCTGGCTTTCTTTTCATCTGCAAGCTTCTTTCTCTCTTGTTTTTGCTTTTCTTTCTTTTCAGCTTTTACAGCTTCAAGCTCTTTCATCCTGGAGATGGAATCTTTTACTGCCACATCCAATTGGCGTCTTTCCTCTTCTAGGGCTTTCTTCTTGGCCTCCCTTCTGGCCAAATCTGCTGGGTTTAAGGGGATCATAACAGCTTTCTTGGCTTTCTCTTCAGCATCAAGATTCTTAGCAAGTCTCCTTGCTTTCTCTGTCTCCCATTCTTCTTGAGATTTCTTTTCCAAGATCTGAGTCCTGATGGCTAAAGGAAGATCCTCTGTGATATCCTCAGACTGATTACCAGATCCAGACATTTGCATAGGTAAGATAGGATAAAGAGTAGGTAAGGGGTAATCCTATTGCAGAAAGAAACTGACTGACCAACCTAACTGATACTCAGGAGAGTAAATCAGGTGACACTAGGAAGGTTTTACAATTTATCTCATGCTACCTGACTTAGCTACCTGAGACACAGGTGAGATAAAGTGCAAAACTTAGGTGTAGAGACAGAACAACCTAGGTTTATCGAATCTTGCTAAAATCTAAAGATTCAGAACAATGTGATGCAAGAATTCATTCTGAAGGCTAAAGAAACAACATCTCTATCTAATTCCACAGCTAAGAGCTACCCGAGAACGTGGAATTCGCGTAGAAGTGGAAACCACCCTAGTTCTGTGAAGAATAGCTCGAGGAGACTTACGATGAGGAATTTGGATAGAGATGCAGGCGCTTGATCAACAGAAGAGCTTGAGGGAGCTTCGATGAGCGAAAAGAATGGCGGAGAAGCACGCGATCGTTGAGAATCAATCGGCGGAGAAGTGCGCTAGGGCTTAGGAGTCTCTGAAGCGGGTTTAGCGCGGGCCGTTGCAGAGTTGGGTATTTATAACCCGAGTGACCCTATGGCACCTGAGAGACAGCTGGCTACTACCTGAGACTCAGGTAGAACTGAATAACTGAGCAGAGCTCTAAACTTAGTCTATTTCCTCTAGATTTTTAGAAGTGTTCAACTGAGACTCATGTGGAAGACTCAGTTGACAAGATTTTCAATAGGATTACCAGAGAGAATTCAGAGATAAGAAATGAAAGCAGATTAGAGATCTCTTTTCAAACACAGCTTGCCAAACAATCAACAGTACAAAGCTAAAGCTGTGTTGAATCAGCCCGGGCATAAAAACCGGAAAACCGAACCCGAAACCGAAACCGAAACCGAAAAAACCGAATTAGGGGTAATTTCGGTTTACCGAATTTTTTTCGGTTCTCATTTGTGAAAAACCGAAATTAATACGGGTAATTCGGTTTTGGGCCACGGTTAACCGAAATAACCGAATTAACCGAAAAGCCCAGCCCGTTATGCCCAACTGCCTGGCCCAAATAAAATCCCTCATCCGGTCATCCCGTCATCTACTCATCCCCCACGCCACGCCATGTCGCAATCCACTCATCCCCCACGCACCCGCACCCAACCCTAGCGGCCGCCTCCACCTAGGCGACCCGGCGAGGCAGCAACCGGGCGATGCGGCGGCGGCGCGGCGACCCAGCGAAGCGGCAAGGCGTGGAAGCAGCAATCGGGCGATGCGGCACGGGCGCAAGGCAGCTACCAGGCGACCCGGCGAAGCGGCGACACCGGCGAGGCGGCTACTCGGCGAGTCGGCGACCCGGCGAAGCGGGGGAAGCTGGTCGCTGGTCGGGAACTCCAGATCCAGTGGCTAGATGCCCTCTGGCGGATCCATCCCACCGCCTCTTGCCGCCCCCAGCACCGCCTCGGCGCCGCCCCCATCGCCGCCCCCGCTCCCCCATCGCCGCCGCTCCCCCATCGCCGCCGCGCGGAGCAGATCCGGCAGAGGGGCGATCGGTTCGGTTTAAAACCGAAAACCGAACCGAATTTCCGGTTAACCGAATTTTCGGTTTACAAAATTTTATATCCTATTTCGGTTCTTGTTTTTCAAAAACCGAATTCTTCACAAACCGAAAAACCGAAACCGAATTTTCGGTTTAAACCGAACGCCCAGGCTGAGTGTTGAATTGAAATAGATAATAAAATCAAACTTATTTAGCTCAATGGAAAATCCGTGAGTTCAATAAGGTGCAAAAATCAGCATGTTATCTAATTAAAACCTATCCCACCTGAGGTTCACCAGAGACTCAGGTGGATGACTCATGTAGAATGCAGTGAATGTAAAATCCAGAAATGCACACATATGTACACGTGAATCATCATTTCCTCACTGCACATTTGAGATATCCATGATATTTAGCTCATGCCTGAGGGTGCAGAACCTATTTTCATCTAGAGGCTTGGTAAAAATATCGGCTAGTTGAGCTTCTTTCCTCACATGACACAGTTGGATATCCTTCTTCTCTACATGGTCTTTGAGGAAGTGGTGTCTCACTTCTATGTGTTTGGATCTTTGGTGTTGGACTGGGTTGTTGGCTAACTTAATTGCACTTTCATTATCACAGAGGAGGGGTACTTGAGACATGGATATGTTGAAATCCTTCAAGGTCTGCCTCATCCATAATAATTGAGCACAACAACTACCAGCTGCTATGTATTCAGCTTCTGCTGTGGATAGGGCTACTGAGTTTTGTTTCTTGGAACTCCAAGACACAAGGGAGCGCCCTAGAAATTGGCAAGTACCTGAGGTGCTTTTTCTGTCAACATTACATCCTGCATAATCGCTATCCGAATAGCCAATTAAGTACCATAAACCAAACTCAGAGGTATGAATTAAATATCTCAGTATTCTATGAACAGCAGTGCGATGAATATCTTTAGGATCAGCTTGAAAGCGTGCACACATGCAAACACTCAACATAATATCAGGTCTAGATGCACATAGATATAGCAGAGAACCAATCATAGACCTATACTCTTTTTGATCAGTAGACTTACCTTGTTGGTTTAAATCAAGATGAGCATTTGTTTGCATGGGAGTTGATATTGACTTAGCTTTGTCCATGTCAAACTTCTTGATGATGTCCTTAGCAAACTTCTCTTGGGAGATGAAGGTTCCCTGCTTGAGTTGTCTAATCTGCAGCCCTAGGAAGAACTTCAATTCTCCCACCATGGACATCTTAAATCTTTTGATCATTATCTTGCTAAATTCATCACTTAGCACACGGTTAGTACTACCAAATATTATGTCATCGACATAAATTTGGCATATAAATAAATACTTGCCTTTAACTTTAGTAAAGAGTGTAGTATCTACAAGCCCAATTTTGAAGCCATTATGTATTAAGAAACTCCTTCAGAGTGTCATACCAAGCACGAGGGGCTTGTTTAAGGCCATACAAAGCCTTGTGGAGCACATATACATGATGGGGTCTTTTTGGATCCTCAAAACCAGGGGGCTGTTCTACATACACAAGTTTAGCAAGCTTACCTTGGAGGAAGGCACTCTTGACATCCATTTGATAAAGCTTGATGTTGTGATGGTTTGCATAAGCTAGAAGTATCCTGATAGCTTCAAGCCGAGCTACAGGTGCAAAAGTTTTACCAAAATCCAAGCCTTCTATTTGAGTGTAGCCTTGAGCAACCAACCTTGCCTTGTTCCTCACGATTTGGCCGTCTGAGTCTTGCTTGTTGCGAAAAAACCCACTTGGTTCCTATGACATTGTGGTCCTTGGGTCTTTCAACAAGTGACCAGACTTCATTTCTCTCAAATTGGTTCAGCTCTTCATGCATAGCATTAATCCAGTCTGAATCAGATAGAGCTTGACCTACATTCTTGGGCTCAATGGTGGAAACAAAAGAATAGTGAGCACAAAAATTAGCAGTACCAGAACGAGTAGTCACTTCCCTATTAATTTCACCAATGATTTGGTCTACAGGGTGATCCTTCTGCAGCCTGCTGATCACAGGGGGTTTGGGTTCAGCCACCTGAGTCACAGCTGGATGTGAGTTAGCTGAGGGTATCTGTGACTCAGTTGGCTCTTTGTGACGTACCCGGTTTTAAGGCCGGGTAAACCCTTGTGTCCTCTGTATCGATCCCTGAATCAATAGTCGATACACACAAGTACTTGATAACATAACCATGCCATACATCGTTCATTACAATAAACAGCCATACTTGGTCTTTTACTTATACAAGCCGGGCCTATTGGCCGAATTAAACAGCAGCGGAATAAAACACGGTGGATAGCCCATCTGTATGCCGAACCACAGGCAACTGACTGGGGAAGAAACCCTACGCTTCGAAGTCGCTGTCGCTATCACCAGACTGGTATTCCTCTTCTTCGTCTGGCCACATAACAAGCCAGGTGAGTACATTGAATGTACTCGCAAGCGCTCCGCCAGGGAGATTATTACGGATATGAGCATGCTCGGAATTAAACAAGAACTTGGCTCTATCCTAAGTTTCATGTTGTGCAGGAAAGTAAGTTTCATTTACAATAACTAAATAGATGTAAAAGCGAATTTAACAAACATCTCGACGCAGCGAGATGAGGTACCTGTTCGATTCACTCAACCCGTCACAGCGGGGAGTTCATCTCAGTGCTTTCCGCTACAACGGCAAAGCATGGTACTCGCCCGGTTCCTCAGGGAGACACAAGCTCACCTCGTACTTACGGGGATACCAATGACAATCTCCCGGTTCCACAGGGAGACATAAGCTCACCTCGTACTTACGGGGATTCTAGGGTTTGCCCGAGTCCACGTGGAACCCTTCTTCACTCTCCCCGCTACAACGGGAACTTGGCAAGCTGCCCTGCGATCACAACGGATCGCGTCCTTAAACCCATAACCCGGAAACCTTTTTGGATTTTGAAAGCCAGTCTACTTTAGTGTGGCCCAACCAAGTTCGTCCATTACCGCGGACACGGCTATTCGAATAGTTTTAACCCTCTGCAGAGGTGGCACGGCTTTACCCACACGATGTAGGTCACCCTGGGCATACCGTGCACTGCATACTACCAGAGCTAGTACAACGAGACTCTTCGCCAGTGTGAACCCAACCATGAACCCGTCCGAAGGACATGTCCCAAACCTAGCTTGAGTCAGTAACATCACTACAAGGATGTTGGTGTTCCAACTTTGTGGCGAACAATGCCTCGCTAAACTGCTGTATTTGTTCTCTACGGGGTTACACCACCCCATCTGCACTCTACTAACTGCCCACGGGTTCATACTAGTTCAGGCCGGTTACTATGTCAAGTCCTTCCCACAAAGGACATGTGGCCGTACGGTAAGACTTGGCCAAACGGTACTTAAGATCGATCCTTAGGTGATTCGAGAAGGACTCCACACCACTCCCGTAAACGGGCAGCGAGAACCACGACGGGCCTTACCTCGCTCTTTAACAAACTCCCTACTTTCACCCTTCATTACCGACCCGGATCAAAATCTTCTCCCTTTTCAGCTCGGTTTCACAAAACCATTTCCGGTAAAACATACCAACCCATGGCTATGCTACCTTCATACACCTTCGGACACGACAGTCCGCTTCACGAAAGTTCACCACATAAATTATGGAGTGTTGCTATTTTTCTTTTGTTAAAACCCTAATTTTCCTACGGCAGGGCTAAGCATGAGTATCTGTATATACACTACCCTAAGTTTTTCAATAAGACTTCTGGAATACATAGTCCTTAGGGTTACAAGGGATTCAGGGTCGAACTAGGGTTTTCTACTCATTGGTATAACTATGCTACATAAAATAACGGTAATAGAACATAGCATGCATGTTTCATAAACAACATAATATTTTATAAATTTGGGATTTTAACATGATCAATGATGGAGAGCTTGCCTGGCAGTTCTTGGCTCGGTTCCGGACGCGGGGATGCTTCGGGTTCTTCCTGGCGGACGTACCTCACTCCGTCAACTACACGTTCGGAAAACACTTTGAATAAGAACCCAGCATCACAAGAAACAATTAACAAAGGTTAGCATGCATGCATGCTGGTCACAGGGTTTTTGGTCGGAAGAATGATCGTGATTGGATATTACTTACCACATGAAATATGCATGCAACCTAGGGTTATGATGGTTAGGGTTTTGAGCTGTATCGGCATTCCCTTTTTTTGTCCGAACCATGCAACATGTCTGGGATTACTTACTCATGCATGGGTTTTGGATCCTATAGCTTTGGAAAGGTTCAACAAGATGGGGATGATACTAAGAAAATATACATGCACATGCATGAAATCGGCGTTAGGGTTTCTAGGGTTTAACGTGTGCCCTAATTTTTTTTCGGATGATGCATCATGAGTATATGCACGAGATTTTGAGTAAAGTTCTAAAATACTAGTGATTAACATGCTGGAATGCTCTAAAGCTGAACACATTTCAGAAAGGAATTTAGAAACTATTTGAATTTGAAATGGATACTAAACTATGGACTGTACATAGAGAAATGCTTGGATTTTTGAAAAGTGGTCTATATCAAAAATGTGGGAAATTTAATTTGGAACAACTTTGCTTTTGGAGGTTTTTAGAGAATTGGCTCGGATCTGGGTGAACCGGCCGAACCAGAGAGGGAAACTAGTTCAGAGGAGAACCGGCTGGTTGAATCTAATTTGGGGGGTGACGTCGAAGGCGGGGTTTGGCGGGGCGCTTCACTTAACCCGACAGTGGGCCTGGATTGCTTCTCGGGCCCGCTGGCAGTGGAGCGGAGAGGTGCATACCGCTTCAGCTAGAGTGGCCCACGGGTCAGAGGTAGAGAGAAGGGAGGGGACGCGCGGGAAAGGATTCTGGCGAGAGATTAGGTTTCCGGCGGTGCTCCGGTGAACTCAATGACGAGAAATCACGGTCGACTCGGAGAGAATTAGAAGGGGAGACGACTACCCTCGGGTTCAGAAGGAGTTGGCGAACTCATTTTCGTGATCAGGGGGTTCGGGCGATTGCTGGTGGTAGGTTCTCACCGAGGTCCAGAGGAGAGAAAGCGGGGGCAATGGCAAGGGCGGAGCTCCGGTGAACGGTGACTGCAAAGAAGTGATCGGGCAGGTTAAGGGGAGTTCTAGAAAGCTTAGGGAGGGAAAAAGGGTAGGAATCCTTCACTGGAGTTGAGGAATTTCTCCTCGGAGGAAAATGGCGAAGGGAAGTGATCGGTGCTGGAATTCGAGGATCGGGCTGAGCACTGATGGAAATGGCGAGTGTTTGAGCTTTAGGGGAGCTAAGCGAGGTTGGATGAAGAAGCTCTGGTGCTTGGCACCTCCTTTTATAAGCTGGCGACTCTGGCTGCTAGGTGATAGCCGTGGGGCATCGCCGGCAATGGTGCAGAGGAGGAGCGGGGCACGGTCAGCGAGGCGCAGAGATCGGGGGCGGCCAGGGAGTGGCTGTGGCGTACGGTTGGAGCCCGCTGGCGTCTGGCCGGTGACTGGCGCGAAGGGAGTGCCACTGCTCGGCATTGACCTTGCCCAGGGCGCGTCCAGAGTGAGGCCAGGAGGTGTCTGAGCGGCCTGGGTGCGTCAAAGAGTGCAGGAGCTTGCCGGGGTTGCCATGCTGATTCAAAAGAGAGAAAAAGAAGGAATGGGGCAGCAGATGGTGCAGAGGAGGGCAGCCGAGGAAGCATGCCAATGTCGGTATGAGGGGATGGGGGAGTTGAATACTGAAGCAAAGGACTCCCTGCTGAAGTGAGGGGAATAGAAAGATGTCTGAGATGATTTAAGAAGTGAGAGTAGCAGAGAAAATGGCTTGGAGTCTGGGGGTGTTATGTCATTGAGCACTTGCCAATGTTGGCATGATACAACATGGAGTTGAATCCCTGTGGAGCTAGGGTTTCTAGGAGAGCCAGCTGGATGGGACAAGTGACTGGTGGTGGTAAAAGCTCTGGTAGGCAGTTGGGAGCAAGGCAGTTGGAAGTTGAGCTCAAACTCATGAGAAAAAGAAATTTCTGCAAAGTGTTCGATGGTTGCCCTGACAAATATTTGTACTGGAGGTAGAAATGTTTTTACAGAATTGGAACAAGGATACTGAGAGGAGCATGGTGTAATTTTTTCTGGAATTTTCTGAGTAAGAAATGGAGGGGTTGCAGTTCAAGGGGAAGATTTGACCAAATTTGAATTTTGAATGTAATTCAAAATTTTTGAACTGGACCTTCAATTTTTCTTTTATAGCTGGGTGAAGAATAGACTCAAGAAGTTCCTGGAGTTTTTCTAGGCAGTTTGGAGAAGTTAAAGTGCATGCGATAACACTTTTTGATTTTCTGCTTGTGAGGAAACCTAATTAGGGTTTAGGACGACAGGTTGGATTTTAGGGCTTCGGATGACGGCAAGACTGCGGTAGGGTACGGGGAAGGTTAGGGTTTATCCCTGGAGGGTCGGGAACAAATGTCGGCGGGTTGCCACATAGGATTAGGGTTTGGGTGGCGACGAGCATATATGGTGAGTGCGGGTCTGCCTTAGGGTTTAGGGTTATGCACATGCGATGATAGGTTTTTGACTCAGATTAGTTATGGGGTGGTGCAACCTAGCTCGAGTGCTTCCATGGGATGACATGCGATGATAAATTTCAAAATCCAAATATGCATGGCTTTTTAGCTTAAGAGCGTATACGCATATATGCGTCTTAGATTTATAAAGTTATGGTGACGAAATTCGGGGTGTGACACTCTTCCTGAGACTCAGCTGGATGCATGGAGGCTTCTGAGTCCAGTTGATCATTGGCTGGGTTGTACTCATACTCAATGCCATGCACTTCATCTTGCTCATCATCTGAGTCAAGTAGCTCAGAGACACCTGATGAAGCTGGTTCCTCAGCTTGAGGCCTAACTTCACCGGTTGACTTGTGAAGAATGTCTACTTTCCCTAAAATATCATTAGCAACTTGCCCACCTTGTGAGCCATTAGATTCGTCGAATGTCACATCTACAGCTTCTTCAACAACCTTGGTGTTGGTGTTAAAGACTCTGTAAGTGTGAGATTCTATGCTATACCCAACAAAAATTCCTTCATAAGATTTGGATTCAAATTTAGAGAGACGTTTGCCTTTCTTGAGAATGTAAGACTTACAACCAAATACTCTGAAGTAGGAGACATTTGGTTTCTTGTTGGTCAACAACTCATAAGCACTACTACAAAAAAGGTCATCCACCATATCTTATCACTGACGGGCAGATAAAAACCCGTCAGCCTTCTTATCTATCACTGACGGGCAGTCGGAGACCCGTCAGTAGTGACTCCACCAGATGGTCCGTTTTAGAAGGAAAAAAGTCATTACTGACGGACTGAAATTTGGGCCTGTCACTGATAACAGTGTTATCGGTGACGGGTCTTATCAGTGACGGATAAAAATTATAGCCCGTCACTAATAACAATGTTACCAGTGACGGGCCATAACTTTGGGCCCGTCACGGATGACAGGTCATCATATCAGTGACGGGCCAAACGTTCGGCCCGTCACTTACGTGCTAACTCCCCGCAACAAAGCCCCCGGCGCCCCCTAAAATATCTTCAAGTCCCCGCACCAGGTCGCGTCGCCCCTCGGTCCAGTACTCATCCACCTCTCCCTCCTCTCCCACACACTGCCCCGCCACCGCTCCACGCCTGCTCCACGCCTCCGAAGCCCCCGTCGCTAACCGCGCCCACCTTGCCGCGCTGGTCGCCGCCGTCCCTGGCGTAGTGGACGCCCTGGCCGCGGTCTTCGTGGCCGGATCCAGGCGCGACGGCGGCGGGCGACGCCGGATCCGGGTGCGGCGGCGGTGGGAGACGCCGGATCCGGGCGCAGCGGCGGCGGGCGAAGCCTGATCCGGGCGGGCGGCGACGGGCGACGGGTCTCCATTGTCTTTAAAAGCAGGCAAGGACTCTCTCTCTCCCCACATCCCTCTCGATCCTCTCTCTCCCCACATCCCTCTCTCTCTCTCCCCACATCCCGATCCCAGATCTGCAGCGGCGACGGCAAGCGCGGCTTGAGGCTGCAGCGGCTCGCAGGCACCGTGGCGTTGAGGCGCGGTGTCGGCAGGCGTGGGCGCGCGCGGCATTGTGCCGGCCATCACGGAGGCACGGCCGAGCTCCATCTCTCCCCGGCGGTCCGAGCTCCATCTCTCCCTGGCCGTCACGGCCAGCCAGAAGGTAACCGCCTCCGCCGTCAAAATTTGGGGTCCGCGTCGGATCTGAGCTAGGTTTCGAGGCCGATCTTCTGGTTTCGGTGCTCGTTTGGCTAATGCCGGTTTTGCGTGCTTTTGGGGGGTGGATGCAGAGGAAGCAGGAGGAAGGGGGTGACCTGGTGACTGGCCACACGGTCCCCGAGCCCGAGCGGGCCGGATCCGGCAGCGGCGCACCTTCAGCTAGGCACCAAGGTTGAAGCGCCCAAGGATAAGATTAGGAAGAAGCTCATCAATCGCTTGGTTAGGTTGCAAAGGTTGTCTGATTCATTGTTTTACTTCTTCTCTCCTAGCGTTCATTTCGTACAATGTGCATGCAGATCAGTCAAATTTCCTTGTTGTATTTGGATAATTTGTGTTAGCATTCTGCTCATACCTATCTATTTTCTATTTTTTGATCCAAGTTAATATTTTGCAAGTCGCCGATTTCTTCTTCTTCTTTCAGCTGTGAGAGAGAGAGATTAGATGATGATGATCTTGATATTCATGTGATACGTCTCAATATTCATTTGGCGTGCGGCGGCAGCCGGACGGTGGCCGGCTTTTTTTTATATTTCCTATGATGCATACCACTGACGGGTTAAAGAGAGAGCCCGTCAGTGGTATTTGTTTTACCACTGATGGGGATAATGGGAGAGCCCGTCAGTGGTAACGTGTTACCACTGACGGGCACATTTTTGTTATCACTGACCTTTAGTTCCTGACGGGTTGCCTCCCCGTCAGTGATAGTGTATTTTTGCCCGTCAGTGATAACTGATTCTGTAGTAGTGAAGGTGTCTTCTTCAAGAGTGGATGAAGATACAATCTGTTGATGTTGTGGCAAGCAGTGTTGACAGCTTCAGCCCAAAACTTTACTGGTGTCTTGTATTCACTCAGTAATGTTCTTGCCATCTCTATCAAGGTTCTGTTCTTCATCTCCACCACTCCATTTTGCTGGGGTGCATAGGTTCCAGAGAACTCATGCTTGATTCCATGCTTGTTCAGGAAAGCTTCAACTCTTGAGTTCTTGAATTCTGTCCCATTGTCACTTCTCACTGCCTTCAGGTTGATATTCCATTCATTTTGGACTCTGACAATGAGATGTTTGAACCTCTTGTACACCTGTGACTTGTCCTTCAAGAAAAATACCCAAGTGAAACGTGACAAGTCATCAACAATAACAAAACCATACTTGTTACCTCCAATGCTCTCATATGTAGTAGGACCAAACAGATCAATATGTATGAGATCAAAAGGAGAAGTAGTGGTCATGATATTCTTGGGTGGATGAGGGCTTCCAACTTGCTTCCCAGCTTGACAAGCACAGCATGTCTTGTCCTTGTTGAATTGGATTTGCTTTAGGCCTAGGACATGCTCCTCTTTACTGAGTTTGTTCAGCAGCCTCATCCCTACACACTACTGTAGTATGGGCCTCTGCTGACGGGCGAGAAACCCCCTCTACTGACGGGCTGGGGGCCCGTCAGCCTGGGAATGTCAGTGGAGGGGTGCCCTCCACTGACGGGCCCCGGGCCCGTCAGCAGAGCCTTGGTCACCACTGACGGGCTGGCCCTGGGCCCGTCAGTGGAGCCTTGGTCACCACTGACGGGCTTTATTTATATGCCCGTCAGTAGAGCCTTGGTCACCACTGACGGGCATTATTTAGAGGCCCGTCGGTAGTAGGTTTTAGGGATTAAAAAAATAAAATTCAGAAAATAATACATTATCACACATTACTTTAGTAAATCCTAAATTAGTAAATCCTGAGCATAAGTTTAGCTTGTACAAGCCAACACATATCAGCCCCATGTCAATATTGAACTTAAAATCTCAACGGACATCGTCAAACAGCATGCACATGCAATATACAAGTTAAATATTACCAATGAGTAGCAGTAGCAAGTATTTATATTGATCTTGAGGGAAGGAAATTCAATAGAAACAATGTGAACCAATGACAAACCTTGGAAATATTTGTCATAAGGGACCCATGCAATGCAGCAGCTTCCTTTCCTAGAGTGTAGACATCATGCAACCCCTCTGCTATAGCCAAAACCTGACTATTGTGAACTATATCAAATATTCGTGAAGTATATCAACACTAAATCTAACATGTGCAATAATGCCACAGCCAACTGCACCCTCCATCTCAGTCTATCAAAGTCTAGAATGTAATCAACAAAGCATAGCAAGAAGATATGCAAGCTCCTCCAATTAATTTGCCCTCAAATCAACTAGCTATTTCTTCCATACCATGTCATATCAAATCAAGTATATAGCTCTAGCAGTACAATGCCAAATCAACCATCTATTGTTTTGCATATGTGATAGCATTAAAAGAAAATTCATTTGGGGAGGCTTACCTTGATGGGTTGGTCGGAGTAGAGGGAGGGGAGGCCGGCGGGCAGACCTGGTCAGGGCAGAACAAGGGGAGGCCGTCAGTGATAGGGGGGTCTCCACCGACGGGCTCTTCGTAGATGTCCGTCAGTGGTAGGGGGGTCTCCACCGACGGGCGATTCGTAGCTGCTCGTCAGTGGTCAAACTTAATGTGAGATGTGAGATTTGTAGTACCTTGTAAAAATATTTATTCAAAATACTCCAAACTTTTTCTACATGGAAAATACTACATTACATTGTTCATGTCAAATTTTGGCATTTTTCTAAAATCATTTGCTATTATTTAGTCATTAAATGAATATCTAGCTATTTACTAGATATAATTCAAATTTGAACTACAAGTATCTTAAAAAGGGCCTATAAATGGAAAAAAATTATATCTAAGTACCTATGTATGTTTTTAGCTCCTACCCAGAAAATATATAAAATTTTCAAACATTTCCTTGGGAAAATTCAAACCTTTAGTTGCATCATATTGGTTTTTCATTTTTTATAAAATCTAAATATGGTCTAAAAAATATGAAAATTAACATGGGGTCATTATATGACCTCATGAGGCTGTGTTTAAAATTTCAGACAAATTCACAAAAGTTGGACTATACATTGCTTTGTAACTTAACCATCTCTGAGAAAGCTTCACAGCATTTAAAGGGGAAATATGAAGATTGAAGTACACATCATAAATTCTTCATCATTTGAACTTGAGATTTGGACTACAACTTGATATTACACTATTATAAGCTAATATTTGTTCATGTTCCATCTTGTTATGTAACAATTTGTATTTTCTATTTTTTGAAATACCAATTTGAGGTACTATGTGTAGTAGCTTCCCGAAATATTTATCTAAAATGGTCCAAAAATTTTATACATGGAACATACTACATTATATTGGTAATGTCAAAATTAGGCATTTTTCTGAAATCATTTGCTATTTTTTAGGCATTAAATGAATATCTAGCTATTTACTGGATATATTTCAAATTTGAACTACAAGTATCTTAAAGAAGGCCTCTAAATGGAAGAAAAATTCATATATAAGTACCTATGTATCTTTTTAGCTCCTATCCACAATATATATAAAAAATACAAATATTTTCTTGGGAAAATTCAAACCTTTACTTGCATCTTAATGATTTTTCATTTTATATAAACTCTAAATGTGGTCTAAAAAATATGAAAATTGGCATGGGGTCATGAGATGACCTCATGAGGCTGTGTTTAAAATATTAGACAGTTTCACAAAAGTTAGACTATACATTGCTTTATAACTCAAGCATCTCCCAAGAAAAGAAATAAAAAATAAAATAAATACTAGAAATTCCAGAAAACTCAAAAAATTATGAAACTTGATCTGCTGTCTAGATCTATTTATTTTACAAATTTTGCAAAAAGAATCACTTTATTTGGACTTATAGATCAAAAGTTATTGATGTTTGTTGATGCAGTGTTTTTGGGCTGAAATACCAGTGACGGGCCCTTAGATATGCCCGTCAGTGGAGATCGCTTCAAAACTAACGTCATCTTGGCACCTTTTTGTTCATCTCCACTGACGGTCCGCGTAGCTGCCCGTCAGTGGAGACTTCCTCTCCGCTGACGGGCACCTAAATACCGCCCGTCAGTGGAGATGATGCGTCATTTATGGCACCGGCACTACACCACAACACCAGATTCCCTACTGACGTCTGTCGGGAAAAGTCACTTTCACCGACGGACTGTTGGTCGGGAAAGTTTCTATCGAACTGTTGGTCGGTAATACTTACATATAATGACGAACTGTTGGTCGGAAATACTTGGATATTTAACGTCGGATTGTCGGTCGGGAAAGGTTATTTCTCCATCAAACTGTTGGTCGGCGATTAACGCCGACCGACTGTTGGTGGCCAATTCGGCCGGCGCGCGTGCGGGGTCCAAAAACTTAGCGCCAAAATGGGGCGAAAAATATTTTCCAATCCGCCTCCAACCGCATGCCCCAAAATTCCCCAATCCGCCTCTGCTCCTCCGACCCGACCGCGTCTGCCCCGGCTCGAGCGTTGCTTGGATCTCGCCGCCCCACCCCGAGCGCCTCCCTTGCCCCCAAGATCCAGCCTCCCTCGCCCCCGACCGCGGCCCCCGTCGCCCCTGACCGCTGGCCTCCCTCGCACCCGAGCAGGCGAGGACCCGGTGGCCCCCTGCTACACCCGAGCCACCGGCCAGACTCCGCGAGCAGCCGAGGACCCGGCGGGCCTCCGCTCCCTCTGCCCCGACCAGGCCCCAGACCCGCCAGTCGGCCCTCCATCTGCCCCGACCAGGCCCAGGACCCGCTGGCCTCCCCTCCGTTTGCCCTGACCAGACCCAGCGGCCGCCGGCCTCGCTCTCCTCCTCGACGCCGGCCTCCCCTTGTTCTGCCCCGACCAGCTCTGCCCGCCGGCCTCCCCTCCATCTACCCCAACCAAGCCATCAAGGGTTATTGCAACTAACTGTCTTTAATAATTTTCTTTATGTCTTTATGCATCTTTGAGTTCTTGACTGACCGCTCCATTTTACTTTATTTGATCTTGGTTTTGTAGATGGAGGAGCGACAGGAGATTGTATGGGCATCAGCTTTAAGTTGTCTATTTTACTTTGTTTGTGATGGAGGGAAAATCATCAGGAGCAGACTTGGAGGTTTGGACATAAGGGTAAAGAAACACGTCTTTCTTCAAGTACTCGTTCTCTTGAGTAGTGTGCTTGAACTCTATTTGCAACATTTTGTCAGTCTTGCTATTCAGGTGCCTTTGGGCCATGTAAAAGTGAAGTGCTGAAGACTGTTATGTTTAATATTGGAGTTTAGTTGAAACTATACACATTTTATGTCCCGTTCATGCTAAACATACATGATTTGAGTATGTCGTATGAGTTTCTGCTTATTAGGCAGCATGCATGCCCTTTTTTAATTATTGTTTTATCCACAAATGTAAAATGGAAAATGGAAATAACCAACTAGCGGTCCTACTCAAAAGAGTTGAATCTACAGGTTTGAGTAGATTGCTATTGGTGTTGATGTTTTCTGATATATGGATGTAGAATGTTATTCCAGCATAAGAAGGTTGTGAAATGCACTTGTACTGCTCCTTTTATGTATATAGCCAGGCATTTGTCTCGTATATTTGACATATGATAAGCCTGTTTGACCTTCATCTGGTATAGGTTTTCTAAAAAAATGTAGTATATAGGCTGTTTACTAGTTTATAGCAATTTCTGTAAATTGTGTATTTATTGCTGACAAATAAGGGTCTGAAAACCACTTATGCATTTTTCTATATCCTAAACAGGTTGTTAAGACTCTTCTTGAGATTAGTGTGGAGCACTCATGGGCAAAAGTAGTGCACAGCAAGCTCATTTGCATGCTGACAAATATGCTATACCAAGTACCAGATGGAACTCAGAATGGTGCTCTTGATACACATTTTGTTCCCGAGCGGATAGATCTTCTTGGTGGAGTTGACTATATCTGTCTTGAGGTTAGTATTCCTCTTATGTTTAGTTGGCTTGTGCTGCTTCATGCATGGCTGTTGACAACTGAGTTTTCTGTCTATTCAACTGTAATATTTTATTATTTTAGTATCTCAGTTGTGCACAAAGTACAAGTAAACAACAATAAGTCAGAAGATGATCCATAGGAAAATGGACCATCTGTAAGTGAATCTACTAGTGCATCACCGTTATGTAGGTTGTTTCCATTTAAGTTAATCTTCTCAATTCCATTCCGGTACTGGCTGGAATATCCCATTCTGACCGGTAAAAGTGAAGATATATCTTGTAGTGATCCATCTTTGCAGGAACTATTTCTATTGATTATTGAAGTTCATTGGATGCATATGTTCTTTATGCTGTATATTTGTATAAAATGGATGCCATTTGTTTATATCAATCTCATGTAAGTTTAACTAGAAGCTATTTCTGAAAATTCATTGAAGCATGTTTACCTTTTGCAGGGAGGACATCAAGATCTAGTAGCTGGCAAGTCCACACCATATACATAGAACCTGATGTTTTGTGTAATGGAAGAAATTCACTCTCATTGGAGATCTACCTTTTAGCTATCTTTTGTAAAACCGGATGCATATGTGATGTTTTGTGCACATTCATCCTAAATATTTTCTGCACTTGGTTAACTTGAATTGTGAGCATTTTGGATGCTGGTGACACCGAAAAACTAATGGATGAACTATTTGTGAGGAATGAAGTGTATAAAATTTTCTTTTGGTTCACCGTGACATTCTGGATTTTATTATGATCATTAACTATGATGTAATGTATATATATATATATGTGGTTAATATATGAAAAATTGCAAAACCAATAATGCCGTCGGACTGTTGGTCGGCAAAACCAATGCCGTCGGACTGTTGGTCGGGAAAGGGTCCTGGCAGGACCGACGGAAAGTTGGTTGGCAAAAGCAACGCCGTCAGACTGTTGGTCGGGAAAAAAAGTCGGTCGGGAAAACATACGTCCGTCGGGAAAAATATGTTGGTCGGGAAAACTTTTGCACTACCGACTTACAGTCGGTCGGTAAAGATATGTTGGTCGGGAAAAGCCTTTGCCGACAGGACTTTCAGTGACAGACAAAGTCGGTCGGCAAAACCCTTTCCCGACCGACTTTCTGTTGTTGAAAGCGGTTTTCCCTACCAACGTGGCTGTCGGGAATTCGGTGTCGTGGTGTAGTGCGGGTTTGCGTCTCCACTGACGGGCAACTTAAGCGCCCGTCAGTGGAGGTCTTCCGCTGCGGCCAGTCAGACTCCTCTGCTGACGGGCCTCTAGGTGCCCGTCAGCGGTGAGACCTTCCAACGACGGGCAACAGTGCGCCCGTCAGTGGAGGGGGTTCAGCAAAGGGTCATTCTGCAGTAGTGACATGACCTAGCCGCCTGTGCCACAGCTAGCCTAACTGAGCTTTAACCATTAGGCAGCATGGCACAGCTGCTTCCTGATCCTGAAAATCTACAAGATATAGCTTATTTACTCGATAGCCCATGAAAACTTGTAAGTCATCTGTTAGTTTCTGAACATAAACCTCTTTAGGATAAAATATGACTTTCATACCAGCATCACAGGTTATATGAAATAGACTCAACAAGCATTACTTCAGTAAGAGAGTGTTCCTGAGAGATAGCAATTTTACCACAACCTAATACCTTGTCTTTTGAATCATTAGCATAGTTGACATACTTGCAAGGGAGGTTGTCTTTTCTTATCTCAGTGAACTCCTCTTTGCCTCCAGTCATGTGTTGTGTACAGCCACTGTCCATGACCCATTTAGTTCCACTGGAGGCAGAGCCCTGCATGATTAGTTCTGAGACTTAGGAACCCAAAGAGCTTTGGTTCCCAAGTTGGCAGGTCTCTTACAATAAGCATCAATAGCAGGAATAAGCTTAACAGATGGGTTCTTAGCAGCTATAGCTTTAGAAAGCTTAGTGAACCTCTAAATCTTTCTCAGATTCTTATCTCCTGCAAGCTCAGATGGAAGGGTTAGCACATTTGCATTGCACCTGAGTGAGCCACCTGAGACACAGGTGACTACAGATTTTGGTACCCAAATACTCGGTACTCTTTTGTACTCACCCCGAGGCCCAACATACTTTGCCACAAGCTTACCATTCTTCCCAGTTTTAAGCACATAGCTGGGGTTTGAGGGAATCCTCATGTAACCACCTGTTTTTAGGTGATTTCCTGCAAAAGAGTTAGTATCATATTTTCCCATTTGAGGAACAAAGTTGTTCTTCAAAGATTTCTTGTTAGCAGCAGGGGGAATATATGACAATCTATCTTTGCCAAGCACAGGAGTGAAACCAAGTCCCCTTTTACCATTGTTCTTGAGAACTAAGGTGGACTGGAGTCTAGCAAAGTTTTGCATGCCTATATTAGCACTGCATAGGCCTATTCTCATGAGCCTTTTCAGCTCCTCATGC
This sequence comes from Stipa capillata, assembly GCA_019208055.1. Lineage (NCBI taxonomy): Eukaryota > Viridiplantae > Streptophyta > Magnoliopsida > Poales > Poaceae > Stipa > Stipa capillata. The sequence continues at coordinate 108,167 of JAGXJF010001791.1, forward strand.
TCTTCCTTAAGTTCATTAAACTTTGCTGCATCAACAGAGTTAGTAGCAGTTGAAGTACTTGATCCACTAGGTGAATCATCAACAAAACTGTACTAGAAGTAATAGCATTGATGCGAGATGCACAGTTTAAGCAAGTTTCTACAACATTAGGGGGATTAGCATCAGGAGTAACAATAGAGCAAGCTGAATGGGTTTCCTTAAGCTTATCATGCTCAGAAGTTAGAAGCTCATGTGATAACTTGAGCTTATCATGAGCCACCTGCAGCAAGTAAACTTCTTCATCAAGATCAGCTTTAGCATCTTGAGCATTATCAAGGGACACCTGCATATCAGTTAGTTTGTCCCTGAGAGAGATGTTTTCTTTTCTCTCTTTCCGAAGAAGCTTTTCTGTCCTGTCAAGAATGTCCATTAGCTGAACATAATCAGGGAAGTCATCCTCAGTTAATACCTTGTTGCCTTTAGCCATAAGACATAGGGCTGGAGTCTCAGCAGATGAAGGATCGGCGTCCTTGTCGAAGAGAGAGTCTGACTCAGGTGCGCAACTGAGTGACCTAACTGAGCCATCGCCTGACTCAGCTGGGCTACTGAGTGATCCATCTGAGACACAGATGGCTAACCCAGCTAGCTCAGTTTCTTCTTCTGACTCTTCTTCAGACTCTGAGTCATCTGAGACCCAAGCTTGTCCAACATATGCTCTGGCAGCAGAGGTCTTCTTCTTTCTGAAGGTAGGTGGCTTCCCTTCCTTGTATTTCTTCTTGACAATGACCTCCTTCTTCTTGTACTTGCCCTCTTCTGGTTTCTTGCTCTTCCTGGGGCAATCAGCAATGAAATGTCCTGAGTCACCACACTCAAAACACTTCTTGTCGTTGAGCTGCTTCTTCCCTTTGAATTTATCAGCAGAACCAGAGAACTTCTTTCTTCTGTAGAACTTTCTGAAATTGCGAGTGAGCATAGCAAGTTCAGTTTCTTCATCAGTGGACATCTCTTCATCCAAATCTTCTTCATCACTGGAGTCCTTGAGACTGGCCACTATGTTGAGAGCTATATCCTTGTTCTTGCCAGAAGTGGTAGCATGCTTCTTAGAGTGATTCAGCTCCATCTCATGAGTAAGCATCCTACCAAGCACATCAGTGGGCTTCATCCTGTCGAAGCCATCCTTCTCCTTCATCATCAGACGCAGAGTGTGATAGGGCTTGGGAAGGACAAAAAGAAACTTCTTGATCACATCTTCATCTTCAACTCTGGTTGATCCAAGGGCCTTCAGTTGATTTGTGATCATTGTAAGCCTTGTGAAGATGGAGTTGATGTCCTCTCCAGGTTGATAGTGGAAGTTGTCAAGATCATGCTCTAACACATCCTTCTTGGACCTCTTCAAGGTATCACTGCCTTCATGAATGGCCTGAAGGGTGTTCCAGATATCATGGGCTGCATCAAAGGTGCTGACACGGTTGAAATCATGTTCCTGCAGCCCCATATAGATAGCATTGGCAGCCCTAGCATTGTTCTTGATGTTGATCTTGTCTTGATCAGTAGGGGTGCTCTCATTCTCTACCTGGAGACCTGTCATGACAATTTTCCAGACATCTGGGTCCATTGCAGTAAGGTGCATTTGCATCTTCCGCTTCCAAAAAGCATAGTTAGTGCCATCAAATATGGGAACTCTACCCTCGTAGTTCGACATCCCTTAACTCTGGCTGTTAAGCCAATATGAGCAACGAGGCTCTGATACCACTTGAAAGGATCTCAGGAGTCGACTAGAGGGGGGGTGAATAGGTCGGCTCTAGAAATTTAAAACCTAATGGGCTTTACTTAAATTAAATGGGCCAATCCTACCAAGATGCAAGCAACTGACTCAAGCAACTGACTCTCAGGTAGATGACTCAGGTAAAATCAAGCAGAGCAGAGCAGAGACAACTATGTGTCAACTGAGTCTCAGGTGAGTGACTCAGTTGTGTGCAACAGATAGACAGAATAGTAAAGGAGACAACTTGCTATTAGTGTCAACTGAGTCTCAGGTGGGAAACTCAGTTGAGTGCAGTAGAGTGTGTACTATATATAACAGCACAAGTAAAAGCAAACCATACGAATGAACAAATAGACACAGAGGTTTGTTTTACCGAAGTTCCCACTTTATGCAAAGTGGTACGTCTCCGTTGAGGAAGCTGCTTTCACAGCCGGCACTGAACCGTGCTCTTTCCTCGTTCACTTATCTTGTGTGGAATCCTTTTGATCTCACCGCAGCAAGACAGGCAGACCCAAATCGCCTTCACAAACGCTTGGAGGCAGCCACACAAGACTTGGCTTGCTCACCAACGACTCCAACTTCCCGGTCTTGGAGCAGACGAACTCCAAGAGCTCTCTCAGTCTCTTGGAGGAACCAGTACCATGAACTCTCTCAGTTCTGAAGCACTCAAGATGTAAAGCAACTCTCTCTCACGGTGGATGCACGCAGGCAACGCTCTCTCGGAGACTAAGAGCTCTTTCTTGCAACAGCAGGGTGCTTGCTATGGTAGAGGTAAAGGTTGAGGTCGAAACCTCCCCAGGTTCCCTATTTATAGAGTCCCTGGCAGCTAGCCGTTACCCTCATGCCACGTCAGACAAAGAGCCACCAGACAAACCTATCTGAGACTCAGCTAACATACACTTGGTAACCTACTAGCCACGGCTGAGCTACCCACCTGAGTCTCAGATGCCAAACTCAGGTGGACTCGGTTGCCTCAGGCAGCACCTGAGCACAACACAGGCCGGCTCACTACAAGCCTTAAAACTGATTCAGGAGGACAATGGACTCACCACTGCCACTGACCAGCTCGCTCAGAATCTTGGCACTGGTTCCAAGCTAACAACTGAAGATGACAGCCCTTGAAGACGCACAGCGAACCCCTTGACGCAGATCCACTAGCTTCCTAGCTCCTCCAGGTCTTATCCAGCTTGCAGTCACGGTCCTTGAACTCCATCAAGCCACCATCACCTCGCTTGCCCTCGAGCACAGCCTCGGCTTCCTCGCAACTGAGCCTCAGGAGACTAGCTCAGCTAGCCCTTCTGACCTTCACGGTTCCTTGCTCTTTTTAGGCCTCATCATCACTCAGATGTTGTCTTGATCGATCACCTGTTCATCTAAACTCCTGTTCACACTCGTTGTAAACGTTAGATACAGGTGAGGGTTGCCATTAACCATCAAAACCAAACCTTGGGGCTAGATAATCATCCTTCCACTCTCCTTGGGACTGGATGCACTTTCACCTGGCCACCCCGACGCCGACCTCCCCGCTCCTCCCCGACACCACCGCTCCTCCCCATCACCGGCGTCCCTGAAGCTCAAGGTATCACAGCAATTCGCTATTGAGCTAGGCAAGAATGTTCATATGAATTATTTAGGGTGGTTTATTTTTTGCTTTTGTGAGCCCTGCTCAAACTTCTCCTGTTGAAATTATTTGTCCAATAAATTATGTGCATATTGAAATATTTGTGTGCTCTTTCCATCCAAATGAAGTAGCTATCCCACCCATCTCCGCTATTGGTTAATATATAGGATAATTAAACTATCTAATGTTGTGTAAATTTTGACTATGTGCTGTTTCCATCCAAATGGAGATATGTAAATTGTTAGTACTCACTCTTGATTTATCAGATCATGCCTGCTATTTAGAAGCTTATGGGTCCTAGTAAAAAGGTGAAAAACTAACTTGTTAGAAATGCCCCTCATGATCATGTGGATGGGGTGAGTTAAGAATTTTGTAGGGATAATCATGCGTACAACGACGAGTATTCTAGCATATATTTTTGAAGCATTTGCCTAGTGCCTCTCATTTCTCAGCTGTAAATTCAATGGGTAGTGCACAATTACAACTAGAGGAACTAATTTAAAAATAATGTTGTAATGCGATGTCCTATTTACCTCGTTAAGATTTTCTTGTTTGCTCGTTGCTTTCCTAATGTTGGTTACTTTTCCTGTTCTTGTTTTTGTCAAGAAATTAGCTGAGTTATTCTCAAAGTAAGAAAATCATGAGTATTCCAGTTTGACCTTAACAGTAATTATCAAAATGTCGGACACACAATCTTCTTCAAACTCGTCATCCTCTACATCGCCACCGCCTGCTTCTTCGCCTGCCCATTCTTCGTCCAAAAAACAGAAGAAGATCAGGAAACCTAGAACAATTTCTCAAAGACCAACGCGATGCATGGTAATCACTGAAATATCAACGCGAACTGGGGCCCCGAAGAAGTCGGACAAAGTGGCTGCCAAAGTCCGATTGTTTTGCGGGATTCTCGGGCGTGAGAAGGTGGACATCCGTATAGATAATTGGAAGCTAGTCACTGTTGAGACGCAAAATCAATTGATGGCGGAGATAAAGGAGTGGTTCCAGTTCCCTCCAGAATTTAAAAAAAGCATCGAACGAGCCGCGTTCACGAAAATCTCGAAGGCTTGGAGGAGATTTAAGAGCGAGTTCACAACTAAATTCATAAGGAAGGGACAGAGTCCGTTCAATCAGTACGGCTTCTTGGATCCAGAAGTGTATAGGAGTTTTGTTGAGATGAGGTCCACTCCTGAGTTCGACCGTCTCAGTGCAAAGCAGAGAGAATTGTCGGCTAGAATCAAGCACCCGCATCACCTCGGCACAGGGGGATACGAACAGGTGGAGGAGAAATGGGTGCGTGAGGACCAACTAGCAAGGGCACAGAATGTAACCCCTCCATTTGCAGGCCTGCAAGGGCGGGCCCATTCCTAGTTAAGAGCTCGTGCCAAGTCAGACCCTTCAAGCGGCACCACAAGATTTCCGAATCCCGTAGATGAGGAAGTCGCACAACGCATGGTATAACTCACTCACTTTAGTCCTTATGAACGTAAAGAATAGAATTAGTAAAACTCATAGTACTTGAGTCAGAATTTCTTCTTGTAGGTGGAAATGAGTTCTCAGCCCTCCCAAGGTGATGTGGCTGTGTCATCACGGACACACGACATCCTCACCACTGCACTGGGAAACCCCGAGCACCCTGGTCGCACACGAGGCATAGGAAGTGCTATTCCATGGCGCCAGGGATTCCCCGAGACTGAGGAGGAACACGAGCACAGAAGGAGGGCTAGGAGGAGCCAGACGCAGTCTCAAACAACACAGACAGACCACGCTGCCATGGAGGAGCATATAAGAGCGGAGGTATCGAGGCAGGTGGATCTTATCAACGAAGAGTGGGAAGAGCATCAAGAGTGTCAGTCCACCATCTCCTGAGAAGATGCAGTTGGCTCTGAAATTCATTAACGGAGAGCCAATGGTGAACGAGGAAGAGTTGAAATCCTTGTCAACAGCATGTCAGCGATTGCACCAGTGGTACATGGAACAGAGCAACATTCTTCGAGGAGACACTGGAAGCAGGCCACAAAGCTTCAAGGTCAAGTTTCGAGAGGAGCACTTGTGGCACCAAGACCTCGATGGGGTGTTCTATGTGTACTTCGAGGACTTGTTTGATCTGCTAAGACTCGACGCCCTCGAGCAATCCCTCTTGAGATGCTAGACATTGTAAGTCTGCTCACTCGGATCATAATTGGAATATCTACATATGTAGATGCTAGTTATAATATCATCCTACAATTTTCTATAGATACATGTATAACGAGGCCAAGACGCTCAAGGAACCGGTTGGTTTCCTTGACCCATGCAGGGTCACGAACGAAGCCATTAGGGACAACGAAGAATTCGTGCTGCAGTATGTTACAAAGGCGTTGTTGGCTCAGAAGGATAAGGAATACTTCATGTTTGCATACAAACCTGGGTATGTATTCCGTTATTTGGTTATTTTCAAACCAGATCAACATTTTGTAGTACCCATGACAACACATCTATATATGCAGCTTCCATTGGGTTTTGATAGTCCTCGTACCAAGATGTAACAAGGTGATATACCTTGATTCTTCGATAAATCCCACTCGCGACTTCAATCCCATTAGGCAAATACTTGACAAGGCATTCTTGGAATTCCGTGTTTGGGGAGGGAAGGGCAAAGGATCCAAGTTATCGCACAGATTTAACTTTCCGGTAATATATATGTTATTATATCACATCTCTACTAAGTATCGTTTCAATGTATATAACAATACATTCATTTCTAATTACAGTGCAGACAACAAGTTAAAGGAACTAACACTTGTGGATTCTATGTTTCCCTCCACATGGAGAAGGTGATGAGTTTCATCAAAAGGAAACAAGATATCAAGGTTTGTTATTTTCAATATCTCTGCTAGCACGAATTAGAGGGATTTTTGCATTCTTCATCAACACTCAAGTCCTAAACCCTCAAGGCGATTTCTATGGTGGAGGTGTAGCGGAGTAGCTAGCTTTGTTTCAAAACTTGTGATAATTTTAGAACTTTGTGATTATTTCAGAACTTGTGATTATTTCAAAGCTTGCGATTATTTCAGAACTTGTGATTGTTGGTTGTGAACTGTGATGTGATTATTTGCTTTATTGTGATGTGATTATTGGCTGTCAGTTGCTCTATTCTATGAATCTGTCATTATGTATGTGCATCTGTCAATTTTTCAGAGGGTATGGCTAGCAAAACCTAAGGCTAGCCCAAAATAGAGGGAAATCGTGCCCTCTGGACACAGACATCAGAGGCGGGTGGTATAAAGGCCCGACTCTGATGCGAGTCATCACAGCCGGTTGGTATAACGGCCCGACTCTGATGTCAGTCATCACAGCTGGTTGGTGTAAGGGCCCGACTCTGATGACTTAGTCATCACAGCCGGTTGGCATAAGGGACCGACTCTGATGACTTAGTCATCACAGTCGGTTCACCTAAAGGCCCGACTCTGATGACTTAATCATCATAGCCGGTTGGCATAAGGGACCGACTCTGATGACTTAGTCATCACAGCCAGTTTTTTGGCAGCCGATTGTGAACTTAGGGGTCATCAGAGACCATCCTGCACAGTCGGTTGGGCGAACCACCTCCAATGGTCATTTTCACCCGCCTCTAAAGGCATGTTTTGTAGTAGTATGAAGTGGCAACTTCCCCAACAAAGCAAATAAACTTTCAAAATTCCAGAGGACCTCACCACCCGTCTTCACACATTCACCGAGCCACTGGACGCAGACGATTGGTTGCTTGTGATCGAGGAGAAGCTAGAAGTAGCTCGGTGCGACGACCAAGAAAAAGTACTCTTCGCACCGCAATACCTGCAAGGAACCACCGCAGCATGGTGGAAAAGGGTCCGAAGCACTCAACCCAGGCAGACAAAAATTACCTGGGAAATGTTTAAGGAATAGTTCCACAAGCACCACATCCCGACCAGTTTGATTGGGATCAAGAAACAAGAATTCTTCACGCTCAAGCAAGGAACCATGACGATGACAGAATATCTACATAAGTTCACGCAATTGGCCCGCTATGTGGGTGAAGACCTGAAGTCCAAGAATGCTCAGATGGAGAAATTTATGAACGGGTTACAGCCGATACTGCAGTATCAACTGGCATCCAAAAAATTCACAGATCTGCAAGACCTGGTGAACACTGCTCTGAATGTAGAAGAAAAGAGTCGTGGTCTGATAGACACCCGAAAACACAAAAGTGATAAGCACCTTGCTACTGGAGAGTCTCATCAACGATCCCGCTATGAGAAGAGGTCTAAACCTAGATCCATGGCACCGCAGCAATACAAGGCCGCACCGTTCGCACCTCAGTTCAGTCTTCGCAATCCCCAAGGCTACCAAAGAAGCAATGTCAACAGTTACCCTTCCGAAGGCTCTAATAAGAACCCAGGGAGTCACAACTGCTATTCATGTGGAGAACCCAGGCACTTTGCCCGTGACTGCCCAAGAAGCCACAGGAACCATCTGACCAGCGCTCACGCCAGGGACACCCCATGCCAACCCGGAGCCAAGGATCCAAAGGAACACAGGGCTATAGTAAGGGACATGCAAACCATGTCGATGCAGAGAAAGCCTAGGACGCCCCTGAAGTGGTGATGGGTACGTTTCCCGTCAACACAGTAATTGCAACCGTTTTATTTGATTCTGGGGCATCGCATTCATTCATCTCAAAATGGTTTGTTGATAAGAACCAATTAGAGGTTCATCTCATGAAAATTCCTATGCGAGTCCGGACACCAGGATCAGTGGTCGAAACTAGGTATTATTGTAAAGATGTAAGCATCCTCATAAGGGGGGTAGAGTTTCTGGCCGATTTGATCGTCCTAGGATCAGAAGACATAGATGTAATCCTAGGAATGAACTGGCTGCCTAGGTTTAGAGGTAACATTAATTTTGAAACAAATACTGTTACCCTCACTAATGCCCTAGGAAAGACAGTTAGGTTTTCTCCAAAACCACCACCTGACAACCCTGGCACCTTTAACCACATGACCGCACCGAAATTGGCTCAAGTCTCCGTGGTACGAGAATATCCAGACGTGTTTCCAGATGAGCTACCTGGAATGCCACCGGACCGGGAAATGGAGTTTGTAATCGACTTAGTGCTGGGAACAGCACCAATAGCAGGCTCTACCGCATGTCTACCAATCTTTTGGATGAGTTAAAGAAGCAGTTGGAAGAACTCCAGAGCAAGGAATTTATTCAACCTAGTTCATCACCTTGGGGATCACCGGTATTGTTCGTTGAGAAGAAAGACAAGACCCTCCGCATGTGCGTGGACTACAGAGCCCTAAATGAGGTCACCATTAAGAACAAATATCCACTTCCATGGATCGATGATCTATTCCACCAGTTGAATGGAGCCCAAGTGTTTTCTAAGATAGACTTGAGATCTAGTTATCACCAGCTAAAAATCCGGGAGTAAGACATACCAAGACTGCTTTCATTACTCGGTACGGACTATATGAGCATACAGTCATGCCCTTCGGTCTAACTAATGCCCCGGCATATTTAATGAACCTAATGAACAAAGTGTTCATGGAATACTTATCTAAGTTCGTAGTGGTGTTCATTGACGATATTCTGATTTACTCCAAATCAGACGCAGAACATAAACAACACCTACGGACAGTTTTGGATAAACTAAGAGAACATCAGCTGTATGCCAAGTTTAGCAAATGTGAATTCTGGTTGAGAGAAGTTGGATTCCTCAGACATATAGTATCCGCAGGCGAAATAGCCATTGATCCGAGTAAAGTTAAGGATGTTCTCGATTGGAAGCCACCAAAGTCTGTGACCGAAATCCAGAGTTTTCTGGGTTTGGCAGGATATTACCGCCGCTTCATTGAAGGATTCTCGAAATTGGCAAGACCAATGACACAGTTACTTAAGAAAGACCAGAAGTTCGAATGGACGCAGAAGTGTGAGAATAGCTTTCAAGAGATGAAGAGGAGATTAACTTCCGCACCAGTACTAACATTGCCCGACCTGCAGAAGAACTTCGATGTATACTGCGATGCATCCCGGCATGGACTTGGGTGTGTGCTCATGCAAGATGGGAAGGTAGTTGCATATGCCTCCAGACAACTGCGACCCCATGAAGTGAACTATCCAACCCATGATTTGGAACTAGCCGCCATAGTGCATGCGCTAAAATTGTGGTGACATTACCTCATCGGAAATCACTGTGAAGTATATATAGACCATAAGAGCTTGAAGTATATTTTCACCCAATCAGACCTTAACATGAGACACAGGAGATGGTTAGAGTTAATCAAAGACTATGACCTTAGAGTCCACTATCACCCCGGAAAAGCCAACGTTGTGGCCGATGCCCTTAGTAGAAAGCTAGCCATGCTAAATGCCTTAATCCAGATAACCCAACCGAAACTGCACGAAGAGTTTGAGAAGCTCAACTTGGGTTTGGTCAGAAAAGGGCTTATAGCCAACTTGGAAGTGACCCCGTCCCTCATGGCACAGATCAGAGATGCCCAGAAAGGAGAGAAGAGTATAGAGGGCATCAAGGAAAAGATGAAACTTGGAAAGGCAAGCGGATTTAGAGAAGACAATGAAGGCACATTATGGTTTGGAGAACGCATATATGTGCCGGCGTGCGAAGAGCTTAAGGAATTAATTTTAAAGGAAGCCCATGAGTCCCGATATTCTATCCACCCCGGAGGTACCAAGATGTACAAGGATTTAAAGGAAAATTTCTGGTGGCATGGAATGAAGTGGGAAATAGCGAATTTTATTGCCCGGTGCGACATATGCTAGCATGTCAAGGTAGAACACCAGAAGCCTGCAGGACTACTGCAACCCATCAAAGTACCCGAGTGGAAATAGGATGAAGTCGGTATGGACTTCATCGTCAGACTTCCAAGGATGAGGAAAGGGAATGACTCTATATGGGTCATTAGAGCATCCACAGCAGGGTCCCTAAACGGTTCCCTATAGCTAAATAATAGGGATTTTCGTCAAAATAGCTCTCCCAGCAGGCTCCCCATCACATTCCTCATCACTGTGCATTCCCCATCTCTGAACTCAGAGTCCCTCCCCGCCAGATCGCGCGTCGCCCTCGCCGTTCCGCAGCGCCCGAACCCCCTCCCGCCGTTGTGCTCCGCCTTCCTCCCCCCGTCGTCCCCGAGCAAGGAGCGGAGACCGTTCGGCGCGTCCGTCCTCCCGGACATCGGCCCCGAGCAAATGGGTACCGAGGACGTTGAAGTCCGTCGGCCGCCGTCGTCCTCGTGCTGACCTCCGGCGTCCCCGTGGTTCAGTCCGCCTCCGCGCCTCCCTGCTGACCACCCCTCCTGGTGAGCACACCTCCCCCCACCCCAGATCTTCATTTCCATCCAGATCCGCCCATCTAACTCCTCCTGATGGACGGGATCGACTCGGTCGTGGAGGCGTGCGACCGGATCTTCATCGTGCTAGTCCGCACCAGCGGCGGGGTCATCTTCTCCGGCTGGATCTAGGCGGCACTCCTCCCCGCAGCTCCGATGCTGTGGTGAATCTGCTCCGGTGCACCGACCTTCCATAGGCTAGCACCGAGCGAAGCAGGGGAGCGCTTCCAGTCCCTCTCGCCTGTTCGCACCGCCCACTGGAGCAGCAGCCCTAGGCGACGCCGCGGCGACCTCATCTCCGGCGGCAGCGCAACTCCCGCCGGCGCCTCAACTCCAGGTTAGTTGCCCGTCGTCCGTCACTCGTTCCATTTTCCTTCTACGTTTTTATTCGTCTTAGTTGATTCCAGTTGTCACGACCGAATTGAGAGAAGGCGGCAGAGTCCCCAAAAAGCTCCATCGCAGCCTTGTTGTTCTTGCTCCTTCTCAGGTTCATGTAGAACGCCATTAGCTCACACAGCCATGGGGATTGAAGGATCTCAATGTGTAGGCTCTGGGCTTGAGCTTTGAACTCCTGCCCTTGCTTCGAGTAGTGTATCTGCAGAGGAGTTGCTTTTGGTCATTCTTTTTTTAGTATTCATTGTTACCCAATTATTATCATCTGAAATGCAAAGACAGCTAAGGATTTGATAGCTTTATTCTCATTTCTCTTAAGCACTCACTAGAAATATGAGAATATAGTTAAAACATACCATCATATACTCTCAAGTATAATCCATGTAATACCCATATGCATTGGCATTTCGGACTTCACTCAGATTTGTCTGTTTAAGCCTAAAATGTATGAAACATGTAAGCTTTTTCCCCTATAATGCAGGAAACATCTAGTTATGTCCTTTCGTTATTATTGTATTGAGTACCAGATGTTAATGCTTATAACAGTTCAAGAAAAGGCAAGATGATTTGAGAATAAGGCCATGCCTTGTCATACTTCTTTAGAATTTTGGGGACTGTTCGCTCACATTAGATATGTACTCACTGGTTAGCTGATTCTGAGATATATATTCAATGGTTAGATGATTCTGAGATATATATGCAATGCAACCAGATTGTAGGACTTCAATTATAGCTTTGATCAACAGGCATGGACAACACTAGTTGTGAGAAGCTCGCAAAATTGGATTTCAGTTCGGATCCGCGGGAAAGGGTAAGCAAGAATAGTGACAATGTTGTTATGAAGCGCGTTGCGTACCGCAAGGAACGTCTTGCTTCTCCTATTGCGTTGTGGTGGCAATTCTTCCCAGACAAACGCCGTAATCGGAATAGTATGTCGGAGTTTATGGAAGTATGTAGGGAGAGGTTGGAATTGGGGTACAACATCGATGAAGAGGTTGACTTTGCTATGTCATGGATTGAAGATTACACATCTCGAGAGCGCACACTCGTCAGCGCTTTTAACATGTTAGAGTTAACTCGAGAACATCGTGATGCAATGCACCACCGTCTTCCGAGGGGAAGTAGATTGTACAAGTAGTAGCTATATTCTGTAGTACTTTCTTTATGTCTGTAATGTAGAACCATTAGTGTTGTACTTTGTAATGAGCATCATCATAAAGGACAACAACTTGTTTTGATATTGTTCTGTTTTAATTACATATGTACCTGGTTCTGTATGAACTTCTATGTTTTCTAATACGTATGTCTGTTAACTTGAGTATAGCTTATGTTTCACAGAAAAGGTATCATGGATTCATTTTACTTGAATATATTGAGTGGGGAAACTGACGCTGCTTGTTGGGACGAGAACTTAGAAAGTAGCCCTTTTGAGGAGCAACCGTGCCAACCTGATCCTGTCATTCCCACCAACAAATCAAGTACTAAGAAATCGAAGAACTTCAGTGAGAAGGAGGACATCCTTCTAGTTTCAGCTTGGTTAAACATTAGTATGGACGCGGCACAAGGAAATGAACAATCACGTGCTACTTATTGGAAACGAATCCATGCTTACTTCCATGATGTCTCGAAGCGTCTCTTGGTCCCAAAAACGAGCTGGTCCTCTGACAATGGCAAAACGCGCTTGAAGAACTCCAAATGCTCGTTCCACATCCTTTCTGGCTGCTTCTTGTGCCTGTGCGAAATATTTTTTCTTATTACCTTGGGGGCAAGATATTGTCTTCACAAATGTAGCCCAGGAAGGATAAATCCCATCTGCTAGGTAATATCCCATTGTGTAGTTGTGACCATTGATACTGTAATTAACTTCAGGAGCTTGTCCTTCAGCTAACTTTGTAAAGAGGGGCGACCGGTGAAGAACATTGATATCATTGTGTGACCCCGGTAGACCGAAAAATGCATGCCAAATCCAGAGATTTTGTGAAGCCACAGCTTCAAGAATTATAGTGGGCTCGTGCACGTGTCCACTATACATGCCCTGCCATACTGCAGGGCAATTCTTCCACTTCCAGTGCATGCAGTCTATGCTACCAAGCATACCTGGAAAACCTCTTTCCTCTCCAATCTGAAGTAATTTAGCCATATCGATCTCATTTGGAGATCTCAGGTACTCATCTCCAAATATTTCAATAATAGCTCTTACAAACCTTTTCACGCTCTCAATAGCGGTGCTTTCTCCTATGCGGACATAATCATCCGTAGCATCAGCTGCAACTCCGTAAGCAAGCATTCTGAACGCAGCGGTTATCTTCTGCAAAGAAGATAACCCTAGAGCACCAGCATTATTTCTTTTTTGCACAAAATATTCATCGTACTCTTCTACTGCGTGTAAAATGCGAAGAAATAGATGACAGTTCATTCTAAACCTGCGCAAGTAGGAACATCTATCGGTATAGAGAAGGTTGAATGAAGTTGCATGAACTGAAATATGAATCAGTGCCAAACCTGCGCTGGAAGAATCTTGGCCCGTACGTAGGAGCATCAGAGAAGTAGTCCTCGAAAAGTCTTGCATGGCCTGCTTCTCTATTGCGATGAACCACTTGACGACCAATCACGGACCTTGTAGGACGTCGAACTTGCGAACGTCTCTGGTGTTCATGTGCTACTTGCATGGTCTCAAAGATAAGTTGGTCGTCTTCATCGGACGAGGACGAATCTAACAGAGTTCCCATGAAAAAGGTACGGTGACTCATGGTGGAAAACGAGTAGGTAGGAAGTGCAAATGGTTTGGTGCTGGTTCAGAAGGAAAGAAGAGGGAATGGCAATGGGAATGCTGGATGGGCAGGTAGGTGTGCATATATAGAGGTCCAAATATAGCCGTTGGGAATATATCCGTTGGGAATATAGCCGTTGGGGAAAAAGACCTGTTGGGAATATAGCCGTTCAAAATTTACTGTTCGGAAAAATAGCCGTTCAAATTTTACTGTTCGGAAAAATAGCCGTTCAAATTTTACTGTTCGGAAAAATAGCCGTTGGGAATATAGCCGTTCAAAATTTACCGTTCGGGAAAATAGCCGTTGGACAAAGGCGTCGTTTGAAATAATATTCGTTGCGGAAAAATAGCGGTTGAGAATTATGGTGGTAGTTATAGGAAATCAATAAAATATAGGATGGTGGGATATAGGGAATGAGATATAGGGAACCTGCTGCAGTGTAAAGAGATATAGGGAATGAATCTTTTAGGGAAGCTCCCCATATGGAGATTTTAGGGAACGAGATTTAGGGAACCAGCTGTGGATGCTCTTATAGACTAGTTGACTAAAGTGGCACACTTCTTACCGATCAAGACCACCTACAGAGGGGATCAATTGGCCAAACTATATCTTGGCCGAATAGTTAGTCTACACGGGGTACCAAAACGGATTATTTCGGATCGAGGTACCCAATTCACCTCTCGGTTTTTGGGAGAGTCTGCACGAAGCTATGGGGACCCGACTAGCTTTTAGTACCACCTATCACCCGCAGACGGATGGACAAACTGAACGAGTGAACCAAATCTTGGAAGACATGTTGAGGGCATGTGCTCTGACCTACGGTGATAGCTGGGCGGACAGCCTACCATACGCAGAATTCTCATACAATAATAGTTACCAGACGAGTCTGTAGATGTCTCCATTCGAAGCATTGTACAGACGAAAGTGTCAAACACCCTTAAATTGGTCAGAGACCGGGGAAGGAAAAGTGTTCGGTCTGGACATTCTCCAAGATGCAGAAGAGAGGGTGAAATTCATCCAAGAGCGACTAAAGGCAGCACAATCGAGACAGAAGAGCTACGCTGACCCCAAGCGACGAGATATCACCTTTGAGCCCGGAGACTATGTCTACTTGTGAGTGACACCCCTCAAGGGAACACAGAGGTTCAATGTAAAAGGCAAATTAGCACCTCGATACGTTGGACCATTTAAGGTGGAGGAAAGAAGAGGTCAAGTAGCGTACTAGTTGGAATTACCCCCAGAGCTGTCCGAGGTCCATAATGTGTTCCACATGTCTCAGCTGAGGAAATTTCTCAAGCCCCCAACGAAGCAAGTTCAATATTAGGACTTAAGCATTGACAAGGATCACTACCTGGTATAACACATACACTGATGGGTGCAAAACACCCTCCACTGATGGGTTTTGCGCCCGTCAGTAAGACGACGTCAGTGGTGCTAAAAAATGCCACTGACGGGCCCTCATCGCCCGTCAGTGGCAATGGTTTACAATACAAAAAAAAAGCCCAAACGGGCTGGTCCAGGCCCGGACCTGCCATCCTAGGTCACCTCCTCACCTCACCTCGCCGCCGAGCACCGCCGCCACTGGGTCCCCCACGAACATCAGGCGCTTGTTCCGCAGCCGCTCCAGTAGCAACCCCGCGTCGAACCTGTGAGCAATCGTTCATCGATGCAAACTTGTCAGCGCAAATTGAGATGGGCTCAGTGGATCGATCGACGCGCACGTATACCTGGGGAGGTCGCAGGTGGATGGCTGCCATCGCCACCGCTGGTAGGAGTCATCGCGGTGGCCGTTGTGCATGCAGGTGACCTGCTCCGTCAGGAACTCACACTCCGCCTCCCGGTACAGCGGCGCCTGCGCCCCCTCCGCGTCGTACATCCACCACCCACGGTACACGTCGCACGCCGGCTGCGCTAGCACCACGCCCCCTCCTGGTCTCCTGGATCTGGGGAGGAGAGGCCGGAGGCGAGGGGGAGAGAGGGAGCGGCGGGGCTGGGGGAGAGAGGGAGCGGCGGAGCGAGCGGGAGGGGAGCAGAGAGGCCTACGCCAGCGAGGGGGAGAGAGGGAGTGGCGGGCCTGCGGGGCTGGGGGAGGGAGTGGAGAGGCCGGCGAGGTGGGGGCGATCCGTGGGAGAGAAGAGAGAGTGGGAAGGGGATTGGGGGTGGGGGTTGGTGCGGTTAGGGATTGGGGAGGGGATTGGGGCTGGGGGCTGGGGGATTTATAGAAAACGGGCTCGGTATGGGTTTTAGTGGGCCTAAAGATCTGCTAACGGGCCCACTTTCTCGCCCGTCAGTGGTAGAACAGCACCACTGACGGGCAGAGTTCCAGGCCTGTTAGTGGTATTTCCCCACCCCAAAATTAGAACAGCTGTGGTCTCTACTGACGGTCACGTTAATCCGCCTGTCAGTGATGTATTTATCACTGACGGGTCGTATTGTGCCCGTCAGTAATTACGTTCAGGAAAGGCCTATTCTGAGGTAGTGGATCTCACCTATATGGAACAGCCTACCAGGATTCTGGAAAGCACTGAACGGAGGACTAGGAATAAGAATATCAAGTTTTACAAAGTTCAATGGAACCACCACACTGATTAAGAAGCTACCTGGGAGCGAGAGGACTTCCTGTTAGATAAGTTCCCTCACCTACTCCAATCTGTAGAATCTCGAGGACGAGATTCGGCTTAAGGGGGGTAGGTTTGTCACATCCTGTTTCTCAAAACCTTGCATGTCAGCATAGCACCGCATGTAGTCAGGGCATTTCAAACCATGCATGGACTTAATATACCTGAACTCACCACACACGCACCATATACTTGACTAAACCCTAATGCGGGAACACGCCTTAACCCGACACCTACACTAGTGGCACCCTGCCATCAAATGGTCCCGAGTCAAGATGGAGGGATCCCCGAGGATTCCCATACCCCTTCCCACCTTACCACAACTCGGAAACATGAAAAACCCTCCGTAACCCTAATACGGCAAATAGACTCTTTTGGTCGTAAACCCTAAAAATTATATTGCATGGGTCAAACCTCAACTGGAAATTCTACAAAAATTCCTGAAGATATAAAAAATTAACCTTCACCAAGTTATGAACTAATGTTTAAGGATCTAGTATAAATATTTTTAAATACGTGCAAAAATACAAATTAGTGCTGAATTGCATGATGAACTGCAACTCATTAAAATAAGCGTCAGAAAAATCTAGAAAAATTCCATGATGATCCTCACACCTCCCACTACTGCAAGGACGCCTACTACTGACGGGCAGTATACCCCCTCTACTGACGAGCAGGGAGCCCGTCACCCTGGGAATGTCAGTGGGGGGGTGGCCTCCACTGACGGGCGTGGAGCCCGTCAGTATACACATAACTACTGACGGGCGCAACAGGCCCGTCAGCGAAAACCCCTCCAGGATTGGCCGGCGTGGTATCACCACTGACAGGCAGCTGTTTGGTGCCCGTCAGTGATGCCTAGCCTTCACTGACGGGCATTTTGTAACCGCCTGTCAGTAGTGTTGCCATGGTGTATTTTTCTTTCAGCGCCAATTTCACAGAATATATTCACAAATATTCACAAATTTCACAAATTTCACAAATATTCACACATATTCACAAATATTCACAAATTTCACATAACCATTAATCACAGGTATGAAAGAACACAAGTATTTACATAATAAAGTTGTTATGTTTATAAAGAACATAGTGCCAACTGTTCGTCAGTTTTAGAAACAAGGAATCTTCAATGCCCGCTTAAGTTTGGCTTCGGAAATTGGGGGTCGGCGGAGAATTCACCCATTGGATTGATGACTTCAAGGTTGATGACTTTGGCGAAGATTCTTTGGATGCGGGCAAAGTCCTGACGCCAGTCGTACAAGCTACTTCCCAGCTCAGACCAAGCCTTCAGTTCTTTCATATCTTTCCAGTGCTTGTTCTTTCTCCGGACCCAGCTGTCCATTTGGGCACAGGTGTAGTACCCACATGTGACGCTATTTTCTGGCTGGATTTTGGAAGGGAATTTGTAATGGTGTACCATTTTTGTCGCTTTTGAAGGTATTTTACTATGTCCCGTGAACTTGGCTCTGAAAATGCAGTATCCAAGATACGAGTGATATTGCTGAAGTCAGATCTCTTGGCCCCGTCGGAGTCAAAGTAAAATGCCTTGGCCCAAATTGGAACGATCACAATGAGGACCCAGTGGTCGCTGCGTAAATGTGAACAAATGGACGTTAGCAGGCGGAGATACGTGTGAAAGTAACAAAAAATTCCCACGGTGCTAAGTTAAAGGACTTACGGAGGGTTGTAGGGGGCTAGTATGTAGTCCTGATCCTTATGAACGATGAACGCACGCGCAAGGTATTCTTCCAGAAAGACTCGACCATCCTGGGTCACAGCGTAGCCTTCGTTCATGCATATCGGATCGATTATGCCAATATTGGAGTCGCGTAGACGTCTGTACTCTTGGGCTTGGTAGAGAGCCCATAGCCTGATCATCGTGGTGTCAAGCCTATAGAGGTTGTACATGTTGAAGAGGTCTTCAAAGTTGATGTCGAAGGTGTTCTGGTCGTTCTCCATGAAGAAATTGTAATCTCTTGGTACCTTGACCTTCCAATATTGGCAAAATGTTCCCGGATCTCTGGACATCTTTAGGTAATCTTCATGCAGCGCCTTCATGTCCTCCGAAATATTCTCCAACTCATCCTGCGGGAGCAAGTCTTCACCTGGAAGGAAAACATCTCGCCAGAGACCCATGCTCTATGTAGATATTTTTAGACGATGATGCCGAGAAGGTTAAGGATTTCTTCATCTGCTTTTGCTCCTTTCTTTCCTTCTCGCCAGTGCCGGCCCGTCTCTTCTTGCTTTTCTTCCTCCTGTGTAGTGGCTCAGGACTCTTGCCTGCCGTCATCGCTGCTTCCAGTGTTCCGGCAAGTGTAGCGGGAGAGAAAATCTTCCCTCTGGGTTGATCCAGCGGGTTGCCTTGAGCCTCCGAGCACCTTTCTGGTGGATCATTCATGGGTTCCTCCCGCGCCTCCGGGGACTGCAACACCGGCTCCATGTGCTGGTCCCCGACAAGATGGTCTTCAAGGTCTTTAAACGTTGGAGTTGTTTGGCTGAGGCCCAAGGGAGATCGTCCGACCGATGGAGAGGGGTTGTTGGACGAGGGGGCCGTGTGAGGAGATGGGGCCGTGCGAGGAGAGGCCGCCGTAGCTAAAATAATTTGGCTCTTCGGGCACTGGATGAAGTAGTTCTTGCACTGCCCTAGCCTTGTCAGTTCCTCTTCAGGTGGGACGGGGACTAACACGTCACTGTAGTCGTTGAGGACGACGTCCACCTGCACCTTCGCATGGTGCTCCCACATAGGAACACAGTGCAGGATTGCCCCCTCCGGTGTCGAGAAAACTTGGCCGTGCGTAACCTTCACCTTCATGCCAGGAATCTGCACCGTGAGTGTGCATCTAGTGGCTTCCTGCGAAACATAGGATAGATGTGCCATCCTCACTGCAGTCAGGACAATGAAATCATGATTTACTGTAATGACTCATTTTAGCGGATGAAACTTACGGTGATGCTGTCAATTTGATTCAGCGAGTCGGGTCGGCCTTCCGAGGCGGATGCGCAGCTACTCCACCCAGACGGCTGGATATCGGGGAGCATGGTCGAACCGCCTTGCGCTGTGAGCACTTGCATACGTACCCACGTCTACTCGGCAATCTCCCGCATTTGCTCATGCAAATTCTCCATGTACTCCTGGTTGTCTCTCCTTGGGCGGCGGCGACCCTCGGGGTTTCAGGGAAACACTTTGTCCCACTTAACACCATCCCCGACGCCTACTACACGGCCCCAATGCTCTGGTTTCTGTCGAGCCTTCGCCAGATCATCGTTCCACCTCGAGAAGCTCGTGACGGAGTCCTGTGAGCTTCCAGGCTGCTGGCTCAGCTCTGTCTGCAAGTTATATTACCTGATGAGAAGATAGCGTATTTGGATGCAACGTAACTAAGTAAGAAAAGACACTGAGTTGAGATGTTACTAGCCGGTTGGCCACCTCCTGGAGTTTTTCCTCAGACTCTATATTTGGTGACCCCGTCATAGGGTCAGAGCTTGTGTGCGCCCTCATGTACTCCCTGGCGCGTGGCTCCTTGAGATGCGCGAAAGGAGGCGCTTTCCCAGCCACGGCTAGTTTGGCGTCCTCTATGGCCCACTTTGGCCTCTTCCCTAGGTATCCACGGCTGCCGAGCTTGTGGTCTAACTTGTTCTTGGAGCGAAGCTCCTTCCCCCAGCGATTCCTCCTGGAATTCTGGACTCTTTATTTGAGCAACGAATTGCTCCCAGTCTTCCTTTTGTATCTTCGTCCATCTTTTACTAATTTTTGTATCCCAGTCGTCGTCCACGACTTTCTGTGCATCGTATCACCAAGTCTTCAGAGCCCTAGCCATGATGCGAAGGGCTTGTGCTTGGACTCTGTCCTTGTCGGCGGCAGGAATCTGGTACTTGTCCCATAGTTTCCTCAATCGAGCATCTCGGGTCGACTCAGACAACTGGCTGAACTCTTTGCATGTGATCTTCACTTGTTCGCGGACTATGCACCCGCAGGCGTTGCTGAAGGTCTAGGCGGCCTTCTGTGGACTTGCTGGAATATCTTTGACGTCGTCGACTCGAGTGACAATATACGTCTTGTCCGGCAATTGGTTGCCTGTTCTCCTTGTCTGAGACCTGGTCGGGGCTGGAGGCGCTACTTCCTCCTCGGGCGCCACGTCCTCTTCAGAACCTGACTCGGAGCCAGAGTCATCACTGGAGGAGCTGGAGTCCGAGGCAGGTTGCTCTTGGCCAGCTGTGACGGCCGCCACAGGGGCATGTTCCCTGGCCGACTCGATCGGTGCCGCCACGTCGAGGGGGGCCGTGCTGTCGTTATACAGTAGTAGCACATCATCACTAGAGAACACAATCAGTTTACACTAAGCTCAATTTAATTAAGCCTCAAGATATTAAGTGAAATTGGGTCAAAGTGTTATTGGTCTTGAACAAGAGTAAGAAATGACTAAGCCTCTGCTTATTGGTCTTGAACAAGAGTAAGAAGTGAAATTGGGTCAAAGTGTTATTGGTCTTGAATTAAGCCTCTGCTCTAGCCTCCAGCCTCCGCTCCGACCGCCTTCCCCGATCGCATCCACCATAAGAAGAGGAAGACAAGGACCTCTCTCTCGTGGGCACGCACGTAGTTCTCTTATCTCATGGACTGAATAGGAGATAAGAAATCTCTAGAGACATTAGGCTTCCTTACATAGATTGAGCTTGTGTATAAGCCAGTTAAGCTTAACTGACTTAGGAGCTCTGGTGTAGGGAAGCCCTAAAAGGCTCTTGTCATGTTCTAAACAACTTCTAAGGTTTGAGCTTATGCTCTAAAATGAATGATGAAAAATCTATAGTATCCCTAGACTTATTTGTTTATTGTTTGAATGGTAATTCGTGTCTCCTGTACTATTCAGATGATATGGTTTCTTTTTTCATTTTTCTTTGTATGTAAACGGTAGGCTCTTATACATGTAAAATATGTTTCCTTAATTGAAATCCATTCGTGGCAGCAATTTGCCTACCACGGATACATCCATGCACTTGTTGCAAGCACACCACGAATTGATTTTTTTACTATTTGATATGCAAGCAACATATGATACACTATTGGTTGCCAATGCATGACAATATATGATACACATGCATTATATATACAATACAGTCAAACTGCTCCTTATAGCGAGCAGCAACAGGTTCACAAGCAACGGCAAGCATCACATTTATCACAAACATCACCTTTTTAACAACCAACATAATGTATCAAATTTTTTATTACATCTCCGATCAAATCAATGCTACATCAATACAAACAAAATCAGATTGCTTGTGAACCAATTAACAAATTCAGAAGAATTCAAATTTTTTCAATGTACTTCATGTATGTTTTACATGTGTTTTGGACAGTTTCACGCAAGATTCACAAGAAAATCCTCATTTCACACAAGCATCACATATTTCGTGGCAAAAATCAATGGCTAGGGGAGGAGGCCAGGGGAGGAGGCGGCGGCCGAGTCACCGTACCTCACGGGCTGGACAAGGGAGGAGGCGGCGGCGGTGCGGTCGATGGACGTGGTGGCTGGGGTGACGTCGGCAGCGGCTTCGGCAACGTCGGCGGCGGCTTGGGCAACGTCGGGGGCAGTGCGGCTCGGGGAGGCCATCTCAGCGAGTGCGACGGACGCGAGGTCGAGGGCGGCTGGAGGCGGCGTCGAGGGCGACTGGAGGCGGCGGAGGGGGCGGCGGGGGCGTCCGGCGGCGAAGCAGCCTGGCGGCGTCGGGATGGTGAAGAGTCTCGCTGCTGGTTCGAATGAATGCGCGGGACTTGGTGAAATTTTCGCCAAGTCCCGCGCGTGGCTTATATAGGATGGGCAATATCACTGACGGGCACATATTAAAGGCCCGTCAGCGGAGAGGAACGCGTCATTGGTGGGGGGTTACCACTGACGGGCACCCCTCATCCGCCCGTCAGTGGTGGTGTGTTCGCGATGGTTACGGAATCTGTTTACCACTGACGGGCACCCCTCGTCCGCCCGTCAGTGGTGGTGTGTTCGCGATGGTTACGGAATCTGTTTACCACTGACGGGCACCCCTCGTCCGCCCGTCAGTGGTGTTCTTAACACTGACGGGCGACACATTTCTGCCCATCAGTGTAGGCGTGTATTGGGGTATTCTTGGTTTTTGTTTTTGGTTTAGGGCTTTGGGAGATGCATTTGTGTTTTGTGTTTTGGGTAGGGTTTTGGGAGATGCATTTTGTTTAGGTTTTACGTTTAGGGTTTTAAGTTTATGTCATCATGTAGCACAGGTTACGCTTGTTGGGTTTTAAGTTTAGGGTTTTAGGTTTGTGTCGTCGCGGGTTAGGGTTTTAGATTTTGTTGTTTAGCGCGAGTCAACAATATTACACATTACACATACACACAATATAATATCATCCAAACAAAGACATTATTATACATACACACATAGCTCGCTAGGTTTCGTCGTCTTCGACAATCTTCTCATGAATAGTGATCTTCTTGGTGGTATACATTAGTCCTTCGGCGTGACTGCGTCTTATGTAGGGCTCAGCATCCTTAGTAGCTTTGCTCCTTTTGGTGGGGCGTTTATCACAGCTTCTGGCTCGGAGTCTAGTCGTCGATTGGTCATAGTCCTTTTCATCACTACACCATCGACTTCGACAATACTCCTTTTCCCTTTTCTGACGACATGGCGCTTTTTTCCTTCAGGTCTTTTATGTAGAAGACTTGCGAGATCTGTTTAGCTAATACCCATGGCTCATCTTTGG
>JAGXJF010001792.1:0-348566 GCA_019208055.1 Stipa capillata
CTATTTATTTCTTTCACTTCTTTCAGACCTTATTCTAATGCTTCAAATTTTACAAATCGTGTTTACAGATCAAACCATATCAAACCGGTTTAGTTCGCATCATGAGCCGACCAACCACTAGGGATTTGAGGAAGTTGTAAATTAACCATAGAAACACACTCGTTGATCTTCATGAGGTAATTTTTGAGTTTTCTCTCTTCCGCATCTTCAGATTATATCCTTGACCATGTGTCAAAGTCAAAATCAAAAACTAGCTCAGTTATAAATTATATACGTTCAATATGAATCCTGCTGAATGACCTGCACACATGATGCACCGTTACATGTGCTCAGAAGAATATAGGGATGTTTACAACGTACAGACCTACCACCCCTTACGAGAATACCTCGACCCACGAGATTCGGATCAAGTGGAAAATGAGGAGGGGTACGCCGATCGAAGTATGATCCTCGCGTTCCCCTAACTAGCTTCCTCTTCGGCATGGTTAGACCTTGACTTTGAAGAACTTGCCGTTCCGTCTTCGGGTTGTCCGTTCCATCTCATCGAGAATAACGGAAGGGCTACTCGTCGGTTAATACAGATCTTCTTGGAGATCAGTGTATCGACTAGCCGACATCTGTCTTGGATTCTTGAAGCACTTCGAGTTTGAGAAACATGGAAGACATGGTGGATATTGGATAACGGACTGTAGGTAGCTCCAACTGATATGCGACTTCACCTCGTTTGGAAAGAATGCGAAGGACCAATGTAACGAGGTGCCAATTTTCCTTGACGCCAAAATCGCGAACGACCCTTAAAAGGAGTGACCCGAGTATACTTTATCGTTTGGCTCAAAGTGTACATCTCACGACGATGAGTGTCGAGTAGCTCTTCTGACCGATTGAGGCAGTTTTTTAACCGCTCTCGCATAATTCGAACTTGATCCTCCGCTTCTTTGATCAAGTCGGGTCCAGAATTTTGTCGTTCTCCGTTCCGGACCAATTGATGGATTTCGACATTTACGTCCATACAGACCTCGAAAGGGCCATGCTAGGCTTGATTGAAGCTGTTGTGTATAAAAAACTCAGCGAACGAAGGCACTTTCTCCCACTTCGTGCCGAGGATATAACACAGCTCTAAGCATATCTTCAAGAATTTGGTTAACCCTTTTCGTTTTGTCCCACCAGTTTGGGGATGAGAGCCGTACTGAAAGAGAGACGGTTCCCATAGCAGTTTGCATGACTTTCCCCAAAATCTGGAAGTGAACAAAGCAACCACGATCGGAGATGATCCGCTAGGGATCCATGGAGCGATACTATCCGAGCGATGTAAAGATCGGCCAATTGACTAGCTGTACTCTTCTCTCGGACAGGAAGGAAATGGCAACTTTTAGATAGGCGATCAATGACCACAAAGATGGATCATTTCCTTTTTGAGTTCTGGAAGGCCCGTGACGAAATCCATGCCAATTTCGTCCCACTTCCACTCAGGATAGGCAAGGTTGAAGTGTGCGGCGGTCTTTGATGTCTTCTGCCTTAACACGACCGACACACATCACATTCGGAGATGAAGCGAGCGATCTCTCTTTTCATTCGGGTCCACACAGAATCTCTGTTTCAGATCTCGGTACATCTTCGTACTACCCGGATGAATAGACAACGGAGAGTCCGTGAGCTTCACGAAGAATAGATTCTCGAAGATCGTTGTCCTTCGGCACAACTAAGCGCTTGCCAAACCAAACAACGTCTTGATCATCGAGTGAGAAACATTTAGCACTCCGCTAACAATGTTCTCCTTGATCTTGCGAATACCCTTGTCTTGCTTTTGAGCGGATTTGATTTGATCTGTCAAGAGATGATCGGACTTCAAGGGTATTAGGAAACCACTTTGGACGACTTCAAGATTAAGCCGTGCAAATTCCTCGTAGAGGGGCGGTTGAGACTCTTGGATCATAAGATTGTTATAGTAAGTCTTCCGGCTAAGTGCATCCGCCACGACATTAGCCTTACCGTGGTTGGTAATGGAGACCCACGTCGTAATCTTTAATCAATCATCCAGCATCTTCGTTGCCTGAGATTCAGGTCGGGCTGGGTGAATAGATACTTCAAACTTTGGTGATCGGAATACAGCTCGCAGCGATTACCGATAAGATAATGCCGCCAAATCTTCAGAGCATGAATCACCGTCAGCAAGCTCTAGGTCGTGAGTGGATAGTTAGCTTCATGCGGCCTTAGCTGACGAGAAGCATAAGCTACCACATGCCCCTTCTTGCATCAACACACATCCAGACCCTAGGCGAGAAGCATCGCATAGACGTCGAAATTCTTGTGAATGTCCGGGAGGACAAGCACAGGAGCGGAGATCAATCGGCGCTTTAGCTCTTGGAAGCTTTCTTCGCACTTTCTGTCCACTCGAACTTCTTTTCCTTCTTAAGGAGCTCGGTCAATGGTTTAGCATGTTGGAGAAGTTCTCGATAAAACGACGATAATAGCCGGCCAGACCGAGGAAACTCCGTACTTTGCGTGACCGACTTGGGTTGTTCCCAATTGAGAACAGCCTTGACTTTACTAGGATCCACGGCGACACCTTTCGCCGAAAGCACGTGCCTAGAAAAGCGACTTCTTCAAGCCAAACTCACATTTAGAGAACTTGGCATAAAGCTGATGTTCACGAAGCTTTCCAAGACAAGCTTCAAGTGCTCGGCATGGTCTTCTTTTGTCTTGGAGAATATCAGAATATCATCGATGAAGATGATCACGAAGCGATCCAGATACTCCATGAAGATAGAATTCATCAACCTCATGAGGTAGCAGGAGCGTTGGTTAACCCAAAAGACATCACGGTGTATTCATACAACCCATAACGAGTCGTAAACGCCGTTTTTGGAATATCTTCGGGTCGGATCTTGATTGATGGTAGCCCAACCTCAAATCAATCTTGGAAAAGACGGTTGCTCCGGTTAATTGATCGAACAGATCATCAATCCGTGGAAGCGGATATTTGTTTTTGATCGTCACCTCGTTAAGAGGCCGATAGTCAACACACATCCGCAGGCTTTTATCTTTCTTCTCCACGAATAAAGCAGAGCATCCCCAAGGAGAGGAGCTCGGTCGAATGAAGCCTTTTGCTTCTAACTCTTGGAGTTGCTTTCTCATTTCCTCCAATTCATCTTGAGTCATCCGATAAGGGCGACGATAGATAGGAGCGGTTCCGGGAACCAACTCGATAATAAATTCAATATCTCGATCCGGTGGTAAACCTGGAAGCTCGTCGGGGAAGACATCCGGAAGTCATGGACTACCGGAACATCTGGAAGATCAGGAAGGAATTGCCTTCGAGAGCACAGAGCTGAGAGTCGACGAACTTTGGAGTAAACCGAACAGTTTCACCGGAGGATGCGAAAGAACCACTGTCTTCGTTGCACAATCAATTAGGGCCTGATGTGCCATCAACCAATTCATTTCCAGAGGATGACATCGATATCCGTAGAGATCAAAGAAATCAAGTGGCGAAGAACTCCAGATTGCCCACTTTGATGCAACTCCACGGTATTCTTGGGATGCTCTCATCACGGATCCCGGTGAATGGATAGACATAGAATTAGGCATCAGCTCGTAAGGGAGGTTGTTTTCCTCAGCAAAACCCTTGGATATAACGAATGAGAAGCATCCCGAATCGAAAAGAACTGATGCTGGAACTGAATTAACAAGGAGCGTACCAATCACGACATCGTGCCTCCTGAGCTTCTTCTGCGACCACGTGAGTCACGCGACTAGCGATTCACAGACGGATGTTGCGGATTTGCCTTCTTGGCGGGAACATTGCCCCGAGGTTGACTTGCGCTGGAGCAGGATTCGTGCGCAGGAGGATTCTGTCCGCTGAGGACACTCACGAGAGAAGTGACCGGGCTGGCCACATTTAAAGCAAGCCCCATACGGAACACTTTGGAGTAGAATCAGCAAATTGTCCTCCCATATTGGCCTCGGCTGGAACTGGGTGCTGGAGGACGAGGCACAAAACCAGAGGCCTTGTGGGGCGAGTAGAGTAGCAGCGCATTAAATGCACTAGCAGGAACCCAAATACGCCTCTTTTGCGAATTGGAAGAAGAGGGCTTCACCGCATCTCGAGCACGCTTTCTAGATTCTTCAAGACTAGCTTGCCGTGCTCCATCTTGACAGCTTTATTCATTAAGCTTGGAAGTTGGCGAAGTCGAAAGGAAGCAGCTCATAACGAGCTCCGGATTCAAACCTTTGCGGAATTTCTCTTGTCGATCCGCATCGTGTGTAACATCACAAGGAGCATAACGTGCCAAATGGTTGAAGGAGTGGAGATACTCGGTGACGCTCTTCCGTCCCTGATCAAATTTCGGATTCTTCTTTCTTGATGTCCATGACACCTTCGGGGATATGAGTTTCCACTGGAAGACGTCGCAGACTCCTGCCACGTAACACCACGTGACCTTTTTCCTGGATGGCGAGGAAATTCTCCCACCATGATGCGGCAGCACCTTCAAGCATATACGCCGCAAGATCCACGCGTCGATCCGCCGCGGGGATACGCGCGGTACTCCAATTTGCGCTCGATGCTGCGAAGCCACTCATCAGCTTCGATAGGATCTTCTGAACGACTGAATGTCGGAGGCTAGCGTTCGAAGAAAATCTGAGATTCCAACTCGAGCTTCGGGTTGGGGAGCCAGTATTCCGAACTAATGCTCCAGAAGGCGAGTCTGGTCCATTCGATTCCGCTCGATCTGCATCAACACCTCTGCCATAGATGGCGGTGGGGAGGAACATTATTGCGACCGAGAGTCACGACCTTGATTACCAGCAGCAGGCTGGCTACCTTCCGGATGTTCGGCCATCTGAATCAAGGAATAGATATGCCACAAAAACATGATCAGATCATAAAGAAACTTGAACGGAATTACTCGAATGAATTTCACGATTTACAAGATGAACAGAATCTGACATGTCGATGGAGTAATCGGTAGAGTCGGTAATAACCGGACAGGTAAGAGGGAAGGTAAAGGATCCCTGCACACGTGAAGTCTAACTTTGAACGAGGCAAGACAGTAGCAATTCGTTTTTCAACCAAACGATAAGGGTAAGGAAAGAACTAGGATCGAACAGGATAAGGAGAAAACAGAAGCACTACTTATGCTTTTCGCAAATCTTTTTAAGTTCAAATAGTTTGCAACTTCTAGACCCAACAACGGCCAAGACAAAGAGTCATGCCTACAGTCAGTCCTGCTCTGATACCAAAGCTGTCGAACCCATAATTCATAACAGAGAGGCTTAAGAGAACCACCCGCTAAGTCGAAACGTCAACCCCGACCTCAACTCCTGGGTGTCAATTCCAGAGGAGTGGAGTGATATGGCTCCGAATAGCCCGAGACGTCAACCCCAAAGCTTACTCTGGCAAGCGCACAGAGTAGTAGGGTGATATGGTCTCCTCACTCTTGTCCTACCGAGCCGGAACATCAACCCCGAACTCGTCCCGGCAAATTAATGCACGGCTGGAGTAGGGTGATATAGTTCCCAATCTCTCAGTAGTAGAGTCGCTTCACAGGGTGATTAAACTTAATGACTCTATGATATAAACTCTAAAGTCCTACCCGCAACATGCGCTTCATCACATACACGCACGGCACATGAGCAGGCGAAAACAACCAGATCTCATAGCAGTGACTCTCACGATAGAAACTGCAATATTATAGTTTTGAAACTTAACAAACATATATACACACAGCGGAAGAGTTTATAAGGCTACGAAGCCAAACAGTAGGGCCAAAAGTGGCAACGGAAACAAACTAAAATACCAACCCAGGGCAGGATCACTGCCTGGGATTCCCAGCGTCTTAGGCGTCGTCGTATCGATCTCTAAATAGAAACCACCCTCCGAGGGGTAGCTTCCTCTACAACAAAACAACAACAATAGCAGGGTGAGTACAAAATTGTACTCCGCAAGACTTACAGTGCGGAAATAATAGTGATTGTGCCAGGTATCAACAAAAGGGTAATTGTGGACTAATTTGCGGAAAGCCAAGTTTACCTTTTCAATAACAATATGTAGATTGAAATTCGACTACGAGAATACCTTTTCAAGGGGATGAGTCGACACTTCACGAATATTCCCTTACTGCAGATCACCACACCTGTAAAACCCTCGACCCATCCTCAACCACCCTGGGAGGAAGCTGTCGCTACACCATCCTTAGAGTTGGCAAGTTTTAGAGTTGGTTATAGTTGTCTATCGATGCAAAATCTTACCAAGTTGTCCATAACCGCGGACACGGCTGTTCAAACAGTTCTAACCCTGCAGGGGAGTACATCTTTACCTACACGTATCGATCGACTCTTAATGCCATACGATACAACACTTCACGAGGTGTGCTGGCAGAGGGTGATCGAACACGACCTTTACAATGCTTTCGACCTAGGTATGAGCCACCCGTACGGGCTAGTCCATGTACATCAGTCCGGCCGTAACTACGACACGGTCCCATACGTTGTAGCAGGTGATACATCCCCGGACTCGAACCGTGTGTAACCCTTACACCTATATTGAAGCACCACACCATAATCCTTTTTCCACGCACCCAATACACGAAAACGGCAAACTATGCGGCTCATAGTCTAAGTCTAGGCAAATTATTCAGTCGTGGGTGGCCCCATAATCCACCCGTGTAGAAGTACGCGAATCTTGGTTCGAAGGGACACCGGAAACCGGTCCTTGCGGGAAAACGAGACAACCCACCATGCTCCCAGCCATGGCCTCTCGTCTAGCCCAGATATGATTAAGCCAATTCATTAGTTATCCCGGTGAACACCCACCTACCACGTAACCCATTCCCAGTGTTGATTCATCTGCTATCCCAGGAATTACGACTTCTACAAGTCTAAGCATGTCTAAGCATAAATAGCATAATAGCATTCGAACAGTGGATACTACACTATGCTAGATGGGTTAGGTTAGTGGTGGAGCGGTTTAAGCGACAAGGTGAGTCGTATTCATCGGACTAAGGCTTTTCTTAGCGGAAAAAATAGCAGTTGAACGCATATGATAATGATTTAAAAACAACTAATACTTTTGCAAATAATAGGAGCTTTGCAATGTGACCAAAGGGGCTGCTTGCCTGGTTGCTCTGTAACGACACCCGGCTCTTGATCGAAACTATCGCCCTGTGGATCCTCCGGCTCTATCGAGGAAAAACGGAAACCACGGAAACAAGGGCATAATCGTAAATATCAAAATGCACAACCTCAGCATGAGATGCAATGCATGCCATGATGTAGAGGATGCCAGAATAAGGACTAATGCAAGAGGAATCATGTTAATCGGAGTTCGGACGCATAAAATGTCGCGATCCGAAAATCCTCCGGCTAATCGGAAACCCTAATTTGAGTTTTTAGCAAATTGTATTAATTCTAGCATGCAAACATGGATGAACATGATGTTTTTGAATAGGTTTCATTTTTCTGAACATTTTGATATATTATTTGCATTTTTCTGATTAAAGATGAATTTTCTGTGAATTTTACAAGATTTAATCCATTTTCACCCTTTGTTTTATTTTTCTCAGTAAAAATAATATTCAAATTAATTCAAATACAACCAGAGGCTGACATGTGGGCCCATAGGTCAACTCTAGTCAAACTTTGACTTAGTCAATGACAGGTGGGGCCCACTGTCACCTTTTTCCTTTTAATTTATTTCTTTTATTCCTTACATGTGGGGTCCCCATGCCATAGAGACAATTAAATGAACTCATGAATGCACGGTTGAGATATTAAACATGCTCATTAAGATGTCTGATTAGTGGTTAATGCGATGATTAGCATTTAATGGAGTCATTAAGTTGTCAGAGCATTAATTAAGCATATTAATCACCCTTCATTAACTGTTAACAGTTAATTACAGCCTTTGATGAATCGGTTAATCATTAATTCCGAATGATTAACAATAATTGCTGCAGAGAAACATTCGGAACTTTAACCGTTGACATTAATCACACTTAAACATTTAATGGGCATTATTAATACATCACTTAACCATTAATTGGTCTTAGCCGACACAATTAATCGGTCCTAATGACCGGACAAGGTCATTATGACCAGATTAAAGGAGCAAGGCCGGTGGTTCCGGTGCTTGCTGTTGCCGACGACGGGGAGCAACACGGCAGAGGGCGGCGGCCTGAGGCCTTACCGAGCGCGGCGAGGAGAGGAGGCGAGGGTCCCCGGCGGCGGCGGTGCTTGGACTGGGGCGGCGCGGCGAGGAGCTCGGCTCGGGATCTGGGGCGGACGGCGGGGCACCGGAGGTGGCTCGGTTGGGGGCGGCGTTAGGCGGAGGGGGAACCGAGGGCGACGGCGGCGGATGGGCGGCGAGCTTCGGGATCCGGGTGGAGGCGGAGCAAGGCGACGGGCTCGGGGCGGCTTGGGCTACTCCGGTGGTGAGGCGGCCGGATGGATGGAGGCGGGCGGAGCCACGGCGACGGAGCGGTGCGGCGAGCTCACGGGAGGGAGCTAGGGCGGCCGGGCTCAGCGGGAGATTAGGGCGGGGCGACGTCAAACCGAGGCGGAGGAGCTCCGGGGAGGTGACACGGCGGCGAGATGGGGAGGGGAGCAAGCGGCGGCTCGGGTGGCAAGCGAAGATGGGGGCGGCGAGGGAGGAGCTCCGGGATCCGGGGCGGCGCGGCGAGGGAGGGGAAGGAGGCCAGCAACCGGAGGTGCTAGAGAGGGGGGGGGGAAGCGCTAGCAGGAGGCGGCGGGTTTGAATGGATAAGGCAGCCACCGAGTAGAGGAGATAGGGATTAGGGGAGGGGATGCTTCGGGAGGAAGAAAGAAAGAGAGGGGAGGGCGGTTGCGGGCTGGACCGGTGGAGAAAGGAAGTGGGCCGGGGCAAAGGGAGCCTATCCCGGTAGAATTAGGGTTAGGGTTTTTAGAACTAGGTTTTTTCCTTTGGTTCTTCTATTTATTTCTTTTACTTCTTTAGACCTTTTCTAAATGCTTCAAATTTTCAAATCTGTTTACAGATCAAACCAATATCAAACCGAGTTTAGGTTCACATCATTGATCCGACAAACCTAGGGATTTAAGGAAGTTTTAAATTACCATGAAAAACTCGTTTGAATCTTCATGAGGAATTTATGGTTTTCTCTTCCATCTTCAAGATTATTCTTACCATTTCAATAAAAATTCAAAAACTTACTCATTTATACGGTTCATATGATCATGCTATGAACTGCACATGATGCACATTACATTGCTAGAAGAATTAGGGATGTTACATGTGTGAAATTTAATTATTTTATTTGTGAAACTTGCATGCTATGTGGATATCAACGGTATTTTATGTAGACCTAGATATACCTTATAGATGCATAAGACTTAGGTCTGAATATCCGATTCCTTGTAACCCTAGGTATATTAGTTGGTTGTTTCTGCGACCAACAAAAGTATTAAGACTATAGGCCTTAGCCATGCTTAAACCTGCTGTAGTCAAAAACTAAATTTTTGTTCGAACATCACGAACTCCTTGGGGACATGGGGAATAAAACCCTCGGATAGCATGTGTTATCCGAGGTGGCATTTGAAAGGAAATATTGTCAAACCTCAAATAAAACTGGAGATGATTTTGATTCGGGTGAGAATGCTAACGGTAGTTCGGGGGTGTATAGTACCTGATGGTGGCATGGTCGTCCGGGACGAACATGGATCGAAAAATAGAGTTTTGCTCGAATCAATTAAGGACCGAGCCTAAGTGCCGCTAAACCAGTTCCCTCACCGTACGTCCACATGTCCTTTATAGGAAGGACTTGGTTTGGTACCCCGGTAAGTATTAGGGTATGGATCCGTGGAAAGTAGGAAGCATGTGCTAGGTGGTTAAAGTCCTAGAGATCCACTATCGCTGGGCGTTTTGAGTGTTGATGCGTCACAAAGGTGAGGAGTCCCATTTTTAGTCCGGGACGTAAAAGTTGGGTCAACCACCTAGCGGGTCCAGCTCTAGTATGGAAGCGGGCGAAGGTCTCGTTGCAATAACCCTGCTAGCACACCCCCGCGAAGTGTGCCCACTGGTACATGGCAACAAGGGAGACTTGCATCTTGTGGGTAAAGCCGTACAATCTCTGCAGAGTGTTAAAAACTATTCGAATAGCCACGTCCTCGGTTATGGACATGAACTAGCAAGGCCACACACTGGTTAGACTAAGTTTTGTTTGTGAAAGTTTGGGAAAGGGACTAAGGACGTGGACATGATATGTCCACAAGGTGCAATTTACGCTACACGGCTGGTAGCAAGGAATTGCAGGAGGAGGAGGCTAGCCGTACTACCCAGGGTAGTACGGGCTGAGCATTGAGTTAAGCGGAGGCTAGCCGTGCTATCCGGGATAGCACGGGCTAGGCACTGAGTTAAGGAGGCTAACTGTACTATTCGGGATAGTACGAGCTGAGCAATGAAATGAGAAGGCTAGTCATACTGCCCGGGGTAGTATGGACTGAGCTATCACGAGAGATAAAAAGGAGGTACCTGGGTCTATCTCAAGAGAAGCTTTGTCACTTTGAATTGCTCTGGTATACAAAACTGCTTTGGAATCTACTATCCTCGTATTTAAATTGAAAACTTATATTTCCGCACAACAAGCAACTTAGGATAGAGCTATTTCCCTTGAATCACACCCTGCATGAAATATTGCCGTATAATTCTCCTGTGGGAA
The DNA here is from genome assembly GCA_019208055.1 of Stipa capillata. NCBI lineage: Eukaryota > Viridiplantae > Streptophyta > Magnoliopsida > Poales > Poaceae > Stipa > Stipa capillata. Next base: position 10,692 of record JAGXJF010001792.1, read on the forward strand.
GTGCTTGCGAGTACATTCAATGTACTCACCTGGCTTGTTGATTTGGCCAGACGAATGAGACATCAATTCCGAGGATACGATTACGAACGCGAAAGCTAGGGCGTAACTCCAGTCAGTTGCCTGTCGGGTATGGCATATTGATGGGCCACATCATCGCTTGTTTTTCCGCTGCAAGTTTATAGCCGTTGGGCTACATGTATCAGATAATCGACCTTGACGGTCTATTTACATGGAGTATACTAATTTACGCGTGTATGACAATGATATACAGGTTAACTTGTGTGTACCGGCTACTGATCCAGGGACCGGTACAGTAATCACAAGGGAGTATCCGGCTTGAAAACCGGGTACGTCACACTAGAGGCCACGCTCTAGCCAACGCTTGGTGCGCTTCTCCCTCGGCTCCGTTGGACTCTTCTCCCTGATAGCCTATTTCTCCATCATGCCACTCTCCCACACCACTCTCGAGACATTCACCTCTATCATTGTCATCTCTGGTGACTTCCCCACCCGCCTCGCTAACGGGATTTCACCATTGAATCTGCTCCTATGACATGTCCACCATGACAGAGGAAGATGTGGTCGCCGGCTTTGGATTTAGAGAGAGAGAGAGTAGAGGAGGGAGGACGAAGATAAAATTCCTTGATAACATATCATAGCATATGATAGTAAAACCGTTTAGGATAGTGCCACATCATTTGGTAAAGTCATTATTTCAAAATTTAGTAAAACCGGGACATGTGCACCCATTATTTCAAAATTTTGAAAATCACACATTTAAGTTTAGAAAAAATCTAAAAAAATTCAGACATGTATATCATGGAGTGAGGTATGCATGGTTAAATTTTCGTAAATAATATACCCATTTATGACCTATGCAAAAAAAAACACACTGCCGTGAACAGTAGTGAACGGTACACAGTCATGAATAGTACACATTTTTTTTACACAGGTCATAAATGGGCATATTATTTTATGAAAATTTATCTGTATATACTTCGTTCCATCATAAATCGGTATGAATTTTTTCAAATCTTTCTGAAACTTATACGTGATTTAAAAAAAATAGAAAAATCTAATGGGTGCACATGCCCCGGGTGCACAAAAGCTGTACTCCACGTCATCTGGCAAAACCAGCTATGGAACCAATGGAGTTATTTGTACTGAACTGAAAACGTTGTGGCGTTGATAGGCCTTTTCTCCTTCAATGGGGTTTTCTTTTTAAAGCCTTCAATGGGTTATGTGGTTGAAGGGCGAAACGTTGGGTTGAAATATTGACTGGCCTTTCGGCCCGCGGGGCCGACCATGCCTCGTCCGGTCATTCACAGCCCAATAGTCTGGCAATGGTCTATGGTAGTGGCAAAGTGTTGGGCCTGATGTCCCGCCGTTTGACCCGTTTGACGCGCTGGCTGGGCTGCTGGGCGAGAAGTGCATGTAAACTTGATATTTTTGGGCGTACGACGTACGGTGAATCTAGGGATCCCTTGAATCTACCACTCGTACCATCTTGTGTCCCGAGAAGTGAGATTACAGACGAGAACCATGCGTTTTTTTATAATAAAAGAGTTTTATTACGCATCGACATGACACGCAAGTAAAGCATTTTCCGACCTCCGTATAAAACGCACATACAATCACAAAAAAACAATAAAAGAAACAGTATCAGTCAAACAGTGACCTTAAGATGAAAGAGACACAAGTCCAAACCAAATAAACAAAGTATTATTATAATCCTACAGTATCGCGAGCAGCCAGGTTTAAGGTGTCCCAAGCCGGTAGCTAAACTCTCACTTATGCGTGACGAAGAGCTTCCTCACGACAATCTTGATTGAGCAACAAGCCGCAGAAACAAGCTCTCCGGCATCTGGACGTTACAAGATCGATCAAGAGCACACCCAATTTGTATACCTGTAAATTACTAGTAAAGGATTATAAAACTTATCTTTATCAAAGGTAACATTATTTCTACATAGCCAAATGATCAACACAAATCGGCAGCCCCGCTAGAATTAAGGAGTGAAGTTTCTTATCTAATCTTCTAGGCCATAAGTCAAAAAGACTAACAATACTAGTTGAAAAAGTTAGTCTTAAGTCTGTTTATGTTACAAACCATACAAAACATGTCACTGATCAGTTGAAAAAAAATGCTGAATAGTCGGACGAGGACCACGCATGTTGCATCGAATCTTTTGTGTTATTGGATACACGTACATTGAATCTACTAGTACCACCTTGTGCTCCGAGTAGTGAGATGAAATCCATGCATTATGCATCTGCACATGTCTCGTCAATTCCTTTGCCACTGTCGTAGCTTAATTCATAGTGGAGGACCGCACCGTAGGCGAGCACACCGTGGAGGCAACCTCAACGAGATCTCAGATCTGGATTCTGCACATATATAGTGTCCGCAGGACTAGTAATCATGTACATCTTCCCGCCATTTTATCAAGATTGATGAGTGTTTAGTAGCATCATGAGGGGTGCATTAAGAGTACAAAGTTACTATTTCTCGACCGTTTCAGCCGATCCAGTCATATATTATTAAATTGCAGTTGTATAAAAGAAAGTTTATAATTTTATGTTAGAAAAAGACCGACTCAACTGATGAAATTACATATTATTAAGTCTATAATTACATAAAAGAAAGTTTGCAATGTTAGGTTTAGAAAATATACAACTCACTATATATCTCTTGACCGAAAATTGCACACGACTTTTAACATATACAAACTACCTAATTAATCAATGTCTAATATCGTCCATTTTCGATTTAAAAATAGACGCTCGCTTCAGAGTGATGCATCTATGTCATTCACTTGATCCTGCATCCGCGTTACTCATTTTCCGCTCAGAAAATGATCCGTGCATGCACGCACTGTCCTAGGCCAACAATATCTATATGCACGATCTTTTTACGTCTCGACGCAACCTCCAGCTACAAGCCGGGCGCCACGCAGGCGTGCCATGTCATCTCGCCCCAGAATCAGGGGATCAGGATAAGCCTATCCGGAACCGACCGCGTGGCACCCTCCCTATGGGCCTCGGCCATCTCCGACCCACCCACCCGAACCTCACCCAGCGGCCAGCGACCAAGCGTTTCAAATCCTTCACAGGATCCACTGAATTAAGTTTGTGTGCACGTACCAGCAGCATCGATCCCCCGAAAACTCAGGACAGGACACCACCACGTACCTGCAGCTAGCCTTGACGACCGCAATGGCGTCCCTCGTCGCCGTCCAGCCGGTCGCCGTGAAGGGCCTCGCCGGCAGCTCCATCTCCGGCCGCAAGCTCGCCGCCGTCAGGCCGTCGTCGTCCCGCGCCCTGTGCCGCTCCACCCGCAGGTACGTGCGTACGCCCCCATTGCGTATCCGCACGAGTTAATACACGATCGAGAAAGAGCTGTAACTGTATACACGTACGTACGTGCACGCATGCATGTGCGGGTGAATGGATTAATCGCAGGCCTCGCGCAGCCGTGGTGGCCAAGTACGGCGAGAAGAGCGTCTACTTCGACCTCGACGACATCGGCAACACCACCGGCCAGTGGGACCTCTACGGCTCCGACGCGCCCTCCCCCTACAACTCACTTCAGGTGAAGTAATTCCATTTCTTCCTTTCCTTTTTTGCGTCACTCGACCTGCAGTTTCGCGTGTAAATTCTTACGCGAAACTAAGACCTGTTTCTGGGTTTTCAGAGCAAGTTCTTCCAGACGTTCGCGGCGCCGTTCACCAAGAGGGGCCTGCTGCTCAAGTTCCTGCTGCTGGGCGGCGGCTCGCTGCTGGCCTACGTCAGCGCCTCCGCGCCACCGGACCTGCTGCCGATCAAGAAGGGCCCGCAGCTGCCGCCCACGCCAGGCCCCCGCGGCAAGATCTAAGCTAGCTTTTCTCTCTCCCTTCGTCCTTCCTGCTTGTACCATGGATCTGATTTTCCCTCCCTGTTTATGTGATGTTGATACCTCATCTTGTACTCCTATGGCGTATCAGTAAAATTAAGGATGCTGCATGCTACGTACAGCTACACCCTTTGCTCTTAATTTACCTTTTTACTGCTATTTATACAGGTGATTTTAATTGGTCCAGTGCATGCGATGGTGTGTACATATGGTACAAATACAGTGCCCATCTATAGTACTTTCCGTTTGTCTGACGTCACTAGCTAGCCAATATTGTCCGGCCTATTCAAGACTTCAATTAGGTGCACAACTGCAGAAGTAAATATGCGCACGCAATTGCTGCTGCTGGTAGAGTAACAGGAAGAATGAATCACTCTTTAGCTGATTATGATAGCAGCTTTAGGTCCCTGATCAATATCAGTAATCATACCATAAATCGTGGTATTTGGGATCATCTTGTAATACAGATCTCCAAGTTAAATGATAGATCACAAGGATGCCCCGCAATCCCACTGACGAAAACTTGCATGGAAAACCTGGTCTCGAAGTCGATGACACTGCTACAGAAGTATGCTAAGAAACCTATAGGTCCTCTTTTGTAGGGTCAATAAGAAATCATATGAATAGTTCATGTAAAGCAGGGCAAAACCAGCCCATTTTCTTGGCTTCGTGCACCAAAAATTCCATCAAGAATCATGGAGGTAATGGTGACTGAAAGTTTACATAGCCTAACAATGGTACACCCTCAGTTCTGCACCTCATAATGCTCTGAACATCTGAGTTATTTACACTCATCTCTCCGAAGCAGGCTCTGCAGCAGCAGCATACATATGTCTTTTCCCCTACAGCAGCAACTAGTGTCTAGATATCGGGCTCCTTGTTTCACCCAAATGCTCAAGCTTCTCTAGGTAAGAGAACCTCTTGGTCGCGATCGGCAAAACCTTTGTCAGCTGTAGACTGTGAGCATCCTGTGAGTCTAACTTCATGGCCTCATATCTCCGTCTCGTGGACCTACAAAGTCGAACAGTGTCTGAGCAACCGGCTCCATTCTTCCCAGCCTCTCTACCTCGTCCTTAGCATCTTGAACAACCATATCTGTGTCATCTGATGATAAGCTGGGCATCGTCGTTGCATCCGCATTCTTGGGATCTTGAGTGAGGGAGTCGGCACGAAGAACATCTTCGATGCGAGACATAACTGTGAAGGCTAGACTCTCAAGTGTCCTGGAGTAGCTCTCCAAAATGGCACTGCCAACATCCTGAAAAAAAAAGACAAATGTATGCAAGGGACATGAGTAAACGGAGCACTGTAGCAAATCCGAAAAGGCAGTGAAAAATTCCAGAAGCTATCCAGTACCCTGTTGAATTGGATTTTGCTTATGTCTAGAGCAGACTGAGAAATGCCAGGAAATCTGTGCTTAAGGAGGAGGAGAACATTCTCTGCCCTCCCTTCAAACCGTTCCCGCTTCTCGTGGCTGACACCGTGCCCCTTCAACAACTTGCTGTCCTTCTGTGTCATTTTCCTCTGCCAAATGACTATCGAGGCTTCGATTCGGTTCTTCAAATCAACAATGTTGTACTCGGTCGACAAGTCTACAGATCCTATGAGTTCTTCGGGATCAAAGTAATCGTTGGTTATAATCTTGTACATTGAGTCTCCAAGGCTAGACTTTCCATTCTAGGAACCATAAAAAAGTCCAAAGATATTGTTAAGTCTCGGTTTCTCGATATTTTTTTTGTTAAGTCTCAGCACAACAAAATAAGGGCAATTTTTGTTGTTGTTCTTATGGATCACCTTAGGTAGAGACTCTATGTAAGCCTCTGGAACCTCCATCTCCATAAGAACATTAGCATTGATGGCCATTGTTGCCTTCAATACCTGGCCGACGAGTTCCTTCTGGTGCTGAAGCCACCTCCTCGATGAATCTGACAGACCATCAGGAGGGACCCTGACAGTTGGGAGCCACCATTTGTTGTCCTGCGTCGGCGTGTCACCCTTCTCCGATTCATCAGCATCTTTTTTCACGTACCAAAACTCCTGCTTGTCTCTGAAACTATCAAGATAGTCCTGTTCCATAAAGAGAAATGTGCAACCATATAAAATTAGCAATTCAGGTATCTCCGTATCGATTCCGTAAATGATTCGAAGAAGAATGTGGCAATGCTTACAAGGAGCATCGTGTCTAGCTTGCGTAACGCGGGGATGTTCATTTGCAGATCCTTACGCTGCTGGGTTACCATTATCTGTTTGAGAATGAAAACATTGAAATGTGCCGTTGTAATTCAATTTGCATAATGAAGTTGGATAGTGCTGTGAAGGAAATAAGGACGGATTGTTTCTGACCTCCATGGTGGCGCCATCCTCGGACACCTGCTGCGAAGGAACAATTCGACGATGTGATCTGCAACCGACAAGAGCCAGTCGATCTCCTTCGTCCACCGCGCCTTCTGGTCGGCGGCCATGGGTTGGAGACGTCGCTGCTCACCGAACACGGAAGCTGCAATGTGCCAGGTCACCACGAGTAAGAAATCAAAACTGATCAGATTTTCCGTCAGAAACCAATCGCGAAATGGAAGATTGCAATGTCAGAAACCATTCACAAATTGGAAAATTTGGAGAAGAAAGGAGAGATTACCTGCAAGATTAGTGATGGCATTGGACAGAGCGAGAGCGGAGGACACCCCTTTGCCGGTGCCGGACATGTCCTCCCCGAGCAGCAGCTTGGAGAACTTCTCCCTCACGACCTCCGCATCTGCAATCACCAAATCAAAATCATTTCCACAACAAGATTGAACAGCAGAATCGGCATCGATCATCCCAAGAACAACCGTCACCTGAAGGGGGGCCGTCATGCCGGGCGGCGGCGGGCTTGGGGGCCACCGACGTCGACGAACTCGGCGCGTCCCCTTTGTCCGACGGGCCGCCGGCCAGGGGCGGCGGCAGGTCGACCGACAGCCTCCCCTTGGACCCGCAGTTGCTCCTCGACAGCGCCCGCCTGGCGCAAGGCAGCGTCTTGGACTCCATGGGGCTCCCCGTGTCGATATCGTACTCCGACGTCGTCGACGACGACGACGACAGCGACAGCGGCGACGACGAGGGCGAGGGCGAGGACGGTGCCGACCCCGACGCCGACCTCCGCCGCCTGAACGAGAACCTGTCGAGGCCGCGCCCGGTCTTCAAGAACGGCGGCGCCATCACGAACTCATGGCAGGCAATGCTAGCTACCACGACCACCGCATCCGCACGCCACACACGCCACCGCACACACGTCGAGACACCGAGGAGAAAGCAACACCCGCAGTTCCCGCGCCGGCGCGAGAGAGAAAGAGATAGAGGGAGAGGGTGATGGAGCGTGGCTAGATTTGGGGAGGGAGGCGAGGAGAGGAGGGGGGGCGAAGCGACGGGCGGGGCGGGGCGGGGAGCCTCTCGCGGTGTAAATTTGTGGATGGCGCGAGCGCGAGAGGGCGGTGGGCGCAGCGGAAAACGGTTCGTGACGTCTCTGTTTCTGGAGTGCCTCCGAGATTTATCGCTGTGCGCTCGTGGCTGGCTGTGGCTGCGTTGCTTCCCGGTTACACGCGCACCTGTTCTGTACCGCCTATTTTTAATCCGCAGCTGGCTGTGGTTAGTTTTTTCCTCCTCCGTGATTAATTAAGCACTCATGTTAAGGTGCCTTGGATCTGGTTCTGACCTAGAGCAGCAAGTGAGCAACTGCAAAAGAGTAGGACATGATTGCAGATCGCTGTGGTAGACGTTTGTGCAGTACTCTATGGTTCTGACGTAGAGATACCGTTCGAAATTACTGTATCCAAACACTATGGTTTGGGTATGTCTCGTGGAGGCAGGCAACAGCTTATGCCATTCGGAGAGCGTATCCTAATAATCCCGGCTTTACATTCGATGCACCTGATATTTTTTCTTTCTGATATTTTTTCTTCCTTACAGTCAATTAAGAGTATCTAATAGTGTGATATTAGAGTTTTTTTCTTAAAGGTATCACATAGAATTTTAGATCCCTTCACGCTTAAGAGATGACTTTTTTCTCCATTGTATAATATATTCTCTTTGTCACATATTTTTTAGTTTAATTTTAATTCTATATCATTAGACATTAATTGCTGGAAATGGTAACAAAAGATAACTCATTGTATAACGTGTTTTTATTATCATCTCTAAATGACATGGATAACATATGAGAAGACTATTTTCTCTACCTTCCCTAAAAATTCTGAAAAGAAAATCATAACATTGATACCTTCTTGTTCGGTTGATGCCATCCCCGTCGTCTCTCCTTCTGACTAATTTTTGTTTGTCGTATGAAAAAGTGTTTTGCCCTGTGAATACACGAACAACGACCAATCCCCGTATTTTGTCTATATTTTTCTCCCGTGAGATATGCAAGAGCCATGCGCTTCTTCTACCTTCCTTGTCTCTCGACCAATCCCTAAGCACAAAGTCCGCCCAAACTCAAAATCCTTGCTGCACCTTCACCAACCTCCTTCGTCAGAGCACAACCTTCACAGATCCAACCGGTACCCTAACACCAGCCACGACCCTAGGTGGTGCTCGTGATCGAAGCTCCTCCCGAAAAAGAAAAGCTCCAAATTGCTCGGATGCGATGGTGATTTGATTTGGGGTCGTAAAAAAACCTTTTCTGGACTATTTTCTGACTCAGATATGGGTCTTGGTTCGCTGAAATTTGACCCGCTTGGATTCTACTGAAAGTTCAGGTTTTTGACGAACCAATTATCGAGAATGGGAAGATTGCTTATGCGGCGAGGGGCATTTTATCTGGAGGAGGAGGCTGCGGAGTCCAACATAATAGAATCCGGATCAAAGTTGTCTTGTAGCGAGTTTTATTCCAACTGTTTTGAGGGATACTGGGAGAGCTACATTTTTTTTTCCTCCAACATGAGTCAGTTGATTTAAGTTGTTAAATAACTCGGCTCTACCAGATAAATTGGTGTATATTATTCATTTTTCTTCGAGGTCTCACCGGATAAGTGGCTAGATAATTTGCACGGTTTACTTATTTGTTACTATATATCTGTCATTTTTCCTGTCAAAAAACTATATATCTGTCATCCTTTCTATTGCTTAATAGATTTCCAATTTGGCAAGGAAGGCAAATAGATGAGGTAGAGAGGTAGATATAGACTGATTCGGAAACTATCCCCAACTTGAATAGCGTGGTATCTGCATTTACGGCCTCTCGACTGTCCTTTTCCTGCTATCTGCTATTGCACTTGCATGCTTCTTCTTTTTAAAATTTGTTTCACGTGAATCTTCCTTAATACCCTCCAATGTGATTACATGATCAAATTGGCCACACACGCTCGTCACTACGCTTGTACTGTTCTTCACCGTTGTTGATGCTAGACTTCAGTAATTGTGCATAAACTATCTCGGATCTGTTCGAATAGTGAACATACTTCCCGAACTCGGATCCGCTCGGATCCGGCTCCGGATCAGGCGGGATATATTCACCCGGATTTCACCTCTATCTATTTTAGTGGTTAAACCTAAAGGTTTTTCATCTGCGCAAATTCTAAAAGGACCTAGAGAGTACTTGAAATAGTTGGCCTGTTACTTTATTAGGTTGCTCGTACAAATTAACAACCAAAACTGAATTTGCATCACAGACCAGACCATGCTTATTACGACTTTAACGAAGGTGTGAAGTGTTCCAGCTCTGTCTCTTTGCACAACGGAAGCAAAGGAGCCTTAAAACAAAGAGACTTAAAAGAAAGAAAATATATATTTCTAAGTTGAGAAATAAGTATTTTAAATTAACGATCTTGAACTTTGATTCTCTGTCCAACGGTTAATTGGGTAGTTGTACTTTTTAAAAATTATATGAAACTTTAGATTTAAATATGTGCAACAGGGTAATTATATATTTTTAGATATAAAATTATCTAAATTTTTTATATAATTTTAAATTTAATAATATGTAACTCAATCAATTAAATAATAATAACATTTTAAGCGATTGAGAAATAGCAAACCAACATGCATTTTATTACTTTCTCTCGAGACTCGACAGGCCGGCATATCACCCCCTGCCACGCACGGCCCAGCAACAACACGCACCACGAGACAGTCAGGTAGACAGACAATCGTCGCGGGAACAAGGTTACAAGAGTGGAAAGTCTTTTTGTCCCAGTCAAACCAGTACTATTACAACTGGAAAAAAACTGGGCTGGGCCGACGAGCTGGACGTGGCATGCTACTACCCGTCGCGGCTCGAGCCGCCGCCGCCACCATACTTGAGCCCAAACTCCCGGAAGCCGATCTCCATGTCCGCCGCGGCGACGAGCAGCTCGGCGGCCTGCGCCGGCTCGAGGATCTCCACGGCGCGCTTCATGGTTCTCAGCCGCAGCGCGTCCGCCCTGCCGAGCACGGCCCCGACGCGGCCGACGAGCCCGTCCACGTCGAGCTCCCCGCCGGCCGCCACGGCGCGGTGGCCCTCCTGCACCTGCGCCATCTCCCGCGATAGCCCGTCCTCCTCCACCACGGTCCGCCGCTGGAGCTCGTCGATCTGGGCCAGCTGCGCGGGGCTGAGGTCGCCGAGGTTCCCCGACCTCACCCCCAGGAGCAGGTCCGGGAGCTGCGCCTCGAACCGCCGCCCGGACTCGGTGTAGAGCAGGTGGACCAGCGTCGTGGGGCGCCACCCGGCAAGCCAGTAGGCGGCGCCGCGCTCCACGGGGCTCGCCCACGGCGCGGACAGCGTCCACACCGGGTCCAGCTCCCCGCGCGCGGCGCAGTAGTCGGAGAAGTGGGACACGAAGCCGGCCACCAGCGCGGTGATCTGGGCCGGGTCATCGGACCACCGCGCTGACCGGAGGTCACGGCGCAGCGACCGGAGCCCGCGGAACCAGAGGTTGAACCGCCTGGTCGCCGCCTCCAGCTCCATGTCCCAACTCCCAAACCAGGAGGGAGGCGGGGATCGGAAAACCGGCAAACGCCTCGTCGATCCCCGTGTGCCGGTGGTATTTGTAGCGGGCGGCGGCGCGATCCGGGCCGTCGAGACGGGAGGAACGGACGCCTGCGGGCGCGCGCCGGCCCGGCGTATGAGGTGCTGATACATGGCGCGCATGCAGGAGGCCCATGTGGGGGAGCCGAGATGGCCAGATGGCTCTGGACGGCGGACGCCGTCACGCCCGGGCAGGCGCGGCCAGTGGTTTGGATGATACTGACATGTGGTCCCACCTGCCAGTGTGTGTGTGTGTGTGTGTGTTTTGACGCATGGTTAACGGTCTAGTGTCGTGTAACGAGAGGACGATTAATTTGAGCAACGTTTTGTCCTAATGCGTCGTGTGCATTAAGGGTGGAAACTGGCAGCGGATAATCCATATTATCCGGTATTGTATTCGAGAAAATACTAAAACGACAAGTAATATCTGCATCCGAATTAAAAACGGATGTGAATAAGGATATTATCTGGATTTATTTCCGGATACGGATGCGGATATGATACTGAATTATAAAACAAATATAGATACGGATACGGATATATCCGTATCCGAATAAACTTATATTAGCCCATTTCAACAGGTCTCTAACCCCTTAGCCCAATTAAATAGCCTATTAAGCTCAATAGGCATAGCAAAACTTGATTTCTCTATGTGAAACATATTTTTATCATCACTTACCCATGTAGAACATATTAATATCGTATGTCATCGATTTATATATGTCATTAACTCATCATCGTGTTTATGTATTTATCGAGTTATGTGGTTTACCATAATCTATCATTAAAGCTTCAGGATATTCGTATCCGACCGAATTGAGTATATATCCGATTCGTATTCGTATTCGAGTAACATCTGATCCGTATTCATATTTGACAACATCCGTATTTGTATCCGTATTTGCTTTAAAAATATGGAAACAGAAGTGGGAAGAACATTATCCGATGCGTTTCCACCCTTAGTGTGCATTACCTACAATGCTACTCCAGTTCGTGCCTAATGCGTCATGTGCATTACCAACTCTTGCACCGTCTAATGGGAAATGAACTGCGTACATGAATGCTACCTGCAGAGCTTTTTTTTCCATTTATGAAGCATGGCAGGCCGTGTACCCATTTCATTAGTTGAAGGCAAATGGTACAGAAAACGCAGAACGTGCAACAAAAGGAAAGAGGTCAAAAATCATCGGACCCCAAAACACATGAGCCTTACGGACCGGGTAGGACAAAAGCTTACTATCGTAAGTGTGCAAGTCTCGCGCCTGCTAATTGCCAGGCAGAGCTTTCAGCGAGGATGCGCCTGACGAACGCCGACTACGAAGTGAAGGATGCCCGAAACAATGTTTGGGAGCCGGAGATTTCTAGTTTTGTAAGTAGTAGTAAAAGATATGCTGACTGCTTCTTGCTTGAGCGTCTTAACCTTCGAATATCGTAAAAAGAACACAACAATGCCTAGGCAAAACTAGTTATGTTTTCAATTATAAGAAGAATAAACAACAAAATCCAGGTTGAAGGAGACTCAAGACTGGTACTTGCTTCTCTCTCAAAAAAGAAAGAAAGATTGAAGTATTTGCGGTCTTGAGCATACGGGTTATCGTTGCTATGATCGTTCTGCTTGCCGCATTCGTTTTTCTCATAATGTCACTTTTGTTGAGAATTGACCATTCTTCTTTCTTCTTCAACTCGATCCTCAACCTCTTTAGAGTCCACCTCCTTTCTTTCTCTTTCACCTCTCTTCTCTTCAGACGAGTCAGATCAGCCATCACCAGATTTACCTTCATCACCACATGTTCTATCTTCTTCCTCATTAGCTTCACCTTCTCTTCCGCCAACTCCACCTCTTTTAGATATTTTTCCTTTTCACCAGTCGTTGTTCTAGAGTTTCATCTGATACTCAGTCTTCTATTCCTGTGAGTTATGCTCCTCCGGCCAGTACTACTGACCCTTGCACCAACGACTCCTCTCGAACACCGAGGTATGCTCTCGGTGACTGTCCTTCTATTAAGATTCTAAGAAGATATGCTCTTTGTACAGGGGTAGCTTATGAGCCTAGTACTTACTAGGAGGCGGTTGTGTTACAGAGTGTCGGCTAGCTATGTCTAAGGAGCATGCAGCTCTCTAGGGTACTGGTACATGGGATCTGTTACCAGTAGCCTCTCGATCAGTTCCAATCACGTGTAAATAGGTGTACAAGGTTAAAAACCAAGACAGAAGGTTCTGTGGAATGCTATAAGGCTCGACATTTCGCTAGAGGTTTTCAGCAGGCTCATGGCGAGATTATGACGAGACTTTTGCTCCAGTTGCTCACATGACATCAATTAGTACTCTTATTTTTGTGGCTGCAGCTCGATCACGGAAATTTTCTCAAATGGATTGAAGAATGCTTTCCTTCATGGTGATCTGCATGAGGAAGGTTATTTCGAGCCACCTCCAAGTGTTGAGGTTCCATCAGCTTATGTTTGTCGCCTTAGAAAGGCTCTTTATGGGCTCAAGCAAACCCCTTGCGCTTGGTTTGAGCGGTTTAATTTTGTTGTTCGAGTTGCTGGCTTCTCTCCTAGTGAGCATGACCCTGCACTTTTCATTCACATCTCTAAGTAAGGTGGTATATTGCTCCTACTCTACATGACATGTTGATCACTTGAGATGATGTAGGGTACATTACTTTTGTTAAGAAAAAGCTGAGTGAGCAATTCAAGATGTTAGATTCGGGGGTCTCTCGGTTACTTTCTAGGAACTAGGGTTGATCACAGTGACAATAGTTACTATTTTTCTCAGCATCGTTATACTCAGGATTTGATCTCAAGCTCAGGTCTTATTGAGACATGCACGGCTGCTACACCCATGGAGCTCCATCTATAGTTGTGCCCCACCGATGGCACTCCTGTTGAGGATTCCTCTCGTTATTGTCATCTTGTAGGCAGCCTTGTGTATCTCACTGTGACCTAACTTGATATTGCTCATACAATTCATATTCTTGGTGAGTTTGTCAGTGCTCCTACCTCAGTTTACTATAGTCACTTGTTTCCCGTGCTTTGGTACTTGAGGGGGACATCATCTCGCCAGTTGTTCTATGCTGGCACTCATGAGCTTCAGCTTCATGCTTACCGTGACTCCACTGGGGCGAGTGATCCTATTGATAGTCGCTCAGTCACTGGCTATTGTCTTTTTCTTGGCACCCTCTCATCACATGAAAGTCTAAGAAATAAACTGCAGTGTCCCATTCTTGTGTTGAGGCTAAGCTTCGAGCCTTTTCCACTAGCACATGAGATATTGTATGGTTTCGATGGCTCTTAGCTGATATTGGTGTTTCATATGATGCATCTATATCTTTTCATTGTGATAGTACTGTTGCTATTCAGATTGTTTAAATCTATTATATACTAAAAGCAGAATACAATAGAAACAATAGAGAAATGCTAGAAATTCTCACAAAAAAGCAAAACATCCAATCGTTAATTTGGTGGACCCTTTTATTATTAATAGACCACAACCGATAGATATTCATAACTGTACCTAAATAGATCACAATCGATAGATCTTCATAATTGCACCTAAACAGATCACGGCCGATAGATCTTCATAACTGCACCTAAACAGATCACAGCCGATACATCTTCATAACTGTACCTAAATAGACGGCTCGATATAACGACTAGCAGGCCGGCTCATAAATGTACCTAAATAGATGGCTCAATACAGGCCGACTCGCGATTTGAATTTTGTTTCCGTACTGATCTAATATCACGCGTACGAGTAAAAATACTAATCTAATATCACACATGAGCAGGTAAAAAAATAAAGATAACCAAAACGTTTCCCACACAATCAGTACTAATCTAATATCATGCGTATAAGTAAAACAATAAGATAATTAAACAAATCACATCTGATAGATCATCATAACTGTATCTAAATAGACGGGTCAATACAATGCCTAACAGGTCGATTCGCGATTTGAACTTTATTTCCCGTACTGATATAATATCACACGTACAGGTAAAAAACATAAAGATAATTAAAAACGTTTTCCGACACTTGCGCGGGACACTGTGCTAGTTGACTAAAAGTCAGAATAGTTTCAGGCAACTATACACTAGCAGTTTTGTTTCATCTATCCGATGAATTTGAAAATTTCACGAATTCAATTTAAAATGTTTCGTGCTCGGAAGTACCATGTTCCTGTACCCCGGAGCGGGAGCACCCCACGCGTCCTCGGTTCCCACCAACCTGATGACAACGCGAGACTGACTTAGCCGGGAACGAGCAGATCACCGGAGCGATCAGCGCTGGCCACTGGATGACGCTAGCTGCTTCCCAGATGCGCATGGAAGTTTGGGCCCCTTGTAGGCTGGGGCAAAAGCACGTTTCTGATCGGATTCCATCTGCCATCTGGCCGGCGAGCCGCGGATATTTCGGACGGACCAGACATAGCACCGGCGTCGATCCTGTGTCCGGTAGATTTTTCAATCGTGTATGCTTTATGGTGGTGTGACCTGTGACGATAAATTATTAAGAATGGTGTAGTATTTTAGTATCTGTGGTGTCAAGACAATGTGGATAAATTACCATCTGAAGGGACTCCGTTGAATTTTTCCCTTTTCCTCTGCGACGGTAGAGAGAGGCGGAAAAGCCGGCGCGTTTAGTTTCCTCGCCTTCTCCCCGGCGAGGCCGCCGTTTCTCTTCGCCTCCGGTCGCCGGCGGACACCGCGAGGTGAGGAGAAACGCGGCCTCTGCCGGATGTGTAGATAGGTTTAGGTTGTTTAGGGTTGTTCACCGTGGTGTCGTCGTTTTGACGGTGGCGACGGCGGCGCTTGGTTTTTTGGTCCTCCGGCTCCAGTCCCGTCTCGGTGGCGTCCTTCCCGGCGGCACTGGGGAGCCAGTGAGGTTTTGCTTTCGCGGATCGGCGGACCTATCCTCCGGCGGTGCTTCCTCGCTCTCCGGCGAGGAGGAGGTGAAGGCTCGCGTCCACCGCTCTTCTCTTCTGGTGGTGGCCTTCCTGTTTCTTCTGGCGTTTTGCTTCTTCGTCTCCGGCTTGCGGCGAGGTTTCGGCGACTGGTGTGAGCTCGGCGTCCTGCTCGAGTTTGAGGCGAAGCCCCCACTGATGGGCGTTCAGCGATGGTGTAGATCCGCCTCTCGCGACGGTCGTTTCTTGCGGCGTTTGGACCGAGCCTTCGTGCTTTGGTGGTTTCTGCAGATGCTCTTGTCGTGCTCATGTCTTTGTCTGCCTCCGCTCCGGCCGGTCGTCGCGGCGATTCGCTGGAACAGTGCTAAAGCCCCCAAGGACCTGCGTATTATTTTCTCTTTCTTCAGGGGCTTCTTTGCATTTTCTTGAAACAGCTGTCCTTCGAGATGTATCCACTGTTTTCTTAACGTGTTAATGCAGTAATGTTTTTTTTTAAAAAGACAATGTGGATAGTGTTGACTGCTAGTGCTCCCGGGGTCAGATTTCTACTTTCCGTCATCAATAATGGAGTTATCTATGTCGGATTTGGCGGGGCGGCCTGGCCTGAACTTACGACCTTGATCGTCGTAAAGTAGCCACAGTATCGCTCTGACTTTGCCACTTCCCCACAGATACATTTGGAGTACATGGTTTCAGATTTCAGAGTTTCCTATTACTCGCTCGTCGTTTTGTTGCATGACCGTACCAACAACCATATGTGAAAAGCGTCAATTACTGGTATCACACTCTGAATTCTGAAACCTCTAATCGTCACAAATTTATTTACATCAGAAAACATGGACACAGGGATGCACAAGACTGCGTGACAATACCGCACAATGAGAGCTTCGGTAATGTTGTTTTCAGGCGCATATACAATGTGTGACCATTTCTTCTGGCTACCTAGCTTCCTTCTGCTGATGAGAGCACCTCAAGCTCTGCCCACCAAAGCGGGGACAGCCGCGGCGTCGCTGCACAGGGCGAGATGGCTACGGATTCTCTCATCTAGCGGCGATCTCCCGCATGCTTGGCCTCCTGCTTGGTTCGCTCTGGGTGCAGTCCTGGATCACCTGGCAGATGGTCTCTAGCTCAGTTTCTTTGTGATCAGCCTCCAGTGCAGTATCAAGCAGGGAGGCCATGCTCCGGTCGTTGCTCATGCACCCCAAAGCCTGTCAGGGAAAAAGCAGAACCTCATTTCATCTTTCTAGATGGGATTGAATTGAAGTTTTTTTGTGTGGAAATTTTAATTATCTGCCATTGGAATTAGCCAATTTTATTCCTGTCATTACCAAGTTCATGAAGGAGCCTTCCTCTTCAGAGTATGGAAGCTTCCCTGAAATGATTTCGAGCAGTAGTACACTAAAGCTGTAGACATTCCCTGCTATGCCAGCAGATACTGGTTCATGGTGATCGACAGCCACACTGTTTATCTGCATTTCGCCTTCGGAAATCACTTCCTGCCAAACACCCATGTCTGCAATCTGCAGAAACGGCACATGTTTTAGGATCACACCTTACTGTCCTGTACCCTGAATACTGATCCTATCTAGTAAAGACCCCAAGAAGACAGCTGCCTATGGGCTAAACCATCAGAGCATACTGCGTATGTACCTGGGAAGGATAAACAAGACAAATACTAGTTTGTATGTACCTTTGCAGCACCATCTTCAGACAGCAATATAGCACTTGAATGCAGGCCAGGGTGCACCACAGGAGGGTTGAGCTCATGAATGTGTTGGATACAGTATGCTATCCCCATGATAATCCTCATTCTGCCTCTCCAGTCGATGTGGTCGAATCCCTCTGCTGCAGAAACAATTTCCAAACATGTTTATTACCTGAATACAAAGATTGCAAAATTTACCCTGGTCCATCTGTGCAACAGAGAGAACAACTTCCACATACTTACCATGGAGATTCTCATAGAGTGTCCCGTTTGGTGCATATTCTGACACCATCATCCTCGTGAAAGGTTCTTCCTCTTCGCAATAGCCGAGCAGGTTGATGAAATTCTTGTGGTTTATCCGCGAGAGCGAGTCTATCTGCTGGTTCAGAAAAGGTAAAACTTGAACGCTAATGCAGTGCTACATAACAAGATTAGTTGTTCATCAGGTGACCTTTTTCCTGAAACAAGCCTCTGAGTGATTTGACCAATCTTTGCTTGACGTTATCGTAGTAGATACAACAGCGATCTCAACACCGGATGATAAGGTTCCCTTGTAAACGGTGTAGTGTGGATAACTTGCCACAATGTTACTGAAGTCCTCGCAAGCACGTTCCAGCTCTGACCGCCGTAATTTGGGCACTCCTGAAGCACATTTAGATCGGCAAAATTAACTGCCTAATCTATTATATAATAAAATTACAATATTTCAGAATAATAGAGATGGACTAGAATTTTTTTTAACAAATTAAGCCATTAATTTGGTAAACCATTTTATTATTAGTGGACCACAATCAATATATCACAGTTGATAGGTTCATAGAACTGATCACTGATCTGATCTAATACCAATGATTGATAATGTGAACCTTAATTCCATCTACTAATCTAATATCATGTACAAATGTTTAGCTAATCGTGATCCGGACTTTAATTCCGTCTGATCTAATATCATGTACAAACAAGTCACAGTATAATGATTGACCGGTGCCTCGTGATCTGAACCTTTATTCTCTCTGTCAATCTAATATCACACATAAATTTAAGATATTGAAGATGATTAAAAATGTTTTCATGCAAGTACGCGGGACACTATGCTCTTGGATTAGAACCATACCTGTCACAAAGGCCTTCTGAAGCTGGCCACTGAGTCCGGTCCTCCAAGGGCCTATCGTTGCAACTGCACTCTCGCGGCAAGGCAACAACACGAACGCTACGCCGGTAAGCAACACGCCGATCACCACCGGAATCACAACCATACACAGCAACTTTACCGATACTTTCCTCGACTCTGCCTTTGCAGGAACACCAGGGGACGTGGACAACGCAGGCGGCGGCGCTATCGTGTTAGGATCATTTCGCGGTTGACTGGACGCCGGAAACGAGCCACTTCCGGTGGGGGGGACATGGCCGACATCAATGACTGGGACGTCTGTGAAAGTTGCAGGAAGTAGCAGCCTTCGATGGCTAAGCTGCGCGGGTGGATTCAGCGAGGAGGAGGAGCCGTTCACGAGGGAACGGAGCGTCAACGCAACAAGCACGAAATAACGCAATGCATCCATCGCTGACAACGTCAGATGATCCAATTTGAGACGCGAGAGTTCATTTCTCTGAACTCTGAAGATGCCTTGGTCAGGTTCAGGTGCCTTCTGCAACTCAAGTTTGAGAAGAAAAAAAGAGACGAATTTGAGAAAGGATGGAGATGGAAATATTCGAATCACTGTGAAGGAGTTGAAGAAGAACATACCTTTGGCCTTCCGGATTTTTCTCACGTCGCACGCGATTCGATTGCGAAGAGGCTCTGAGAGGATCAAGGATCACACAGGGTGGAGAGGAATTCTTTGCTCAGAGCGATTCCCTTGAATGGTTCTCTATGTCAAAGACGGGTTATCTTGTAATCTTGTTCGGTAAATGGAGGGAATAAAGAAGGAGGAGGACGAAGACGATCGAACCCATCGTTATCTCGCCATCTCGGTGGGTAACTCTTCCAACTCCACAGTAGCTTATGCTGTCATCACAGTTGACAAAAGAGCCTGATGACTCGTTGGTCCCACCCGGGGAGCAACTACTCTGCAGTGCTACAGTCCGCAATGTCCTCGAGCACCGGTGCGCAAGTCCACACGTATATTTAAAAGCAGACGCAGTGGCACTAGCTAGCTATTTATTGAGAAAATGAGAGAGAGAAGAATCACATGAATTTGCAGTTTGCACACAAAAAAAGGTAAACCCCAGCTCTGCTTATTTGCACGTTAACATCATTAAGAAAACGTTTATAATTGATCTTTGTTGAAGTGCGAGTGCCTTATTGTTCATATGTATTCATCAATTTAAACTTTTGGCTGAACTGATTTCTTGCGAGTAAGAGTTGAAGGCATGGACGCAACCGTTGAGCACAATACGTTACGCCACTTAATCACTTGTTGGAGTGCGACGCTTACCTGCAAGCTGCAGCTGAATCGGTCTTCCATGGCTGGTCCTTGGTACTGCTAGTTCGCCGGTTAAAACTCTGGCTTTCTCGTACCTCTACGAATTCGTCCTAAGAAAACCATGGGAAACGACAAAGCCGCTATGAGTAGGACGACGACAAACTTAAGTCTGTCACGAGAAAAAAAGTACTCGCAGACATTATATGATTAGTTAATGAGCAACGGCAGAGAAACGCGAATTGTTGACTTCAAGCAGTGCTAACCACAGGCTGTTACTAGTTTGCTGAAAATTCAGCTGATGGATACCTACCATTGGACTGACACTTGACGAAGTCAGAGCTCTGATTAGCATATGGTAGTAGTTCATCCATGAAGTCAGCCAAATGATACAATGCATCTCTGGATCTAGGACAGGCGTTACTCAAGTCCTATAAGCTATAGGTAAACTAAAACTTTGTACTGATAACCAGTCTCTGACTAACAATGGAGCTAAGTACGCGTACAAGCGAATGCAGGTGATCCGTAGAAGCTGGAAAGAAAGTGTAGAATTTGCAGAGAAAAAATGCAGAGTTAGGACTATAGGAAAGTAGCTAGGACGGGCCACTTGCGATCGTAACTTCTAAGGCGTCAGATATAATGATGCATCATGTTCTGCAAATAGGGGACCTGTAGTTAAGGAGAAAAAAAAACCAGTCATTTCAGTTCATCCGTTCTGAATCAATTGTGCAAGGATAATCATACGCTTTGCCCTACAAAGCTATACAGCCTTTTAGGACGCATCTATCAGCTGTTCAAAACTCTCCACTCTTCTTTTCTATTTTGAACTTTTTCAGACTTCAGACTCTCCACTTTGCACAGAGAAATAGAAGGGAAATCGCATCAACCTACACGTTTCCAGTGTGTCGCCAAATGTCCGGGAAAAATGGCAAATTTGGCCCCCCGCCGCGCGCAACCGCAGATCTGTCCCCGCGAAGCGCCGGGCAACCGACGCGTGGCAATTTCGCACGCGCAAGCCGCGACGCCGAAAAATCGCGCCTCCGCCCCGCGAAGCCCCCGCGTCGCGGCCTCGGCCCACGGAAGCCACAGGTCGCGGCCCCGGCCCGCGAGCATGCGCGCGTCGCGGCCTCGGCCCACGGAAGCCACAGGTCGCGGCCCCGGCCCGCGAGCATACGCGCGTCGCGGCCTAGGCCCGCGAACGCCACCCAAACCCACACGCCAGAGGTCATGGCGTTTGCTAACTGAGCCGAACGCCAGAGACACCGGCGTTTGCCCTAGAGAGCCAAACGCCCGCTGTTTTGGAAAAACAAAACAACTTTCAAACATGCTTCTGGTCTGGCGAATAGCGCGGCGTTTGGCCGAGGAACTCAAACGCCAGAGGTCATGGCGTTTGCTAACTGAGTCAAACGCCAGAGGTCATGGCGTTTGCTAACTGAGCCAAACGCCAGATGTCATGGCGTTTGCCTTTGCTGGAGCTTCCGGCCACCCAAACGCCAATGCCGCTCGCATTTTCTTGCAGAAGTCATATATGGTGGTAATCTACACATCTTCATAAGATTTTCACAATTTGATTTTAGTCATCTCTATCCTTCCAACCACCCCGAGTTACCCAACCACCACTCAACCAAATAAAAACTGGATCATCTCACCACGTATAAATGGATCGCCGTATCCCATCCACCCCGAGTCGCCCAACCAAACGCACCCTTTATTTCTCGGAAAAAAGGTAGGATTGGCCCCCGGGCGAGTGGCAAAGCCGGAAATAGCCCCCGTCTGGGAGCAACGCCGAAAATGGCTCCACGACGCGCCACGCACTCGACACACGGACTAATCGCCAGCCAGACCCGCGACACTGGAAAATCGCGCGCCAGACTCTATGTATAACACGAAATAAGTGAGAAAATGAAGTACTGCATACGGCAAAGTACAATAGCATAATTATTGAAGGAACTAAAACAGTTGCGATCACGGGCCTCTTCCCCTCTTATGCCTCGGTGGCATGTGACCTGAGGGGAAAGTGAATTGCTCGCTTGGTTTTGGGTTTGTTCGGAGACTGTACTGCGGAGTCTCATAAGTTTGCTGATCCTCCTGAGTGTCCTGAGTAGGGTATGGTTGACTAGGAATTTGGCTATTAACGATCTCCTGGGGATGTCGAAACAAATCTTCGACCCACTCATGACCCTGTTGGTGGGACGAACCAGGCTCGGAACCTCCTCCTTGAACTAGAGACTGGTATTGAAGTGAAGGTCGCATAAACTAATTTTGGTAAATAAAAGTCTCTTCGTGGGGAGGCGAATCGTTGAATGTCTGAAAAATGACCAGAATAAACGGTATACCAATTAAGAATCAAGTTTATTGTTTTGACAACAATAAATTTAATTTGACGTACCTGACTAAATGTTCCTCCCTGAGAGGTCTGGCCTTCGTCCTCAATCGAGTCGTACTGCATAAATAAAGTGACCATTGCAAAAGAGTAAGCACACTTTCTAAATATTGCAATGCGTTCTTCCGAAGAGTAAAGCACACCTCATGTCCTGTAGCAGCTCGTCCTAACGACATCCGCACGAGTGGTGTGTCCCCACGTACGTCGGACTACAAATAGCACCATGCCAATTACACTCTGAGTGTACATTTGTGCACTATGTATGTGTGACTAATTATCAATTATGCGCACCTAATGTCCTCGACCAGCTCGCCTAGAAGAGATCCTTTGTACAGACGTGTCTGCCCGTGTATCATGCTATGAAAATACAATAATATGGTTAACTAAAAATTGTACACGCCCTGTATTCAACAGTTTGGCTCGAAGCACTTAAATACGTTACCTCTCGACGTCCTGAAACGGTTCCTGAAGTCCGCGCCCCACTACGTCGTGCCTCACTGGGTTGTGCCTCACTGGGTCGTGCGGACCTCTGCTCCAGCAAGTTTGGATGTGAGCGTAATACGTCGTCCGTGCGACCACAGCTCAAGTTTTTTATGATTCCTTTGGCATCTTCGTATATGTCCTTGAACTTCTGTAGTACCCTCGACCAATCCTGCGGACGGCCTGAGCGGATGACGGACGCGGCAGTATCATGGATCCGCGCAGCCCGATCGAACTACATTCCAAAACAATGTTTCAAACCGTACGATCGATAAGTTCAACGAATAATGCAAAACAATTGGTACTATTACCGTCTCGTCACGATGTGAAGCTCTATGCCGATCCATCCCCAATTGTAGTTGCTCAGCATGCGTGAGGCTCGTGGGTCTCTCAGGTGGAGCACAGGTTAGTCTAGCCCGCGTTCTAGGTAGGTACCATTGTAGATACTCATTGTAGGTGAGTTCGTCGTACTGCCTGGAAGTAACGTCGTTACGTAACGGACAACGATTCATCATGTCATGTGAGAACGGATGGATTAAAATAAATACCTCGCCTCATGAACGATCTGTTGTGCAGCCATGCCATCCCACATTTCTTTCCATGTGCTTTGCGTCCCTCTCCAGTCTTGCTCATTTCTTCCTTTCTTCCCCTGCCTACATTTTGTAAAACCGTACGGTCAAAATTAGTAAGAAGAACAATAGTAATGCAAAGTGAAAATGGTTACAAATTTTAAAGCGTACTCATGAACTTTTTTATCCAGCCATCTGCTAGTCGCACCGTCTGGAAGCAATGGAACTGTCTCATCACACGTTGAGGCGCGTACGGCTCCACCATGTTTGAGAATACTAAGTGGCACGTCGTCATCCAGTACTGCATGTCTCTAAAACACTGCATGGACAACCTCGCAGGTGCCACACTTAAGACATGCTCATTTGTCCAGGGGAACCATACGACACCTAGCTGATCCAACATCTCAAACTCTTGGTGATAGAACGGGTAGCACCGTGCGGACATGTCCCGCGCCCAGGCTAACGTGGCACCTGTCCACCTAGTGCTCATGGTTGGACTATCTATGGCGGTCTATCCAGGTGGGTACGGGTGGACCGGCTCAATTATGTGGGGCCATCCGACCGGGAAATGCTTCCAACTCCATAGCTGCAGCAAAGTATGACACACACTAAGAATCGGCTCCTTGCCCTTCTTACGGGCCGTAGCGTCACACAACCCCCTATACGTCGCACACAGTACTGCATATCCCCAGCTGTATTGTGGAACGTCTCCAAGCACAGAATCAGCCACGGCCTCCGCGAGGTGGATGTAGCTGGGGAAGACTATGTTTCCGTGCGAGGTCGGAAACATGAACCACCCGAAGAGATACAACAAGTACGCAGTCAGATGAGTCATAACAGCCTCATCGTCTGCATCGATTGGGCATGTGTCAAACCTCCTAAGCCAGCTCAAAGGGATACCTCGTTGAGCCGCCCCCCTTTCAGTTCTCGGGATCTCCACACCAAATCTCGCAGCCAAGTGCTGCATCCAGTTAGGCCTCTTCGAAGGTGGAACAATCACCTCTCCGCTGATGGGCAAACCAGTTATCATGGAAACGTCTTGAAGAGTCACCGTCATCTCTCCCCAACGAAAGTGGAAAGTGTGCGTCTCCGGTCTCCACCTATCGACCAAGGCTGTCAATAGAGAACCATCTAGAGTGAAAGAGTGCGAAGCTGAAACCAAACGAGCAAAGGGGAGGAGGCCACTTTCGGCAAGCTTGGGAACGAAGCGCTCGTCCAAGGGCCACTGTGTCCGGGGTACTCTAAGAGTGAACGTTGGTGGAACCTCGATGTCATTGGACAGCCAACAGTGACATCGGTGGTGATCGTCGTAATACCGGTCTAGCAGTTCCGGTACTCCAGCCATCGCCTGCAAAGCGTAAAGCAATAGAAACACATAGTTAATTGAAGTACGAAATATCAAAATATAAAACTTTACAGTACATGACATCAGGGTCAACATTACATATTCGAAAACTCGAGTACAATACTAAGAAAATACAGCATAGTGGCAAGTGACCCATACAGATTTTTTACACATAATTTCAAGTACGCACTACAGCTAACACAGTGGTACTAAATTCTAGTTCCTCGTCGACGTGCTCGGCTTGTTCGGGCAATCCTTCTTGCTATGACCCCTTGTCTTGCATATCCTGCAGCGGCGTGGTTCTCCAATTTGGCTATCGTCCATATCATTCCTGAACCGAGTAGTGTGTCGACGTCCCTTCTTGTGCTGTCTCAACGATGGATTAGGCACCCACTGAACAACGTCGGTCCAGAGATCCTTGTAACTTATATCAAGACCATACGAGTAGAACTCGCTGCCCCATGTGCCCATCAGATGATGAATGTCAAAGTATCTTGAGACATATTGTTGCGAAGACTGCTTGATTGCCGCACAAGCCGCATACACATGGGAGCAAGGGTAGTGTAGCAGCGTGGGCTTGTTGCACGTGCATGAGCAAATATCAGCATCAAGTTTACATTCATGTTTCCTATCACCTCGTGCATGGCTACTGACATGCTTCCGCCGTAGGCGAATCTCGTACTTCCTCCTCAAGCCATCAATAGCTCGAACGTCATGACTCTGAGATTTTTTTATTTTTTTTCCATGTATCTCTGCATGACTTCGGACCATTCGTTACCTTTGTCTAATTTTTCCTTCGCAGCCTTTGATCTGTTGTGAAAGTACCCAACAGTCCGGGACCATGATTCATCAATTATGACAGTAATTGGGAGGCACCGCATACCTTTAAGCACACCGTTGTACGCTTCGGACATGTTGGTTGTCATTATACCGTATCTATGACCACCTGTGTCATGCACCAGGGCCCATTTCTCAATCTCGGGAGCATGTCTACTTACCCACTCTGACAAACTCATCGCCCTCCTGTTTCTGGGATGCTGCACTTCTTGCTGGCCTTCCACCTGAGACTCCCCACTGTACCTGCTGGTTGCAGCGTCCAGTGCTGTCCAAATGTGCTGGAACTTCCGTAACTGATTCTGCATGCACAGCTTCTTGAAGTTCTTCATGAGATCTTTGTTTCTGAACCTTCCGTAGAAATTAGCGGCCAGGTGCCGCATGCACCACCTACTCTCAAGATCAGTCCACCTGTACTCAGCAACAGCAGTATTCTTGATTGTGTTTATAGCATTTAGAAGCCCAGCATTACGGTCAAAAATAAGGCACACATTAGGCCTGTCCCCTACAACACCCAACTTCACATTTATAAGGAACCACAGCCAGCTATCGGAGTTCTCGCTCTCAACTATTGCGTACGCAACAGGAAGGACTTGATCATTAGCATCAGCAGCCACGGCTATAAGTAGTGTCCCCTTGTATTTCCCAGTCAGAAATGTACCGTCCATTGAAAGCACCGGACGGCAATACCTGAATGCCTGAATAGTTTGACTGAAGGCCTAGAATATACGGTCAAGTATGAAATGACCAGGTACTCCATCGGGATGTGGCCTTTCATACTTGTTTAAGTAAGTGCCTGGATTAGCTTCCGCTATTTGATGTAGCATTCTTGGGGCAAATTATATCCCTCCTTATAAGTCCCGAACATCTTCTCTATCACCTTCTGCTTCGCACGTCTGACCATGTCGTAGCTGACCGAAAACCAACTTCATCAGCCACGGTGGACATCAATGACTTTGGCCCGACGGAGATGTCCTTGGATACTAGGTGGTGCACTTTTTCGGCCACATATGCGGCACTCACATTGCGGTGCGCAGTCAACGGTTCGGATAGCTCGCACGTGTGGTGCACCAACACAGTTATCTCAAAATCCTTGTAAATCCCCTTGGCTTGGTTTGCACGCACCCTTCCAGGACAGTTTGGACGTGTGCATACAACTTTCAAACATGTGGGATTTGACCATTTGACCCGATACTCACGATGTATGGAGGTGGCATACTTTGTAATAGCCATGTGTGCAGCATGCTTGGTTGGAAAGTGCTGACCTATCATCAGAGTGTTCTCTTCGAAACCCCACCGTGAGTTCACATCTTCTGATATGACAAGCCTCTGCACCGTCAGTTCATCCATTTCTTCGCCAGCAGCTACTGCAGGTAGACCACGTCGTACCGCATCACCGCCCTCCTCGTCGGTACCGTCCGACTCTTCGTCGCTACCGTCTTCAGGAGAGTCCAACTCGTTTGGCATGCTTGGTAACAGCTCAAAGCAGTCGACACGAGCAGACCAGAAGGGACCGGCATCTTCATTACTGACGAACTGGTCTTCAGGATGTGTCAGATTGACCTCTAACGCCGCATCCGCTGCCCCTACACCTCCTTCTGTTGCAACAACCTGTAACTCACCAGCTCCGGAGGAACCTTCGTCGCCAGTCAACAGGCGACTGCTCTCAACAAACTGTACGTACAACATGGGTCGACCATATATGTATGCCCCTGGTGTACTCACAAGGCGCATGTACCCAGCCCATGATGCGTTGCCAACCACCTTGCGCAGCTGCCATAGGGGGACTGATGACCCATCCTCCCGGCTGCTACATGTGACTGCTTCAATGATTATTTTGTTGCGAGCTATGTCCCGATCAAACTCGCGGCGTATGCACCTCCTCAGGTCCAATAAACTAATCTCCTCCAAACCATCTATGTGTGTAACCTTGTACTCGCATTGGGACAAGTCGAGCCCGTAGGGCCCGTCACGTATTATATTCGGCCCGTAGAACACTAAGAGTTGATTCATTGTACGTACGTACATGCGAAATCAAAATTTCAATATCGTGTAAACATTATTTTTTCTGAATTTAACTGTAGCCAAAATAGTGTATATTTAATATTAGTTTATCATATCTTCTCATTTTACCAGCATAAACTAATTTAAATAACAGTAAACTCCTCAATTGTGCCTAACATTTTTTTTATTTCACGTACTCATTTTTTGTCACAATCAGTCTGTACATTGTGCTAGTTTCTCGAGACAATTGCATGTTACGTATGCATGAAATAACAGTGTCAGCTTAATTATAACTAAAGTCTTAGCTTAACATTGTCATTTTTCTAATTTTGGACTAACTAAAAAGTATGATAACATCTTGCATGTCAAAGAAATTTACCTTCGTGTGTAGGTCTCGAATTGGTCTTCAATTTTTCTTACTACTCGAACGGCTGATTTTGCTCTTTCTAGCTTCAAAATCCGTGGTTTATACTCTCATGATAGCATCGCATATGATGGTTTTTTCAATACCTCTACCCTGTAATACTCAAGATTCAGAAACTACTTAACAGTTATAGAGTTTGAACTACTTTAAGCTAGTTGGCAGCACATTCAAGTCATTAACGTTATATTCTTGCTTCTTGTGTGAAATTAGGTTGTAATGACTGAACTAAACTATGCACCGTGGGTACTCTAGGTAGGGGAGGAATTGCTACTGCATTTCTTGTGGCACCGCTACCTCGAGTCTATACAATATATGCTACGCAAAAATCCATGGACAGAGAAATGTATAATCCTCAAATTAACTGCAATTGGAGGGCATGAAGCAGGGCTTTATCCGAGGTTAAAATTTGAAACATCATGGTGAAAGGTGTATTTTGACAGCAGCGATTTAAGGCAGCATTCCCCTCTAGATAAAAAGCATTAAGTCACGCTATCTTTGAATACAATTGGAAGCTCAAAATGATATATTCCTCCAATACAAGTACATGATACCAAACAAAATATTTAGGCTTTACGAATTTTAGATCATATCATCTATCTCAAGAACATGGGTACATGAGTATATCATTTTTCATACTCACCGTGTGCCGAAGTAAGACATCTTCCAAACCTTTGCAATTTAAAATAGAAGAAACCCCATCAAGTGTTATCTGACCACATTCCTGTATATCAAACAAATATGTTATCCATAAAAGATATTAGCAACTGAAATCTAAAATTTTGATTTTAATTAAAAGTAATAGATACAAAGTATTCAAACATAAAAATAATGTATACCTCAAGGTGTAAATATGTAAGATTTCACCACACAGAAGAGATTAGCTCTTGAGAGCCTGTAAATCAAGAAAAGCTCAAATTTGAAGACCACTGCGCGGAGGTAGAGAGTGAGAGGGCAAATGGAGAAGAACCAGAGAGCTCGCAGAGGTAGAGAGTGAGAGGGCAAATGGAGAAGAACCACCGCGCGAACGCAATTTTAGAGCCTGCCTGCGGTGAGAAGGGAATCTGCACGCGTGACAAAAGAAGAAAGCAAAAGAAAAATTACTGTAGCATATCACTTCACTGCCTCTCGGTCGATCACGGGCACCAGCGAAACAGGAAAAGCAAACAGCAAAAGCAGAATTGAAACAGCAAAAAAAAAGCAAACAGCAAGGCAAACGCCATGTCTGCTGGCGTTTGCGTTCGGCGGTCAAACGCCAGTGTCACCGGCGTTTTCCTGTCCGCGGGCCGACGGCGCGACGCGCCGCGTGATCGCGGGCCGAGGCCGCGAGGTGGCATCCGCGGGCCGGGCGCGCGACGCAGCGCGTGCTCGCGGGCCGAGGCCGTGACCTGTCGTTCCCGCGGGCCGAGGCCGCGACGCGGGGGCGGGACCCACGACGAAATGGGTTCGCGAGGCGGAGGCGCGATTTTTCGGCGTCGCGGCTCGCGCGTGCGAAATTGCCACGCGTCGGTTGCCCGGCGCTTCGCGGGGACAGATCTGCGGTTGCGCGCGGCGGGGGGCCAAAGCTGCATTTGCAACTCGGGGGGGGGCAAATTTGCCATTTTTCCCAAATGTCCGATCAGGGTTTAGCCCCAGCAACGAGCGCAAGTATCCTTCCAGAAATCGAAAGACGTGTGAGAGAGTGGAGAATCGAAGATATCATTGGCCCAGCCCAAACCGAGCCAATATGAGCGAGATGTGCGTGGACTGGAGTAGGAGGACGTCGCCGTCGTCCTCGTCTCCAGCATCGCCTTTGCCGTTTCTCTGTGTTGTCGTCCCGTCTGTGGATGCTCTTTGAACACGTATTTTTTACTCCCTTCATCGTTAAGATAAAATTTTGATCAACAATTACTTTATTAATATATGACATAAAATTAGTATCATTAAATTTATATTTAAAAGTATTTACTTATGATTATAACTTTATGTCATATAAACTATATATTAATCTATGTTATATAAACTAGAGATGATTAAAATCTTATCTTAATAGATTAAAATATGTGTTACAGTATGAGACAAAAGCAGTATGGATCAAATGACACGTATGCTAAGCGGGAACTTTGCGATATCGTGGATTTGTCTCTGGCCTGCACAAATCTTGTCACGCGGTCACGGGGCACACCCACGTGTGTGTGCGTATGGGGTGTGCCGTGTGCGTGAGCCCATGACTCTACCCTGTAATCGGGGAAAACAGTGTTACATGCAGACAGTTCCGCAGAGCCGTCCGATCTTGCAACATACCACTCTGATCATCTCCAAGTTTAGGCGGAGTTAATCAGAGCCATCCATTTCTCGAATCAGACGGCCCGTAGAGGCGTAGACTCCTCTCAAATTTCCCGGCAGTTGGAGAGAAAACAGAGCGCGCCTGTACCTACCTAATCAGTCAAGATTCTAGAAGCAGAAACCATCAAGCTCAATTAAAACGCGCGCAACAACTGAACAGCACTGTTCTATCTCTATCTGGGCTTGTCGAATGGTACGTTTCTAAATTGCAAAATACGCAACTGCCACCCTTAATGCCTTAATTTGCTATCTTATTCTGCTTACTGAATTTGAACATCATGTAATGTGAGTCAGTCTGGTTTGTTGAATGAGGGTCCAATAGTTTTTTTCTTTCCTCATTGCTGCAATTGCTTCAGCCAGGTTTTGTAATTCTCACACATGAGCTTGTTGACTGAATGAGCTTGTTTTGAATGATGACTGAGAGGCATACGTAATACGTTGGAGGTGCGCCACTTATGGCTCCTGTGTACTGCTGATGTCACTTGTTATTGGCACGTTCATCTCAAATAGATAAGTTATTGGCACGTGTAGTCGCTTACCAATATGCTGTGTTAGATTTTTGCTTGCTGAGTTACTGTGCTCTATTTGCAGTGCAGTAGTGTGATAGAACTCAATAGGGGATCGTATGCACAAGCTGGCTGAGAAGGCATTAATATAGATAAATTTATATGGGTGACTAGAGTAGTTGTACTGAACATACCTGCATAATCTTTACTCAGATATGATGGGGTTACACGGGCGTTTCTTTCCTGATTTCCTTCACAGTTGACCTTTTCTTTGGCCAAGAAATGCTTTGCTGCTTGTTTGTTTTATTTGAACATCTGACAGCTAACGTGGTTAAAGGGAAGTTTCTCATGTCTGTTAGAAGGTTTAGGCGGGGTGCCCATGTGGAGTACATTATATCCCTTGACGCTGATGATCTGTCACAAGGAAGCAATGCATATGTGGGGAAACTAAGGTACTTTTCAAGCATTACAAGTTATCTTGAAACTTTCGCATGTATTGTTTGATGCAGTGCTTTGTTAACAAATAGGCGAGGAAACGATTTATCTAAATCTGATTTAGGAAAAGTGAAAATTTTCGAAAAATTTAGGAGAAGTGATAAATAATTATCCTGGTTACATGCATACAGCCTACCGGGTCAATGGAATAAACGTGCTATTATGCTGAGACTGTTCTACATGATTTTGTAAAACCAGATCATCTTTCAGCATTAAGGAAAACAAAGGGGAATTTGCAAACATGGTAAGGGGCAGCACCACAATTCAGTTGCCACTTGCTAGTAATTCGAAATAAGCAGTTCAGTGTTCTCGATGTAGTATTACTGTCCACTTCGGAACGGGCAATTAAGAAAATTGATCGTCTTGCTCAGTGCATGTGCTGTAAATCTTTGGCTTGTCAACCTGATTGTACTTATGCTGCCTCTGTTTAGCTCTGATTTTTTGGGAATAAACTTCAAGTTATATGACAGCCAGCCACCATATGATGGTGCAAAGGCGTCAAGCACACGATCTTGCCGGCGTTTTGGAAGCAGGCGGATCAGGTCCCAAGTATTGGCAGGCAACTTCGATGCTGGGCAGATTACACACAAATACAATCTGCTCAAATCCAGAGGACCTAGGAGAATGTTCTGCACTATGGAGTGCCCTTCAACACAAAAGACCTGGGAGAACTCCCTCAAGACAAAATCTCTCAGGCGTGCAGGTACCACTGTCCTAAGAAACAAGGCTCCGCGGTGGCACGAGCACTTGCAATGCTGGTACTTGAACTTCCATGGGCGGGTGACAGTTGCATCCGTGAAGAACTTCCAGCTAGTGGCTACGCCTGACCCCAGCTATCTTGATAGTGTCGCGGACGGGGAAAGCAACTTTTAATGTGAATGTTTATGATCCAAGATACTAGGATAATCTAGATGGTAGGCAAAGGGGATTTTCGTGGAAAAGGAGCCTTTAAGAGAAGAAAATCTTGTTTTCCTTTTGGACGAATATTCTAGCTACTGCTGATCCTTTAGAGCAGTATAGGAGGATCTTAACCCTTAGATTAAAAGGGTAAATTAGACATTTAACATTTTGGTTTATTTTTTCTTAGAGCAATTTGATCGCTATACAGTCCACCCGCCGCTCCTTCGTCCTCCCCGTGCGCGACCCCGGCTCCGCCCCGTCTGCCCCGCCGCGCAGCTCCCCTGTCCGCCCCGCCGTGCCGCGACCCGGTCCGCCCCACCGCGCCCCCGTGCGACCCACGGCGCTCCCCCGTCTCCGTCGGCGCTGCCCCGTGCGCGATCTCGCGCGCCGCTCCCCTGTTTGCCCCGGCGCTCCCCCGTCCGCCCTGCCGCGTCCCCGTGCGGCCACGGCGCTCCGCCGTCTCCGTCGGCGCGGCCCCATCCGCGACCCCCGCCGCTGCCGTCCGGCCTGGCGCTCCCACGTCTGCCCCGTCGCGCCTCCGTGCGGCCCACGCCGCTCCCCCGTCTCCGTCGGCGCGGCCTTCTCAAACAATTAGGTTGTACATGTGGAGTTTTAAATGAATGTTAGCTTCTTCCAGCAGTTAGACAACATTATCTGTAGCTAGTCAATATTAGACTGCTTAGAGAGATGCAAATTCACAATCTAATTAATTTATAGCACTAGTGTACACGGGGCATGTAAATTAAAGAAATTTTAGCTTAGTTTTGTACCTTATATCTTAACTTTTTTTTTAAAGATAGATAACTTGATTTTGTTGGTTTCTTGATGGCAGTTGTACAACATGGATGCTCACCACGTCAGCTTGGAGGAAATAGAAGAATATTATAAGGTGGTTAGTCAAACGTTCAGAAGCGAGGAAGAAGATTATGACTTCTACAATAGCTATGCTCGATCAAAAGGGTTTGGTGTTAGAAAAGATGATGCCAAGCAGAAAGGTGGCATTAGAATCCGACGCCTGTACGTATGCTGTAAACAAGGATACCGATCGAAGAAGCACTTTGGACAGCCTAATCGGAAAAGAAAACCAAGGGCGCTTACCCGCTGTGGATGTCACGCTCGGCTGCAGATCGAGCTGAATATAGAAACTGGTGAATGGTTTGTCAAAGAATTCGTGGATCGCCATAACCATCAATTCACAAAGCCTGACCAATCAGCTTTCCTATGGTCTCATCGTGGGCTAAGTGATGCTCAAAAGGCTGATGTCATTGAGTACGACATTGGTGGCCTGCGCACGCATCAGATTATGGAGGTAATGGAGAAGCAGCACGGTGGGTATGAGAAGGTTGGCTTTGTATCTCGGGACCTGTATAATTTTATTGCGGAGTACAAGAAGGAAAGGATTGACGGTTTTGATGCCCAATACATGTTGAATTATATGGCGGCGCAGGAAGAGAGAGATTCTAATTTTTTTTTAGATACAGCATGGATAGTGAAGGCCATCTGCAAAACATATTTTGGGCGGATGCACAGTCTCGGTTGGACTATGACGCTTTTGGTGGCGTTGTGGTGTTTGACAGCACGTACCGCGTGAACAAGTATAATCTGCCATTTGTCCCATTCATTGGATTGAACCACCATTGCAGCACAATTGTATTTGGTGTCGGTATTGTATCGGATGAGACCGTCGCATCATATGTGTGGTTGCTTCATGCATTTTTGGAGGCGATGCACCAGAACCATCCCAAGTCAGTGATCACAGATGGGGACAATGCAATGGCCAGAGCAATTTCGCAGGTATGGCCAAACACAGATCATCAGTTATGCAGCTGGCACATCGAACAAAATATGATACGTCATCTCCGCAATCCAAAGCTGGGTGATTTTAGAAAATTCATCTACCATGCTATGGAGGTTGATGAGTTTGAGAGACGTTGGCTCGAGTTTAAGAATGAATATGGAATATCAGAGAAAGATGCATGGATTTGTAGGATGTACGAGCTGAGAGATAAGTGGTCCGCGGCATATACCAAAGGTAGATACTTCCTGAGCATGCAGAGCAATCAGAGGAGCGAAAGTCTGAACTCGACGCTTCATGTGCACCTGGACAGGAGAATGAGACTTGTCGATTTGCTGCAGCACTATGAGCACTGTGCATCAGTTATCCGAAGGAATGAGGCCGCGATGGATGCCATAGCTACGCAGTCAGTGCCATTCACTGAATTAACTGCTAACCCGCTAGAGAAAAATGCTTCTTATATTTATACTCCTGTAATGTTTGTGAGTCATGTGAGGACTTGACAATATTTGTGATGAATATTTTGCCATCTTATGTGGAGTTGATTCGTTTAGTTGCATGAATTCGAGGTTTGAATTACTTATTGTGTGTTTGATAAGTTTGAGTTTCTCAATTTGTCTCAAGGAAAAATTGAGTGGATAATGGATTTTTCTCGGCTGACTTGGGTCAAGTGGAAAACTTGTGCTCGCAACGCTTTGCTTGGTCTATTGTGTGCAGGTGCGAGTTGGGTGCGGCGATGGTTCGGCCATATGGACCGGCATGAGGCTTGGAGGGCTGAGATGCGGTCAAGGAGGTGGCGACGACATCGTGCGGCTTAAAAGCATGTACGCGGAGGACAAGAAAGCGTGTGGAGACAAGACGTGAGGATCAAGTCAGTGCGAGGGCGTTTTGGTAAAAACGCGGAGTCTACCGAAGCATAACCAAGAAACTGCGGCGGCGGCCGGAAAGCGGTTTAGGGTTAGTTGCTTAGGGTAGAAGGAAAGATGGATGGTGGATGAGTCACTTAGACGCTTTGTGATGCGTGTTAAGTGCTCATGCCATCTAAGTGAGCTTAAGGCCCAAGTGGTGGGAGGTATGCCTCCACCACTATAAAAGGAGGGGTAAGAGGTGCTTATCTCTCAACCCTTTTGTAAGCTTTGTGAAAACCCTAGTTAGGGGCTGCTCAAGAGAGCTTTGGCCTAATGATGAGAGGTCTTTGAAACAACTAGAAAATCCACGAAAATCAATACAAAAAGATTTCCAAGAAAAGTCATGGGTCTCCCTTCGTGATTGTGAGTGTTTCTTTCTCTTTTTGCTCTTTAGATTTTTGTTCTCCTTCTTCCCTCATGAATTGATTCTTGTTGTGTCAAGTTAAAGAAGGATAGATTACTCCCAAAGTGAGTCTATCTAAGCTTACCCAAGAATCAATCTTGTTCTTCACGTTTTTCTTGAGTTCTTGAGGTTGCTTGAGGGAGAAGAAAGAAATTGGGGTTTTGCATGTGATACGATCGGAGGTTTGTTTCTTGAGGTTTGTTTGGTGGAATAGATTGCTAGGACGTGTGAGATGTCTCTATATTGATTTCATATCAAAATTCCTCACAAGTCCTAAGAATCAATTGATTTGATCTCGTGCAAGTTTTTCCTCTCATTTGCCCTTGGAACAGCTGTTAGTAAATTGGGGTTTTCTCTTAGCACAGATGAGCTTTTGAGGTGATTCCAATTGGAACAGCTCCGTAAGTCTTTTGTCTACCTCTGTGCAAAATTTCGTTCAATTCCGTTGGGTGGATCAAAATCTGCGAACGTTTTACCGAGCGTCAATCTGCTGTTTTTCCAAAACCGGAAGTTCCGATTTTCTTACTCCGGAAGTTCCGATCCACATCGGAAGTTCCGATCCAGGAGTCGGAAGTTCCGATTTTTCCAGAGCATTCGAAATTGAGGTGACTTCGGAACCTCCGGTAAGGTCGGAAGTTCCGATCCAGGAGTCGGAAGTTCCGATTTTTCCAGAGCGTTCAAAACTGGGGTGACTTCGGAACATCCGGTAAGGTCGGAACTTCCGATATTGACACCGGAACTTCCGATCTGACTTTGTTTTGCTAAACTTTTCTCAACCCATTTGTCGATTGCTTTTCCGCTGCATTCCTTGATTTTAACACAATAGCTAATCAATAGTTTTGTGTTCTAATCTTGAGAAGAAATTTTTAGTTCGACATTCACCCCCCCCCCTCTGTCGGAAGCCACCGATCCAACAATGTTCGAGAAGGTAAAGGTGGAGATCGGGAGATTATCAGAATGGGAAGTTGCAAAGGTGACCGAGGAAGATGCTTTGGTTAGGTATGTTGTTGGTCGTATAGAGAGCACGCAGGTCAGATTTGATGTGAGGTGTGTCTTTGCAGGCTCGTCGCTGGAGAGTGTGAATTGTCAGTGCCGGAAGATGGAGAGTGAGGAGATTCCATGTGTACACATATTTTCTGTTCTGAAGTACCTTGGGTTAGGCACCATTCCTAATTGTTATGTTGTCAAAAGATGGACAATGAAAACAAAGCTTGCATTCGATTCAGACAGGAGTGCTGGTACACATGAATGGTCAGAACGGATGGATCGTTACCACAAGCTCCGCAACATGTCCGGTGTTGCTTTTTTCAAAGCATCTAGGAGCATGGAGCAATCACAGACGGTGATTGATTTTCTCAAGAGTATTATGGATGAAGATGTTGAGAATGATGAGAATACTGAGATGACATTGTTTGGTCCGGTGCCGGCATACTTTTCGGGGGCGCACCAAACATGGACTAAGGAAGTCCTAAATCCAAAACCAATTATTCCGAAAGGAGCTCCATCGAAGAAAAGGTTAAAGCCATTCCATGAGACATTGAATGCAAAAAAAGTCATGCAGGAGTAAGTATATTTTCGCACATGTGTAATAAAAATACATTTTTAGGTAATGAAGTAGTTTGTAGTGCTAATGAAGAAGTTTGCAGTTCTCATGTTAATAAAGATCCAAACGGTCCTTGCAAGAGTCGAAATGCTACTGCTGATGAATGAAAAGGTAGTATGTAGCTTAGTTACAGTAAGAAATTCCATATACTGTGTGGCATCTAGTCTGCTGATTCAATTTCTCTTGTTTGTCATGTTGGTTCGTTTCTCTTGTTCTACACAGCGTGCAACTACCGTAAGCTTGTGCTTCAGCACAACCTTAGGGAGATTTCTAACCCAGAGGCCATCAAAGTCTGCTGTGATGATAGACCTTGTATCAGATTGTTCTATACTGTAGTGCTATCTCAATAAATTGAATTGGCTCATCTTTGTGGAAAAACTCAAGTCTACTGACTGGAGTGATTTTTGATCTATAGAAACTTGAGCAAATGCATGCATCCGGGTTCAGAGCAATATGCAAGCCCGCTTGTTGCCATGCTGCCCATGTGTGTGTGCCGATTCCATATTTTTTCCCATCTTCTGATTTGTGTTTTCATTAGGTTTCTTGTTCTCAACTTGTAATATACGTGAGCGGGAATGCATGGCCAGATTGAGATCGTTACGTGCATGGTATCAACAAAATGCAGCTATATATGACCACTAGATTTTGCCATCATGGAAAACATACTGTTATATATACCACTTCGTATATGTAGAGAGAAGCATAGCAGAGTATAAAAAATATGCGAGTTGTGGTAATCGAACCTGCAACCAACCAAAGCAAGCCAGGTCTCTCCACCATTTCGGTTAGACAAACAATTGATGTAGGTTGGCAGCTTCGTCGATGTACAAGCGATCTCTATGACAGCCAACACATAAATTTCAAATTAGAATTTAATATATGTTAGCTAAATACAAATCCAATTACCAAAAAAAATTGAATGGTACATCCGATCTTGTTATGGCCTGATTAATTTGTATGAACCAACCCATTGCTAGCACTGCTTAATGTCGATCTTCACAATAGGATAACATAAACAAATAGCATGAGAGGTTTTGGTGGAGGCGGAGCGGAGTCACCGGGAGCCGCTAGGTTAGGGTTTAGGGTGGTCAGCTAGCATGCACAATATTTGTTGATATTAGACTTCCGAGGTTTGTTTCGTCTGATTAGTTGAGATTCTGAGATTACAGTTCTCCGTAATAGACTCAACACTAGATACCAGGGCCATTACGTGATTCATCCTGGAGTGATACAAATTGGTTTTCAACTCGCACGTATCAATCTTCACAGCCGCACGCGTTGTCTCCATAGCACGTCGCGTCTCCAGAGTCTCAACATCATCTCGGCCGGCCGGCCGCACGTCACCTCCGTCGTCTTTGCCGCCTGCCGTCTTTACAACCTGCACGTTTCGTCTCCACCGGCCGCCACATCCATGAAACCAAATTATCAGCAATTGGGCGAACCAATCTCGTATGCATCTAGCAATCGGGAACCAACAAACAAGGTTAGTAAAGTAGTATATACTAGAGCAAAGATGATAGATTCTACATAGTTATATCTCGCATGCATTATCAGCTTTTTAGCTCCGTAGCACAATCCCAAAAACTAACCAAATCAATTTTCAGAACTTCAGAGCACTTGGTATTTTTGGCACAGTAAAGCTGAAAACAAAATAACACATCTATTATTGACATCATTGAATATGTGCATATCATTCAAAATCTATTATTGCAACAGGCAATATATTTGACTCAGTTAAGTTTTGTTCAATCAGTAAAGAAGATTTAATGCATACCTTCAATGTTGTGATAATTCGCGGTTCAGAACTATTCTAAGTATGCCAAGCTCAGAAGACCATGTATCACCGTTGCAGCAACTGGAGAAATCTGTATGACCTACAAGTCCATACAGAGGCAAAATATTTGACTCAGAAACTGCTATTGCTTGTGTATAGCTCTATGTAGCCTGAAACTAAACTTATGAGACTTGTCATTTAGATTCTTTTGAGCATCCCCTGAACTCAGAGAAAAAAAGAGAACTTTTCTCATATCAGCCTTTTATGATCGTATTCACTTCCCAATTTATAGAGCACTATTTTTTCTTCCTTGCAGACAGGAGATAATGGGCCAGCACAAACTACAAAAAGAAAAATGCGGTCAGTACCCCTACCAAGTAACATGGATCAATTCAATGCTGTAGACATGATTTTCTTTTTCTGAATTGTTACATTATCTAACTTTTCCATGTGTAGGCTACTCAAGTATGTTCAATGATTGCATACGCAAAAGTGGTCTCGGACTTAACTCCAGAGCAGCAAGACATCATAAAGCTGGTAGGACTTGGAGATCTACTCAAGACGCCTTCGGTCACCGTACGCTGTACCTTGTGCAAATGGCTGGCAAGCAAGTATGACTTGCCATCTGATTCCTTCCTCATCCAAGGCTCACCAATGAAGATCACAATAGCAGATGTGGAGCACCTTGTTGGTCTACCGGCAAAGGGGGAGAAATTTGTTCCATGCCCAATTGATAGAGTACGCGTCTTATTTGAGGAGCTAAAAGCAAAGAATGACACAAAAATAACTTTCAAGATCCTGCTGGAAAAAATAGGAAACAAAGAAAGGTCTGGGTTAGATTTCATTAGGCCTTTTGTGTTGTACACAATAGGTTGTCTCTTATGTCCAACAACACAACGATACATCAGCTCAGAGTATCTTGGAATTGTCGTCAGCATGGAAACAATGAGGGCAACTAACTGGGCAAGGCTAACACTAGATCATCTAATCAGCAGCATCAAAAAGTACATCTCGGGACAAGCAAATCTTGAGGGCAACCTCCCTCTATTGCAGGTTTCCTAGCACTATAATTCACACGGTTGTAGCTATGTTTCAAACCGTTTAACTCATGTTGTACTACGTGTTGCAGGTTTGGTTTTGGGAGAAGTTTCGGGTGGACAACCTTGAAAAGAGCATACACTATGATGGGCGCCAGAGACCACTCATCCAATACTGGAATGAGGACAAGGCACGCAAGGTCCACAATGTTTTAGAAAAACATAGTCATGATGCTGGAGAGGTAAAAAAATTCGTTATTATAAGTATTTCTGGCACTCTAATAATTTGAAAATGTTATCATCTACATTAGCTCGTTGTGGACCTAATGGAACCTTGGAAACCGACTAGCTCCCCGTCACTCTCATTTGACGTAGACAAAGATGCTACAACAGATTTACAGGTAAGTTATTATTGCTCCGTACTATAGTTTGTCATGCAGCAAACCATTGATTATCATGTTTTCCATACAATGAAGATCATAAAGAGCATGCTCTACCGGATTCATCGGTTGCTCTTAGACATACTAACTGCAATTCTACTCGACAATGGAAAAACACGATCCGAGGTTGTCAAATCAAAGTGGGAGATGATAGAAATGCATGATCGTGTAAAAAGTATGAGTGCAGGCTTGATAGATCTCATATCTAATTTCAGTGTAAGCCTCGAACTTCTGATTAATGCATTACGTTACTTGTTCTATAATATATATTGACATGCATCTCTGCAGGACTACCGGTTCGGAGTATTTGACCACGACAAGCCTTCTTACTACACAACTGAATATAAGGATTTCAGAAAGGAAAAGGAAAATAACTCCCAAGACTACGATCGGACTAACGAAATATCACGTGACTTGGCAAAAGAATTTGAGATAAGTACTAACAATAATGTAGCTCAAATTACAGATTTTTTTTGCATACTGCTACACCCTTCCTCCCTACTACAGAGTGCTAAGACGCAAAGTCAGAAAGAGCTGAAACGGCCGCAGGAGGATAAAGAGTCATCAATCAGGAAGCGTGGGGGGAGAAAGATGACTTCTTCATTTGAGAAGAATAAATATTTTCTATACTACGATCAACTCCACACTGCTCCGTAACCCATGCGTACCCTTGAGGATGAAGAACAAGAGGAGGTCATCAACTACGTTAACACCACGCCGCTGACCAAGCCACTGGTTCACATTGACGATCTTGTGGTCCTACAAGCACATCTTAGGTGTCTGACAGATCCCAACTTGACTGAAATTAAGGACAGATGGTTGGGGGACCAAGTAAGTTCTTCCTTAAAAAATAAAGTATTGTTGCTATAGGATATAAATGATAACGTGTTTTCTTGTGCTAATATTCAGCTCATAGACACTGTAATACAATGCTTACGGTACAAGTACCCCTCTGACAAAAGGAAGGATGGATCGGTATATCTTGAGAGGTCTATGAATACCGCCATACTACAAAGAGATGGAGAGATTGAAAGTATAAACTATGTGGTACGGATGGGGAAACATGGTACGAGACTGGGAGACACCTATATGGAACATGACATGGTAAGTCTTGATACCCTAGTAAACCATTTACATATGGGAGAAAGCTAATAAATTTTATACGCAGATTTTCCTTCCTATGAACATAAAGGATACGCATTGGTATCCTGCTGTTGTGAATGCAAAGAAACGTGAAATACAAGTTCTTGACTCGCTTAAGGGAGTCGAATATAGAGAACGCCAAGAACTAAAGAATGTGGTGAGTTTATTAATTTACTACTACTTACTTCATATCTTCACTTTTAGGAGCGAAGCCAAGTATTACTGCATTATGTAAGTCTTATGATAATTATTTGGTATTGACTTGACAGCTTAAAGGAATGGAAGCACATTTAGTGCTATCATCACAACTCCATGGATCAAAGAATAGGAATTGGTCCGATTACAAAGTCTCTTCTCGGCCGGTTCACATCGTTGAAAATATACCGCACCAAAAAGATTAGTACTGTGCACACGATATAGCTATATAATTTGGCTTTTATAATATAACTACTACTAACAAGCTATATATTCTTGCAGCATCTTTTGTGGCCTGTATGTGCTAAAGAACATGGAGTATTGGACAGGTTCAGAGTTATCTACCAAATATACACAGGTTTGACATATAAACATACACATACACATACACAGAGATTGCACTACCTAACACTACGAGGCTAACTGCGCCCTAATTGCCAGGTCCATATTGACAAGCTGAGAATGAAATTGCCAGCTGATCTACTCAAGCTGAGAATGAAATTGCCAGCTGATCTACTCAATTCTCCACTCAATATGATTCCTATAGCCCAAAGAAGAGAAAGTAAAGATGAGGTCGTCTAATAATGTCCGAACTAGATCAAGAGACAACCTGATTGCTACTCTTTTCAATCTATACCAGATCAGTATAAGCACATGATTGCTACTTATTTAGGAGTGTTCATCTTCAAGTCTAATTTTTGTAATAAGATTTAAGTTCTTTTCTTTCAAGTCCATACTATATCAGGCTCACCTGAGTCGTACTTATTTATGAGTTTCTTTCGGGATTTAAAAGTTCAGTTTGCATTCCATCTATACAATTCTTTCACTAAAAAATCACCTCAACTTACTCTATCATGCTACAAAAGATTCAAATTTGTCACACTTCAGTACTGCGGTAGCTAAAATAATCACACTGATCTGGGACAGAACATAACAGCAATGTGGGCACTTCGAGAGCTGAAACGAACTGACGATCCATAGACCATGAAACTAAACTTAATTGAGACTCAAAAATTATCCGTCTGTCTTCCCCCAAATTTCAGGTGCGCAAAGGACGTGACTGGAGAGGCGGCGGGGTCGAGAGGGAAGCGAAGAGGCGCCTGGCAGAGACCCCCGGCGTCCTTGGCGGCGGCGGCGGGAGAGGCATCGCGTGGCAGCAGAGGAGGCGGTGGTGCATGCGGTGGCTCCCAACAACTGAATTTGATTGATTCAATTGGATTTCTAAATACTCTTCTAGTAAAACTTGAATTGAAAATGCACAAACATAAGAAGCAAAAAAAAAGCAAGAGAAGAGAAGATGCAGCAGCAAAATAAGTGACTGAAGCTCCAGCGCTGTCGCGCTCACCTCCCCTGCGCCGTGTCGCCCTCACCCGCGTCCGCCGCTGAGTCGCCCTCTCCCGCGTTCACCGCCGCGCCGCCCTCGCCCACGTCCACGTCCACCGCCGTGCGGCCTCGCCAGCGTCCGCTGCCGCGCCGCCCTCGCACGCAGCGCGCGCCGCGCCGCCCTCGACCGCCTCCACCGCGCTGCCTCGCCCGCGTCCGCTGCCGCCCAGCCCTCGCCCGCCTCCGCTGCCGCGCCGCCCTCGCCCGCCTCCGCTGCCGCGCCGCCCCGCATCCGCTGCTGCGCCCTGACTGAAATGTCTACACGGACGAAATGGGGAATGGATCTGGGCCAGTATTACAAATTTGACATGCGAGATTTGTTTGAGTGGTTCCAATTATACCCCTGAATTTATATACTGCTTAAATTAGATGATTTATACTGCTCACAAGAGAGTGCAGTAGAGATCTATTTCTACCATTGGATCTTTAGAAATAGACGGTCCATATTGCTTGGATGTACTGTAAAAGATCTCATTTTTCTTATGCTAATTATTATAAAATTTTGAGCAATGGAGATGTTCATGATAAAATGGTTGGTGTACTCTAAACATATTGACAAAGTTATTTACTTTTGTTGTAAGCTTTTCAAATCTCTTAATAACAAGAGTGCATCAGCAATCAGCAACCGATGAAACGAGAGATATAGTAATAATAAATAGCATTTTAATAAAAAATTTAGACTGGGCATTGTCACCAATGAGTAGTAATCATGTCGTAAAAGTTTGGAGAACACCTGTTACTGTTAGGTGTTGGATATTGACATTGCAAATGGAATAGAAACTTTTTTTTAAGCGCTTACATGTTTGTGTGAATAAAAGGCCCATCTTTGTTGTCTTGCTCCGGGCCCCGATATTCCAGGGCCGGCGCTGGCTCCTCCACGGTTACGCCGCGACTGAAGCTGCACAGGGTTTCAACTCTCGAGAAGCAGAGCAGCGGAACTATTGTGAGTTCGCGGACTTTGGCGCCGCTGAGGACCTGCCCTGAGAATGGCAAAGGCTTCATTGCCGGTGCGTACGCAATAAGTTCGCTCCTACCGGCGAAGGACGTGGTCCGTTGATGTCTCCGCCACCGGCCCACCCGCTGAGTTAGGAGGCCGGATGCCGTGCGCTGCAGGACTAGCTAGCAGGAAGCAGCTACTCGCTCGCTTTCGTGCGTCGTCCGCCACCTAGTTGTCGGGAGCACTCCTCCATGTCCAAATTGTTCATGGAATCATGGCGTACGTAGCAGCCGGTCACCCACCGAGCGAGCTGGAAATGCTCTCCGGCTCTTCCGGGCGAAACTGGCCTCGGACGCAACGTAAATCGCGTGAAGTTCCTGCCAGACTCACGCCAGTTGCGTGAAGAAAAGTCCCGGTTCGTGCGCATGCATGTGCCACCGATGCACAAGTAGCCGGGCATTTCTGAGACAAATTTTCGATCTAGAGTGGTTCTAGCGCAATAGCCAAGTGCGACACCGGTGGGGTGCATACCTACCACCAGCACAAGCCCGGCGTGAGACGGGGGGGTAAAGGCGAAGGAAAACGCCACGGCAATCCGGCGGGCGACGCGTCGGTACTCGGTACCGGGCGGCGAGGAACTGATGGGCA
Source organism: Stipa capillata (assembly GCA_019208055.1). Taxonomy (NCBI): domain Eukaryota; kingdom Viridiplantae; phylum Streptophyta; class Magnoliopsida; order Poales; family Poaceae; genus Stipa; species Stipa capillata. The sequence continues at coordinate 55,113 of JAGXJF010001792.1, forward strand.
GGGACCATAGGGGTACAAGCGATCGAGCGTTACTCGCGGTATGATACCCCGAACCCGACGCGATGACGCGACCCCCGCGCCGGTGGTTCCAAAGTCAGTGACGTGCCGCCCGTCGGCGTCCAGCTCCAGCCGAGTGCGTGACAGCCCGACATGGCCAGTACTACCTCGCCAGTCGCCAGCCGCTACGTTTCAATGCAGATGGCTCGCGTTTCCGTACTCACCGCCGGTCGCACGAGGCAGAGTAGCAGGACCACGTCAGGGCTCAAACACGCGGTTGCCCTGGCCCCCACGGCCGCGAGGAATTGACGTGGTACGTAGGTGCTGTCTCCGCCACGGCACCGGTCGGTGGCCGCTCCTCCGCTCACTCCACAACATTAACTACGTACTACATGCAGTGTTTAGCGTACTGCTAGAGATAGTAGTATTATCAGCTATCAAGTGATCCCTTAATTTGTTCTACCGAAGGAACCAAACAATGAATCCACGGTGAGTTAATTAGTACCGACGACGACGAAAGCCGGAAAGCAAGCAGATGATGACTACCTAATCTTGGATTTGCGACGAAGGAATGGGACGATTAGTGGATCCCCGAATGAAATCCAAGGACGGCCTGGAGGCCGCTGCTACACGCCGATCTGCCAGCCCATGCCGTCCGTCCTCTCTTCCGGGCAGGTCGTCACCAACCCAGAGACAGCAATAATTGCCCACCTCCGCGGGCCCACCACCCCCCACCACACACACACACGCGCGGCGGCCGAGCTGAGCCTTCGATGGGCCAGGTCTTCTCCCCTCGGCGTCTCTCTCTCTCTCTCTCCCCTCCTCTTTCGGCGCCCAGACGAAACGCAACGCAACGCAAGCCGACCAACGGCGACACGAGCTCCCGCCCTCAATCCCACGCCTGACACCCCGCCGCACCCCGCGAAATCCCTGCCCTGCCCCTGCACCCCCGCGGCTCCGGCCCCTTCCCCCCGGGGGACACGCCAGTAATTTCCCGCCGCCACCGTATTCCGTCCGGTCTCCGGCTGTCGCCGCGCCTGCCTGTCATTATCCGTCCTTCCGAGACACGAGAGCCTAGCTAGGTAGGGCGCTAATCGCCGGTTACCCAGTCAAACGCATCCAACGGCGGCCACGTCTCCGATCCGGTCACCACGATGCCTCTCGCCGGTCACCTCCCCGTCACGTGCCGCGCGCGTGACCGACCCCGCCCCCTCCTCTCGGCCGGCGCTCCCACCCCGTCGCCGTGCCCTTTTATTCCACCCCCCTCCTCGCCTCACCGCCCCGAGACTTCACCCCAATTCACACCACCACGAGAGGCGACTCACCTGCGGTGTTCTCTCCTAGGGTTAGGGTTTGGTGCGAGATCTGAGCGAGGGAGGAGGAGGGGATGGAGGTGAGGGAGATGGCGGCGGCGGCGGCTGCGGCCGCGGCGGCGTCGTCGGGGGGAGGGAGGCTTCCGCCGCCTAACCCCAATCTGCCCTACAGGGAGGACTGCTGGAGCGAGGGCGAGACGGCGGCGCTGGTCGGCGCCTGGGGAGCCGCTACGTCGAGCTCAACCGCGGCAACCTGCGCCAGAAGCAGTGGCAGGAGGTGGCCAACGCCGTCAACTCGCGCCGCGGGGCCGCCGCTCGCCGCCGCCCGCCGCGCACCGACGTGCAGTGCAAGAACCGCGTCGACACCCTCAAGAAGAAGTACAAGGCCGAGCGCGCCCGCAACGCGCCGTCCACCTGGGGCTTCTTCCACGAGCTCGACCGCCTCGTCGGCCCCACCCTCTCCGCCTCCGCTTCCAAGAGGCCCTCGCCGGCGCCGGCCCCTCACTTTGCTCTGCCGGTCCATCCTTCCGCCGCGAGGAAGCACCCCTCGCCTTCGTCTTCGCCGTCCCCGCCTCCGCCCATGGCTCTGCCGCTGCCCAACTACCGTCGTGGGTTACCGCTCCCTGCCGCTGCGTTTATCCAGCAGGAAGCCGCGGCTGCCGCTGCCGCAGTGTCTGATTCGGAGGACTCTGGTGATCCCGGTGGTAACAACAATAACAACTCGCAGCAGTCTCCTTCGCGCTCTGTCTCATCACGCTCCGGTGATGATAATAAGCGTGGTCGTCGCTACCGTGAAACTAGCAGAGGTGACGATGGTGGTGTCAGCGAGCTGGCAAGGGCGATCGACGCTTTTGCAGAGATGTACGAACGCGTGGAGAGTGCGAAACAAAAGCATTCGCTGGAGATAGAACGCGAGCGAATCGACTTCCTGAAGCAGCTGGAGGTGAAGCGCATGGAGAACTTCGTCGATGCACATGTGAAGCTCGCAAGGGCGAAGCGCACCAAGAAGAGCGGAGGGGCTGCAGCCAATGGTTCCGGTGCAGTGGAGTTGGTTTCCTCTGTCACTGCGCTGCCTTTCCTTTCCAACTCCACCTACCTCTGATGTTGAGGAAGAGTTTAGGTAAAGTTTGATTTAGCATTTTAGTTTTAGATTAACATTGTTGTAGATTATTGTTCATTTATTTGATCTGTCATCCGTGGCTGGTATAACGTTGCAATGCTACTATGACGTGCTAATAGTATAAGTTGTGTGGCATGAGGACGCTGTTAGTTAATGTTTAAGTGATCGATGACGGATTGGTATGTCTGAAGTGTGTAGGGGCATAATTTTATCTGCGGTCGCCATCTGCAATGGAAATTTGATAAGTAGAATTATATTGTTATTTGTGTTTTGGACTTTGGTCTTAATAGTGAGAAATGTAACTTGCTATGTTCTGAATACAAGCATTAGCTTTTCCAACATCCGTCCTCTGTGAATAGATTGTCACGAGACCTCACCTGTTATGACATATTGTGAGCTAAGTTTGCAAAAGCTGATTTCACATTATTTTTTTGTTGAGATATTGGTACATTAGATCGTGTAATGAATAAATCTTAAGTGCCTTTTCCCAATGATCTTTCCCCACCATATTGTGCATTTTAGACTATATTATGTTGGGAGTATTGTAAAAGCAGGTGTTGAGAGACTTTTGCCAATAGCATTGACCCCATTGTGCATTGACATTCATAAATAAGATCTATATCGGTGGAGATGTTGTGAATTTTTTGTTAAATTTTTTGTCTTGATGGGACAATGTTTGGTGGATGTGCCTTGATGAGAGACATTTTCCGTATCTGTATGATTTTAGTCTCTACTTCTGGATTTTCTTATGTGTGGTTCATTTCACTAACAGGTTGAACTTTATCGTGCTTTACAGCTTTTGTACGTTTGGCTTTAGTGTGTTTGGTTTTTCATGACCAATGAGAGACAATGTATGCTTATCTAAGTAGTTTTTCTCATTCTGTCTGTATGATGAGATTATTTTGGGACTTTTGTAACAAGTCCAGACCAGGGCCCATAGAATGGGAACCAACCTTGTTCATAGACCCCATGATTTACCCAAATTCAGCTCCGCTGGTGGTTCCCACATATTCGTTTTACCCGAAATCATGACTGGGTAGGCACACATAATTGAATTTCCTAGAGTCCGTCAGAATCAAGTCCATAACTAGGAAGGTTAACTCGATGGTAAAATCACCCTGGACACTATCTGTCTGTTTGACTGGGAATCACCTGTAGGCACTCGTCTTCAATTCCCTTTTCCTTTTACTATAACTCAAAAAGACTTTGACATCTTAAGTGAGAAACCTTAGGTTCTTTTTCTTTTCCAGCTTAAGAGTAGGCTGATCGCCGAAATAAGCTTAAGCTAGAGCCAACAAGTAACCTTTTATCTTTGGGTTTCGTTCAGTGATAAACCCAGCTGTACAGTCACCGGTAAATAAGCTTGTCTATTGAAACTGGTTTTTGGGCGTGTGAAATTTAGAAGTCACCAATATATACAATAAGATATATCTATACTTGTGTGGACCTGTAAGGTTGTTCAAATTGCTTATGACTTGAGTTTTCAATGCTGAAATGTAAAATATCTTGTCCCCTGTCAAGGCTTCTGATCCAAAAATCTATCTAGATTGACTTGCGTAAGAATGTAATGTATGCCTTCTTGTGGACTGTAGTGTGATTATCCTGATGGATGAAGTGCCTTGCTTTTTTCTCTTGATGATTGCCACTGTCTTTATGTTTTAAGTTTTACCATGCTAAAATACTAGTCAACTAGAAAATATTGTGATCCCATATAATTTTGAAAAATTGTTACCGTCATTTTTTTTTCAAGTTGGTTGATGATGGAACAAAAACATTTATTTCCAGACTTGATAAAATAGGCTTTGTGTAACTTGCCTGTTGAGCTGCTACATTCTTATGCTTATACTGAATTGAAAGCGATTTGTTTGGTATTTAGCATGTGTGTATATACTTGAGCCTATCCATACCCTAATGGGCTAAAATACTATAATTTTGAAAAATTGTTACCGTCTTTTTTTTTGGTCAAGTTAGTTGATGGATATAATAAAACAAATTATTTCCAGACCTGATAAAATAGGCTTTGTGTAACTTGCCTGTTGAGCTGCTGCATTCTTATGCTTATACTGAACTGAAAGCGATTTGTTTGGTATTTAGCATGTGTGCATATACTTGAGCCTATCCATACCCTAATGGCAGATTTTTATTATTAATGTTTCCTGAAATGATTAATTGACTGTTTTCCGTATCTTTTGTACAGGTTATCAGTGGCAAATTCATCAGTTCATGACATGGCGTTGCTCTACATTGAAGCCCCGCTATCCTTGGGATATTCTGAAGCGAAAGCTCTTCTGCTTAGGTTCATTGTGGTTTTGGTCTGGCAATATTTGAAGATCAAAGGCTAGAAATTCTTAGTGTAAATCTATGTTGACATTGATGTCTGTTTCTGCAATTTATCTATTGTTTTATTGATAATGTAGGCATGTGACTCTGAGATTCTGTTTTATTCAAAATATGCTGTAATGAGAACAAGTCTCAATCCTACCCTGTTGTTAATATTGACTGGAATCATGTGCTTCTAGGATTGCGAATGATTCTGCTAAATAATGTAACGGTATTGTTTGTCCTGTCCCAGTTTGTAGTAGCTCGGGGAACTAGGAGGCAAGTACCATGAATCTTCAATTATGTCTATCCGTCTGGAATCTACTTTATACTATCTGTTTTAAATAGGGCATACCATTTGCAGTAGATATATGAACTTATGCCACCCCTACGTCAACCTCTGGGTGTGCATAAGGAGAAAGAGTAAGAAAAGAACGTGAGGGGGGTTGTCAACGTAAATCTTGTAACTACATTCCAAAGTGGTATTGTCTACTCCTAGAGGCTATTTATAGAGGAGGGGCATGGCTAGATGACGATTTTACCCCCACTCTTGAGAGTTGTCTCAGGGTAAGACGATCATTTTCCTCGGTTGGGAGATCTTCGAGGTATATTCTTGAACATTTTTAGGGTATCTTGGAAGAATCTTTGGGAGGCTTTCGAGAAGACCTTCGTGAGGTCCAATTTCGTGGAAGCTTCCTCGGTAACAAGTAAAAGATCTTCGCGAGGTCCAATTTCGTGGAAGCTTCCTCGGTAACAAGTCTCAATAGATGTCCATACTGAAACCTCAATAGATGTCCTCCTTATCCACTGACTCCAAATTTAAAATTTAAAATTCACGAAAAGTGCTACTCCTCACAAACAACTCCCAGTTCTACTTGATCCGAAGCTCAACCAAGAGTTGTGACGAAGCCGAGAACATGGCATGGAGCGCGACAGCAATAATTCAACATGCTCAGTAATCTAATTTATTTATCCGTAGCAACGCACGTGTATTTGGCTAGATCCCTCATGGATGGGTCACCTTGACCCCAGCAGACCGGATCACAATCAGTGGTCGTCAAGGTTAATTGCCCGTGAAGTGTTCACTTTGCACGGATACAAACTAATCTCACATTTAGTTTTGAAACCACATCGAGCAATTGTAAGATGCAAACATTAAACCAAAGTACTTGCAGGCAACAAATCATAAAAATTCAAAGCACAGACCTCACTTTCTTGAACCTGTTCTTCTTAGATAAGCAAGAAAACAATGGATCTGTCGATCTCCGTTGCCACATTCTGCTAGGAACAAATAAGCGTAAGAAAAAGGATAGAAGGAAGATCAGGACGCCATTAAGCCAACGCGTGAAGCAGACAAAGAGAGAATTGCATCGATGGAAGATCAGAACGTACATGGGCACAACAACAATTTATCATACCTTCTCCGAATGGCCAGGACGCAGCAGACAACAAAGTTATCTAAAATGCAATAGCAAGATAACTTATGACAATTAACAACAGTATGTGGAACTATGAACAGAGAAAATGAAAGCACGAATGTGTATCTTATGAAAGTAGCTTATCTAGGCACCTCGTTGAGTCATTTCATCAAGCAGTTAATAGATAGTCTACTAATCTGCGCATTGCAAAGAAAATTAGCAATTAAGGCCATAAAATATTTACGATGGATGTATATTGAATACCAATTCTTCTATACCTAACATAAGCTCTGCAAAGGTAGATCAACCGATGGCATGAAATTTTTGCTCTTATTGCAAAGGCAGATCAACCTACTGGGAAGCGCAAACCTGTTGGAAAGAGCATAGTTCAAAATTCAGAGGGAACGAAAGTCATCCCAATGATTATAACACATAATTAGCATGGAAAAAAACTGATAGTAAAGTGGAAAGGGTTAATTGGAAGGAAACAAAATTATGGCACGGCCAAAATAAAGCCAGGTTCAAGAAAAGAGCATCACTGATACAGATAACACATCCAACTTGTCATTTTGACAAACACTTGGTGGCCATGCCATTAAGCATCAGTAGTATTGTTGAAAAACTAAGAGAAACACACATACGTCTATTATGAATCAATCAAACGCTTTTGTGGGACAAAAGGATTAATCAAAATTGCACCGTGTAATCGTAAGAGATATCTGCTGCCTCAAATCCAAGCGAAAGATCAGGAGTAAGCATGCATAATCGATGGCATACTTTGGTTAAACGAAATAATCGATACTGTGTTGGTGAAGGTTGGAGAAGAGGGCGCGCTACAACGAGGAAAAGGGAGGCTGCAGGCCCGTCGTGGGGAAGAGGGGGTGAAGCCGGAGCAGAAGACTGAGGAGGGAGAGGAGAGCATGGGGCGGCGAGAGAGAGAGAGAGAGAGAGAGAGGTGGTGTGGGGGCGTGGATTGGAGTCTGGAAGAGGCGAGGAGACGGGGAAATGAACGACAGCTTGGTGGGGAGGCGAGTGGAGCGACGAGGCAAAGTTGAGCGCCTGATTTTGATCCCATGGTTGATATTATTTCAGGTGACGTGGAAGGCTGGGGGTAGCAAAAATACATAGTTGGGGACACATAGTTTAGGTGTACAGGATATTGCATAAACTCCATGAACAGGAGTTATAGATGGAGAGTACCCCGGTACCTCGCTGGCCACCGACGGTGTGCCTCCAGCGAGGGATTGCCCGCGGTGTTCTGTTTTTTCTTATTTCTGATTATAAGCTAGACGTACATAACACCACATATATAACGTTGAGGACATATTCGCTGCACCCGCACTTGTGCTACATTGCAGCTAAAAGTACTCACTAGAAGTATAAAGAAATCTGGAAAAAAAATTGACGACATAGACATATATGTATTGACTATATCACGAAATTTCAAATCTAAATTTGACTCGTAGCTCGGTAAATAGAAAAAACATATCTTGATTTGTCTTTTTTATTTTTCGAGCCACAAATCAAATTTAAATTTGAAATTTTATAATACATAGATATGTATCATGTCTACGTCGTAAAAAGAATCAAATGCTGTTGATAAAAAAAATTCGGGCTTTGGTGCACAACAAACCCTGGATGCACAGGATAGTCTCTCCATACACGCCATACGTACGGGCACGTCTCGAAAGCATACGTCCGTAACTGACGGAAAATGGTAATAAATCTGCGATCACATGATGCTTTGCGTGTAGTTCACAGCAATTTGTACCTGTATCTGTAGCTATTTCGAATCCATTATCGCGTACGATATCACACGGAACAGGATACGAATCTATGTACGACCGAGCTGTTGTGGCGAGAGACACGCTCCTGGGAGCTGAAATGGTGGTGTCCACGCTGCAGACCTTTCCGACCAAGTTGCTTAGCGTAGGACTGAAGCTGCGGGGAATAATTGAGCTCTCTTTTCCCTTCCTTTTCGTCTGATTCTCTCATGTCGATCGTTAACGGGATTCATGGCCCGAGCACAAACCAGGGTGCCCAAGTTGGCCAAGCAAGCCAAAATTGTTCTCCATGATCTACAGGCACAATTCTGTGTGTTCTTCGTGTGCCGATTCTTCTTGAGCCCCACATTGAAAAGAACTCTATTTTTTGTATGTGCAGCATTTCTAGTGGCCATTCACATCGAATAAACATTCTTAGTGTTTTTTTCGATTTTAAACATTCTTAGTGTTAACACTACACCTTTCATCATCTAGCAATGTTATGCCGCCAAGAGTGCAGGTTTTTGGATGGAGGTTAATGAGGATGGTTATACCTGCTTGAGTGAGGGCTGCAGCAAGATCAATCCGCATTGATCACAAATGTATTAGGTGTGGCAAGGAAGATGACGACTTCCATTTATAATTTGATTGCAGGTTTGCTCGTGCAGTTTGGTTTGCCTCGCCTTTAGGCGTGAGAGTGGAAGGTCTTTTGCAACAGAATTTAATACAAGTCCATGAAATTATACATTACATGCTTTCTATTTACAGGACGGATGACGCCTTACCTCTCATATTTGTGATACTTTGGTCAATCTGGAAAGCAAGGAATGACTTGCTCTTTAACAGGAAAAAAATATACTCCATTGCAGGTTCTACATATGGCTAAAGCCTTGATATCTAAAAAGGAAGTTCAAAGTAATGCAGGAGCTCAAACATTTGTTCCTGTAGGTCTTACAAATACAATGCAAAGAACTCTCAATCTTCACAGGAATAGAATTGCTAAGGGTCCAAATTTCTACACTGATGCTACCTGGAAGAACGATCCAGTTTCTTTTTTTTGTAGATGCAGGTCAAAAATCAAAAGCTGGCCTTGACATTTTATGCATTGGAAGGAAGAGGATCAGCATGTAATATTCGTTGAAGCAATTTCTTTTGCAGGTTCACCGTTAGAAGCTGAAGCTCAAGCTATGGAGTTGGCATCATCAATAGGATCAGCAATAGAAGCACAAGAACCAAACTTCCTCACGGATTGCCAAACTCTGGCGGATGCTGCTGTAAAAAGCGATCCCTTAAACCATCCAGGGCATTGGACAATAAGACCTAATCTGGTCCAATTCCTTAGGCACACGCAAGGATCTGATGCGAGAGTCTTTAGGATCACGCAAGAGAACAATGCGATTGCGCATAGGCAGGCCAATGATGCATTCAACCTTCATTATGCAGGTTCCTATTTATATATTTGTTCATGCTCTAGGCATAACTCTTCTCATTGCCCTATTAAAGCTGTAATCAGCTCTCTAAATGTGCATCCTTGCACATTAATGTCTGTGACCTGTTTATGATCTATATAAATAAAAGTTGAGTTGCCAAAAAAAAGAGAGTTGTCACAGATCGGTAACACGAGGAATTACGCGCATTCATGGAGTAGCTGAGCTATTTCCTGTGAAATTGTCGCGTAGTAGGAAACTCTTAAAAAGGTTGCCGCATCAAAAGAATTTTGATTTAGCTAGAAGAACTTTTTTTTACAAACCTCATCAAGAAGGTAAAGTGCTTCTACAATTTATAGGATATAAAAGAATAGGAGCGTCTAATTAGCAGTCAACTGTTTTTAAATTTTTCATAAGTCTTTCTTTCTAGGCCATTAGATCTTTATCCAATGGCTTAGATTTCATCCCTCTTTTGTAAAAGTGCGTCTTAGCCCTTGTTAGTGGGTTCTAATGATTAATAACAAAATGATTTAAGGACTAGTATGTACATCAAATGTGATTAGGTATTTAGTCCCCAAAGCAATGATAAAATCAGCGTTGACGACCTCTAAAAAGTTCTAAAAAAGATGACTCGAAGAAATAAAGATTATGGATAATTTTTTAGCTCTTTTGGTGGTTCAAGAAATCACAATGAGTTTAAAGAAAGCTTTACTATTAAGGGGTTGCTATTTGAAAACTGATAACAGTCTCTTGCTAATGCTCAGTTACGGATCAATTTCCAAAACCAAATATGCCTATAAAAACTCTTCTCACACACATTTTCTGGATATGTCAAAATATCCGAGATTATATCAGCATATCCGAGTTTCACCTCTGTGTGAAGAGTCTGGGAACTCAGAGCCTCCGAGTTGCCCTTCTTGTCTAATTTTCGGGATGTTGAAAAATCCGATATTTTTCATAACCTTCGAGATTCAATTCTGTACACGGTCAAGTCCTTGTGCTTTCAAAGTCGAAGCTGTTGATTTCTAGAGTCTTCGAGATATATTCTTGACTTATCTTTTGAAATATTGAAATGTCCAAGTTCATTATCGGAACCTCCGAGAATGAGTTATGTCCACCTTAGTTGAGATCCTTTAAAATCTCGGAAAGTCCGAATGCAATGTCGAAATATCCGGGAATTCGTTCTGACCACACCTTATCAATGCTATTCATAATTCCAGAGGGTATGGGTTCAAGTTGAACTCTCCAACATTCATTTCTATCTGCTATATTTGGAAAGTCAGAACCTCTAAGTTCTTGCCAGAATTTCCGATATATCTTTCTGGACAAATAATGTAGTCGCTTTCAAATGTCGGAATCTCCAAGTTCCATCTTGGAAGTTCCGAGTTCTGCGTCTTTTGCATTAATGGCTAGTTTTTGAGATGTTGGCTAATATATACCCCTAAGCCTCTTTGCACGTGTAATTCTTTGTAAAAATCATTCTTCTGCTCTTCTGAGTGGTAATCTACATTTTCTCAAACCAAAATTGTGATTCTTGTGAGGAAACATTTAAGAGAGAGAGAGAGAGAGAGAAAGAGAGAGATTGAGCCATGGTTGTGCATCAAGCAAGAGTTTATCTCTAAGCCGAGTTGATTGAAAACAGTTACATTTGAAGATTGGTGTCTCCTAGACGACTAAGAGTCACTTGGAAGCATTCAAAGATTGTGAAGCGCCCCAAAACGTTTGTGAGGGTTTGGAGCTTGCATACAGCAAGCTGAAGTGCTGCCACAAGAGAATGAAAGCTTTACATTGACAAATTTCTCGAGGAAATAGCATGATTTGGTGTCGACTTCAATCGTTGGATCAAGTTTCCTAAATGGAAACGTAAAATCTCGCCAAAGACTTGAACTTCGACAAATCCTCGCGTCCCATACTTGCTTGTTTCCTTGCACTTCTACATATTTGTTTTCATACTCTCTTTTTTTATCACTAGCATGCTAGATTTTGCCTAAGACTGTTTACTGTTTTAGAATACCTGTGTAGACTCTTGGGTCATAATTTTATTAATCTTCTATTCACCCATATAGTCGATGCCATAGATTCTTTCATTATGTATAAAAATCCATAAGCTTAACTCTTTTTTTTCTCTCCCTACATCTTTCACCGCTCGCCACTGCCCTCTTCTCCTCTGATTCCGGCGGCCGCCGCTGCAAGCAACTCCTCTAAACCCAGCGGGACATTGTTTCTTCTCTAGTGCCGGCCGACATCCCTATCTTTAACCGTAATCCTGACCCTAACTCGTCAGCTCGCCTCTGCCGGCGCCACCCTCTTTGACTCTCCCACTATTGAAAAAAAGAAGAAGGTGAGGAAGAACGATTTTGGTGGAAAAAAACTCGACTACGAGCGAATTGGAAATCGGTGAATCGACATCGGAACATAATTGATCCTGCATACGAGAAACACCCCAACGCAAACAAAGGACATAGGAGAAACCTCCCAACGCAAACAAACAAGAGGATAAAAAATTATCAGCAGCAGCAGCAGCAGCAGCCGTAGTAGAGTTAGCGTAGGGAGTTCTCTGATATATATAGGAGTACCGGGGGGTATGCAGCATTCCATTCGTCGCCTCCTCCCCGTTCGGCTCTCTCTCCCCCATCTCATCCCCGACCGATTGACGACTCCTTTGACCTCTCCTCGCGCTGTCTCCGGATTCCATCGCCGCACGAAGCTCGAGGCAATAATCCTCCGCCCCCTCCTCCCCCTCGCTCCGGCCCCAGCCCGATTCCATGGCTAACAGCAACCTTCCGCGTCGGATCATCAAGGTGCGCCTCTCCGCGATCCGATCGCTCCCTCCCTCCCGCCCGCCCAGATCTGTCGCCGTTTCTTGCTCGATGCATGCCTTTTCGATTGAGTAATCTGTTTGCGGTGCCTAATCTGTTGGGAATTTGGATCTGTGCAGGAGACGCAGCGGCTGCTCAGCGAACCAGGTGCCTGGATTGTTTTCCCCCGTTGAATTTTTGTGGATTGCGGCTCCTGTTACGAGCGTTCTGGTCTTGGGTGTTGTTTTGATTCGTTTGTTGATGCGTGCAGCGCCGGGGATTAGCGCGTCGCCGTCGGAGGAGAACATGCGCTACTTCAATGTCATGGTCCTCGGCCCGGCGCAGTCTCCTTACGAAGGTGAACTTCTTTTGAGACATTTTTTGTTGAAACATTTGTATACCAGTAATATACCTTTTTCTGTATTCGCGAACCCTATGTGTGGTATTGTGGCATTTCGTGGATTGTAATTGTCGTTACCGTGTTCTGATTATATGTACGTATGCCTCTATTTTTACTTGTAAATCAGTTCCTGCAATTGAGTAGCAAAACAGCTTAGATGGATTATTAGTATGATCACCTAGGGGTGTTGCTCTAGCGCCAGCGCAACTGTTCACTTGTAACCTTATGCATACACTTGTAATATTATGCTGTCTGAATACAGTGAACAGACTAGCAAGCCCACCATCATGTTCTGGTTTAATTCCATTTTTGATTGGTCCTGGTGGTTATTGTACTCATGTGTCCTTTTAAAATTCTACTCTGAGCTTTCACTTTGTTGATTACACACCAAAATATGCATTGCTGATGACTGTGCACACGACTGTAATAGCTCTAGTGAACTTGCTTTCTATTTGTATAAATTGTGCCACAGGAAGATTGCCTTTTGCATTTGCACCTGCTATTAACTTCCATATGATCTGCTGCACGAGTTTTGATTTGCTCATGCTAGATCCATGACAGTGTCATATTAATCAAATTGCTTATGGAAATTGAATGTATTGGGTTTATTTCATCTTTGCAATTATTCAAGTTACTGATGATATACAACACAAGGAATTATCTACCATGTTTCCATGCAATACAGAGTAATTGAAATGTGGTGCATGTAGATAATTAATGGTACAAATAACAACTTGTTTTCATATAGTTGAAGAGTACCATATGCCACTAATCTTAATTGTTTAAGCTCATTTTACTTCTCTTGGTATGAAGAGTACATTTTTATTGGGTGCAACTTTCTTTTGTTTGTTTGTCTATATCTGGTCTGCTGATATTGTTTCTTCTGCTATGTGTTGGACAGGTGGAGTTTTCAAGCTTGAACTTTTCTTACCTGAGGAATATCCGATGGCTGCTCCAAAAGTAATTTCTTGATCAAGATTTAGTTAATGTTGGTCTATGAGATTATTAGCTGAACATTTATGTTTCTGTGATGTATGTTCTAGGCCCGCTAAACTCATTGATGCGAATTTGGTTTATTTCCTAGTTGTAATTGCGAAGTATTAATTTCAAAGTCCTATCAGGTTGATCTAGGTAATAATTTCATCATGTTAAGACAGGGGAGCGGGGATGGGCTGACATTTCCCTTCGTTATTACTTACAGTTATAACCGTCTCTTTTGTACAATTATGTCCGCAGCTACTGAACACAGTGATGTAAAGTTGGAATGTTCACTGGATGAATCTTCCTGTGTTGCTGCAACCTTGTTTCATGTCTGTCTATGTTTACATGTTTTTTTAGGTGGTGCCAATGTTGGTGCTTGATGTGCCTATTACTTTATTTGCACATCACATCCTAGTGACCTGGATTACTAGGACTATTTTTTTTCTTTGCAGGAATAACCAATAGTAGCATTCTGTTAATACTTGTCATATCCATAGTAGATATGTCTTTCTGTTCACTTCATTTCTCCTCTTTCACAGCTCAGCACTTAACTTATTTGGATGTGCTGGAAGTGTCTTGACATGTGAATCGTAATATTAATATGTAACATCTCAGAGTAGTAGTTGTTGCCATCATATTTAATAAGGGGTATGCTGAATATTTAGTTGTCAACTCCTGTTCTGAGATTGTTATACTCATATGGATATCAACATGTGTTTTGGGTTTAATGTCATCTAAAAAAAGTCGACCTACCCAGCACTGGCACCAGGTGGCTTTTCTTTAATAGAAAGAAGCAACCTGAGGAACCCTGCAGAGGCTGGGCCTCAAACGCAGGTGGGCAGCGTGCGCAGTCGCACTGCTAGCCAACCGCGCGACGCTCAGTTCTCAGGTTTAATGTCATCTAACCTAACCTAAGTAGTTACACTATTCTATTTGTACTTTTCTATATGATGTCACTGTGTTGTGTGATGCTTTCTGATGGACATGATTTGAATTTTCCTGATGCAGGTTAGGTTTCTCACCAAAATATACCATCCCAACATTGACAAGGTAGGAAAGTGATATTTTTGGCAGAACTTCATTTCATAAAACAATGTCTCATTTCTGATGGACTTACACCGCAGCTTGGTAGGATATGCCTTGACATTCTTAAGGACAAGTGGAGTCCAGCTCTTCAGATACGCACAGTTCTCTTGAGGTAACCGCTCCTGACTTCAATTGCATGTTTAGCCAAATAGTTCTGTTGTAGTGGATATAGGATGTATTTACTCTACATTATAATTAGAACCATGACTGGTCTCTTCATGATATTATCATAGTATCCAATTTCCAGAGTAGTGTTTCTTGTATTTCTCTGGTGTCTACTATGTTAGTGTGCTAACTAACGGCCTCTTGACAAAATATCTGGTCTTCAGCATCCAGGCACTGCTGAGCGCTCCAAATCCAGACGATCCTCTCTCAGAAAACGTTGCAAAACACTGGAAAGCCAATGAAGCTGAAGCTGTCGAGACAGGTAATTGTAGATTCAGCCGACAAAGCCAAGCTCTAACACTTAGTTTTTTGTTTCTAAAAAAATTCACTTGGTCTGTTGCTCCTTTTTTTCATTTTCCTGATAGCTTAACATGTCATTTCTGTGCTTTGCAGCGAAGGAGTGGACTCGCCTATATGCTAGTGGTGCATGACAACCAAGCGTTGTTTTGGATGTAATAACACCGTGCGTCATAGTTGGGCCTAATTGAATACCATTTGCTTGATAAGAACAAACTTGAAATGTTTTCGGTTGGAAGAAAGTGTCAAGTTTCCAGGCGATAACAGTTCAAGTTATTGGTTGTATGTGCGGTGCATGTTCTTGGGACCCTTCACTGCTGCGCCACTATAACCAAATCTGTTGACATTTATAGAACTTGCTGTGTTTCTACTTGATCTTCCAATTATTTCTCAAGTTAACTCGTCACCTGTGCTCTTCGTAAGCTGTTCAAACGATGGTAGGCTGTTTCTTAATTTCTGTTCTCCCCCCAAGAGCACTTCTGATGCCATTTCTTAGCTTCGGGAACCTGGGGAGAGATCCATGGATAGTTATGAGACTTGCCAAAGCCCACGGTTCTAAGATTGCATTTGCTTCATTTATTTATCTTATCAGTAACTTTAATAAATCTTCAACTGATGCTATAACTGAGGCGACAGCTCCCGTCTTTGCTGCATAAATAAGTACGGAGTAAAATAATTAGGCGCTAAATTACTGATTTGTCTTGACTGTTTTAATATGCTGGCATTGTCTGCTGTATCATGTTGTCGAAAGTAAATTAGCGTTATGTTCCTGAATCTTGATTCCTTGTAACGGGAGGTGCTTACTGCTTACTGTTCGGCCGCAACTGTCTAGTGCCCGCACCCTTGGGCCTTCAGAGCTCAGATCAACACGACACGGGCTGAAGCTGGAAGAGAGACGAACTGTCGACTTGCCTGTGCCTACGTCTCCGCCCAATGCCGTCGAGCGGCACACCCGACAGGTTATTACAAGCAGCGCGCGCTGTCGCAGCCCGGACCGGACCTCAATTGCCGTGAAGGCGGTGTGGCCGTGTGGGTGCAGGAGGTGAGCAGGCATGGCCGCACCGGTCAGTGCGGGGAACGGGTACGGGGTACGTGCCGGACCGGACGGCACGGGGAGCAAGCACGCACGTACGTGGCATGCCGCATGCTGTGCTGTGCTGTGCTGCGCCGCGGACGGGTTTGGGTTGCCGCCACGACCGTAGCCCGCGTACGCCGCGCAAGACGGCGGCGTCGGGCCGTCGTGGGAAGGACACGCGCGGGCGAATTGCGCGGTAAGATACAAAAGCATCGGCTGGGCCAGGCCGCACGGTACGAGCTGTTAAAGCGGCTCGCGTGAACAGAGGGCTGGCCCAAGATACACGCTTATACGGGCCTCTGCTATGTCTGCTTTGCTGCTATTGCGTTGCACACCTGGGACCTGACTGCACCGACGTACGTGGTGTAATTTCTCAGATAACAGAGCATGTAGTGGACAAGTTTGTCACTAGTGCATTATTCCTACGCGATGGTTTGATGCAATCCTGATAATCGCCTCATGATAATGTGGGCAACTTGTAAGCTGGTAACCCCAGTAGAATTAGAGACGGCATTCGGTTTTTCCGGTTTGAATAAAAAATTCGGTTTGTAAAAAATGCCCACCAAAATTGCCATACAAAAATAAGAAGCCGAACACAATAAATCGATTTAATTCTGATCGGTATTTCAGTTACCTGAGATATGCACACAAATATAGCACCTGTATCTCAGCCCTAACACCAATCACTCTCATCCTCACCGCAAGAAATCGAGGACATACAAGCAAAAGACTTCAAGTGCAACAAAGAAGAATCTTTCAACAAGAAATCGAACACACACATGTAAGCCGGTTATTGGTTTCACAACACAAACACAAATCAACCATGTGCCCTTAGCTAGCCGCTTTTGCACAATATCTCGGCCGCCTCACCCAAAAGCATCAATGTAGTGGCCAACCACCCATAACAGCTCTCTCACGGACATACTACCTGGCTGGAGAAGGTGGCGATAGTGGAGTCTAGCTTACTGAGGCCGCTGGCAAGGTCGAGTGTAGCAAAGATGACTAGGAGTAGCGGGGCACGTTCTGGCCGCCATGGGAGGTCGGCAGGCAGTAGAGACGATGTGGAACGCAGCAAGCGGCGGCAGCGCCACCGTTGCTTTGAGCAGTGGGGATAGGGAATTGGGGACTACGGTGTGGTTGTGCTATTTACCAAAGGTACGGCGTGTGTAAGTGAGTCTTGCGCCTTGGAGAGCATAAGCGAGTGGCTACGCGTGTATTGTGCACAAAAAGGTTTACTCAGTTTTTGATGGTCAAAAATTGAAGAAAACACCTGAGATCAAATTAGATGAGAATAAAAACTGAACACTAAACCGAAACCTGATAAAACCGAACATGTCGGTATATTCGGTTCGGTGTTTGGTTTCTGGTTAAAAATACCCACGCCTAAGCAGAACACTTTAATTTTTATAAAAGCTGGGTCAATCGATTTCTCGAAAAATAATGTTGACAACTCATGAGAAGGCAACGATGGGGAAATTTTTCTTATTTACAAAAGAAGAAGAATTTGGAAATGTCTATTGCTCCCCTCGATTCTACCACGTGAAGCGTATACATTGCTACATGGTACTTTCCCCATGATTAACATGCCTCCTGTGCACTGTACGTGGACGTTGGTCACCCTTCGTTGTCGATCTCTCGACACTGGTCCAGCGTCTACGTACGTGCCACCCTAGCTAGTACTGTTCACATCTCGCGTAGCTAGCTGCCTCTAGGCCTGGGCTATGCATTGCACCTTCCCTTTCCCAGCACTAGGAGATACAGCTGACTGGGATGCTGATATGTCGCATGCCCACGAGCGGAGAGCCAGAAAGGCTCCTCTCCCTCCATCTTATCTGCATGCCACCTGAAGAGCACGAGGTGAAATGAATAAGCTACCGCTTTCCCTGACTCGTCAAATCGGATACGCGCAGCGGCAGCGCAGCGAGGAACTAGCTAGGTCGATCGTGCCACCACTTACACCTGGCGCGACAGAGATTCTCTGCACGAGATGTTCCCTGATGCCGGGGCTCTGAGCATCCACACTGTTGTGACAAGAGGGGTTCTAAAAGAATCTTTCATGTATAGTACCGGTTCTAAACATTGCGAGGGTTCCAAGAGGCTTGCCAAGCTAGACATCGCTCCAACCGGAAGGACTAATTCTAAGATGAAGTAATTAGCGCTAGACTCACGTGTTAGGCGAGAGTCGCCGAAGTAGTAGTTCCGTACGGTGGATGGAGCACTGTCCGAGGCAAGAGCGATGAACTCGCTCGTCCTTACCATGGATTTTCCGGAGAGTCGGTGGAGCGCCGCGCTATCGAGCATGCAGTGACCAAAAATCGAGACCCTAGCAGAACACAGGAACAAATATCAATTTCACACCAATTAGAAATCGTGAAAGCATGAAGCAACTAGAAAACGTATGCCAAATTCACACGCAACATTAGGATCCTGCAACTAGACAAGCACCTACTGCGTCGATCGCTAATCAAAGCTCCATGGTCATGATGCTTCGAGTCATCGCCTTCCATCGAAGTCCTTGTTGCCAGATCTGCCCGGCCGAGGCTCCATGCTCCTGTTGCTGCTCGAAGTCGTCACTAGATCTAACAGACCGAGCGCCTCCTTCTCGATTTCTTGTGGCCAACTAGATCTGGTGCTGCTACGGCCATAAGCTCGCCGCCGACTGCTACTTCCGCCTCTCTCGTCGATTTCTTTAGGAGTGGGGAATCTCTGGTCGTACGAACTTAGATAGGAGGTTGAGAAGGAAAGAGGAAAAAAAGATTTTTTTTTATCTGAATGATGTATGCTAGATCCAGTATCACACGTTGCACCACTTTTTACTGAACTAGACAGACGTAGTGGGCTCTAGCTTAGTACCCCAAGAGGTACCAAACGTTGTGGATGCTATATCGATTCGAATTGATCGCCCTGCTCTGCGTGCAGATGCAGCCCCTTCATTGACCAGGTTAATGGCAGCTCCCCAAAGGCAGACAAGAAGAGGCGGTGCATGCGCCGGTTGATGCCTCGCCAATCCTCGAGGGCCGCCTGCCTCGCCAGTTCACCATGTCCTATGCGCTCTCCTCTCTCTTACGATTTACGAATCGTAGGTTTACTGCTTTGCACGCCAACATTTTAACTGGATTTACTTTTAATTTAATTGCAGTAGGATAGTTTCGTACTATTTTTTTGTCAAAAAAAGATTTCAACTGTAACCAGTGGAGTAAATACTGTTGAGCGTTAACACTAAAATTCAATATTGCACTACCTAAATCTACAAGACTTGCAGAAAATTAACACTATCTGTTGCCATGCTATCGTAAACATTGCTTCAAACTTCTGGTGTTCGGCACACTTATTCTAATGGAAAATGGTATTAAGCAATTTTTGAATTATATTAATCTATAAAATCATGAAATACGACATGACAAATATTCTAGCAAATATAACAACAGAATCATTTCCAATCAAGCTACATATGCTAGTGTACTTAATCATTAGAATATCTCTACATAAACTAGATATGCTAGTATATCTTAATCTCAGCATTTCGTCAAATAGCCTAGACATGCTAATATTTAGCTCATAGCCTAATGCTATCACAAATAGATAGAAGCACAGAGCGTACGTGGCGTTCGTTGTGAAGGCAGCAGCACCATTATTGTTGCCGTTGTCGCCTGCCATGTAGTTGTTCACTTGCTGTAGATGAAGTAGCCGTACACTGCCGCACCTTTGCTCCTCGCTTGGTGTAGAGGAAGTAGTCGTACTGTAGCGCCACCTCACTCCGCTCCAGTAGCGTGTAGTAGATAAAGAAGGCAAGCCGAACAGCAGTGGACAGTCGCGCAGAGCGCTTACCAAAAACCTTATTCGCCTTTTCCCGGTGCAGGATCTCAAAAGCGAGGGTTCCGGAGGCCTGTCCTCCCAAACGCCCGTGCACGCGAACGTCGGGATAGGGCAACTTTGGAGGCAACAGCAAAACAGTGGAGCAGAAGAGACTTGCGCAAGAGAGAGGAGGAGCAGTGCTCTGAGGTGCAAAAAACTTCTCTATCTGTGGGAGGCTTTATATAGACATGCATGGTCAGGGAAGCTCAAGTGCTTCAACTCCCCGTCGGGAGAGGAAGCAAAAGAGGCACTCATTTCAGTTACTTGTTAGGAGATGAAATGAATATACACTTCGTAATTAATTTAGTAACGCGTCCGTTACAAAATAATTCCCATCGAAGTCCAAAAGACCACACCTTCCAGCCACGTGCACGGTGCAAACGAGTGAGGGAGTGAGTGAGCGTACGCGTTGTGTTATTCCCTTCTAATGCCACAAGGGGAGAGTCATATTTCAACTTTTAAGTTGGTGTACCTCAAGTTAAACTCTCCATGTGAGACTAAAGAAAATACATCTCTTTGCAAATGAATGGGTCTTTGGGATTTTCCTGATTTAATTGTTTATTAATAGACTAGATCTAATTAAATCTAACACGGGTTGGCCTTAGTACCCATAATTTTCTCTTTAAAAGAACCACAGAAAAGCTAAGCCAAGTTAGAGCTGCTCAAAGATTTTTACTCGGATATGGTCTTTTTCGTCTAAAAGACCATATTAAACATCAAACTGCGCACAGAGTCATTTTATAGATAAACGGTGTACCCTTGCAGTTTGTTCTTCACTTGGCAGGTTTTCCTGCCGCTTGCGCGCTCTTTAACCTTTTGCTACAATTTACGCCGGCATTGTGAACTTCACTTCTTCCTCCGTTAATTGATTACATTAGGCAGAGCTCCTGTTCGAAAAGGACGTGGCGTGGACTATTCAAATTGACAGAATCCTGCATGGTTTGGAGACAAGCCTAAC
The DNA here is from genome assembly GCA_019208055.1 of Stipa capillata. NCBI lineage: Eukaryota > Viridiplantae > Streptophyta > Magnoliopsida > Poales > Poaceae > Stipa > Stipa capillata. The sequence goes on from JAGXJF010001792.1 coordinate 76,085, forward strand.
CGCGCAAGTTTGCGACTCCCCTGTCTTTAGTCAGATCATCGACAGGGAAGGCATCGCAACGACTCGTGTGACCTATCCTTCCTCCCTATTTCGTGCTCTTTTGCTAGACAAGTGGATCTTCGGGCCGGTGCTGTGCTGCTCGATCTGCGCTGGTCCATCCTCAACAATGACGTCCCTAATCGAAGGGAACGGTTTTATTCCCATGTGACTCATTGCTACTAACCCATTTGGACCGCCACCGTACATGCAAGTTGCTTTCGGAATATGCATCTGTTTCTAAGAGGTAAAATTGAACTGGTGTCATGTGTACGGGTACGTGTGTACCACGTGTACACATTACTACATATGTGTATGCATGTACTAAAAAAGTAGAAAATATTTTTACTTTTATAAATATCTAAGTTCGTTGTGATGGTCCATTCATCATTCCCTATTTCATTTATTAAAGTAACTTTCTGAATGGTAAAGCTATCTCTCTACTATTTTTGCTGTCAAAATATGCCATATGAATTATTTTTATGGTTTTCTTATTTATAAATTGTTTTATTTTTTCTAACTCTAAGTCAGTTTGTGGCTATAGATTTATGCGGAGATGAAAGTATCGTATGATTAGATTTATTTTTATTAATTCTATAGTAATGCGCGGGCATTTGGAGCGGACTAAAAGAAACCTACTGGGACGCATCGAATTAGCACGAAGCAAAGCTCTCGCGCTGGTCGCGCTCAACAAAAAGTTCTGGCTTTGGTCGTAGTCACGCGCGCACGAACTTTTTTCAGATATGTGTCTCTTGTTCCAACTTGAAACTGCTGTACCTGACGCGGGCACGCCAGGGATACAAATATCTGTATCACAATATATTGCAATTTGCAAGTCCTTGTCATGTACACATCGATCCTTCTGACGATCGAGTTCTTAAAATTGCCACTGAAACTAGCCTCAGTTTCTGTTTATCAGTTTTAGGAAATGAAATTGGGAGCGAAAGCTCCTAAGCTACCCTCAGTCAGGAAGACCCCATCCTCCTTTGTAACGGCCGCCGCTAACCGTCAAATCTCTGCCAAATCAAGTTTTTGATTTCGGAATTTCGAAATGAACTTCTCTTCAGGGAAAGAAAGCAACAAAAAAAACAGTTCGAAACCAATACCTCGTGGGCGGGGGTCCGGGATTTTTCCCCAAAAGTGGAATTATAAACCTGGCCAGGACCAGCAGTAGGTTCCGTCTCGAACTGGACGTTGCCCAATGCCGCTTTATGATCCATATCCGACGAAAGCAAAGCATACGTGAGCTACACAGTTCTTGAGAGTTTTTTGAGCCAGCAGCGTTGGAAAGAATTTTCCGAAACGACGGCGTACATCACGCAAATCAATCGCCAGGTCTGCAGGTACGTTTCCAAAAGAAATTACTAGCAACAACCCGTAACCGGGGCGCACGCGAGACATCGTGATCGGGGGCCATACGCTTAGTAACCAGACGAGCTAGCGATGGCGATGGCGATGGCGATGCTGGTCGATGCGGCGGCGAATCAGAGCAGATCGAGCACGTGCCGGGTTGCAAAAACAGCAGATCGATCTCGCGATCGCGCGCCCGGGCCTCACGTACGCGCGCACGTCTTTTCCTGTTCCGAGGCCCCTGGTCGGGCGGTGCCAGCGGGGAGAGATCGCACTGGCGCGCCCGGCCCGGCTCGCTCGTTTTCCTATCATTTTGGTATGGCCACACGAATCCAGCACGCAAACCGCCTGGTCTATACGCGCCGGCCCGGCCTCAGCCGCCTGGCAGCGCGCGCACGTACGTGGTGCCTTCCCCGCCGGCTGATCGACCGACCGACGCGACGGGGCGCCTGCCCGGTGTCCCGGCCACGCCCCGGGGACCGCGCGCGCGAGGCTGTACACGCCTGTACCTATGTCGGGGCATACGGGCATGTGATCCTGTGCCACTAGCCAGTCGCTTTAGCTTAGCTTACTAGAGTAGCCAGCGGTCGGGGCCGGAGCTGAGGTCGCTACCCACCGACGAACCACATGGTGGCCGGATTCGACTGTACCACACGACACTCTATTAGTACGAAACAGTCTGTACAAATTAGTTTGTAATCGTCTGTACTAATCGATTAGCACCCGTCTGTGATGTCGTGTTATAGAAAAAAATAATTCATCACGCCATGTGTCTTCATCACGCCATGTGTCTAGTCTTCAACCACGTCTCATTCCACCGTCCGCGTCATCCCATCCAACCACTGGAATTAAATCGCACAATATGCTTCCAGCGGGATTCGATCCCGCAACCTCGTGTTGTCCAAGCCAAGGGGGTTGCCAGTTGAACTAGACCAAGTACACAATATAGACGGGATGACTTTTCTCTTAACTAATCCCTACAACTAAGCGGGACGTTTCTAGTACAGACGGTTCTAAACTTGGAACCGTTTGTACTATTCGATTTGTACAGACGGCTCTAATTTGGACCCGTCTGTGCTATTTGTACACACGGTATATACACTTGTACCCATCTTGACCCTCAAAATTCGGCTTCTAAGTAGGACTTTTTGGTTCCGAAAATTTTTCCATTACTTTTTTTGATCTTGCGGAGGGCATATCTCCTCCACCCGGACTCCGATTTGGGTGATTCTTATTTTTCTGGTTAGCTTAAGTCGAGGACTTGCTTTCCACCTTGATCCCAGCTTCTGCCGAGCACTTTTGTCGAGGCGCTGTTTTCAAAATCTTTAATTTTGGGCCAAGATTTCCACTAGTTGTTTCGTCGACTTTCTCGGAACTGGCTCAAAATTTCTGGAGACGTAGAGTTTGGCCTCTCCTCACAGCCGTGAAAACCGTTCGACAATCGGAGCTGTCAAACTCCCTCCTTGACGCTGCCACTTTCCTGCCGCGGCAATAAAATCTGCAGTTTTTGCTGCCGCGGCAGCTGAGTATGAACTAGCCTTGCTTCATCTATTTGTACAGAAGGTTCCAAACTTAGAACCGTCTGTACTGTTCAATTTGTACAGATGGTTCTAAGTTGAATCGTCTGTACTATTTATAGATTTGTACAGATGGTTCCAAGTTTAGAACCGTCTGCACTATTTACAGATTTGTATAGACGGTTACATACGTAGAACCGTCTACACTGTTTTATTTGTACAGACGGTTCCAAGTTTAGAACCGTCTGTACTGTTTACAGATTTGTATAGACGGTTCCAAACTTAAAACCGTATATATTGTTTGATTTGTACAGACAGTTCCAGTTTGGACCCGTCTGTGCTATTTGTACAGACGGTTCCAATTGTAGCGTCCCACTTGTTACGAACCGTTCGTACTTATTTTCTCAGACAGTTTTCATTTGCAACCATCTGTGATACTATTTGTACAGGCGGCTTTAAAAAACCGCCTATACAGAGACGTCCCGTTAAATAAATTCTGTAGTGGTGGAAACAAATTCCTGCTAGTACTTCTACCTAGTTTTGTCTTGTGGTAGTATCCAGTGCTACCATCGTGTACCCTGCAATGGCCAACTCCAACAGGCACCACAGCAGCATGCTATCTCGCGAAAGTTTTAACTGGACAGCTAGCAAAACCTACCTAGGTGACCGAGGAAAAGTGATACTTCAGTAGCAGTACATGAGTAGGTGTGTGTAGAGAGAAAAGCCTGCATGAATTGTTTCAGATTTTTGAAATTTCGAAACAACGAGGCATCTATGCCCAGGTGTAGAAAATCCGCACTAGGGCAACCACATGTATGTTTGTCCGACAAGAGTCCATAAATATCAAGTACATATGCAGTGGTTTTTACAACTCTTACGGCTTCTACACTATAAGACGCACGCGGTCAATATTACTAGTCGTTACAAAAGTTATAGTCGAATGACCAACGGTATGGCGACAACCTGAAGACAGCAACTCAGCAAGTTTGCTGTACATGTGCAAGAGACATGAGACTTTTGCACCAAAATGAGGATTCGATTCGCGACTATATATACGCCGTACTGTTCTTATCCATCAATTATGTGTGTTCTTATCCACGGGAGTCAAAAACTTAACAACGAATTGTCAGTAAACTGTTAGGTGAAGAACTGTACGCGCGGTTTCTGAACAAATTTCCACTGCGTGCGGGGTTTCCTAGCTGCCAAATTCAGCGCAGCTATAACATCACACCTCGCACTTCTCCCATAGCAGAACACCACAGTACTAGTACTCTCTCCATATCAAAATATAAGACGTATTTTATTTGATTAAGATAAAGATTTAATCAATAATTACTCTATTAGTATGTGGTATATGTGACATAAAATTAATATTATTAGATTCGTATTCAAAAATACTTAGTTATGATTGTGACTTTGTATCACATAAACCATATATTAATAAATTAATTGTTAGTCAAAACTTTATCTTAACTAAACAAAATATGCCTTACGGAGAGAGTACTATTCTACCACCACTTGGACAGTAGATTCGAGCACGTCCTTATCCGGTCGAGACTCGAAAGCAACGCAGCCTCCGTAATTAACTGACGGTGTCGTCGGGTGTTCTAAGGACGGTGGCCATCGATAAGTTAATTAAGTGCGTACCTATGCTGCGTTGCTGACTTTGTTGATCGGCTGTTACTTTTCGAAGTGACAGCAGGGGATTGAAGGCTGTTAGTGTACAGTGCTAATTATAACTGCCCTCATGCAATGATCAGATCAGTTCGAAAAGTCCGGACTCCAAATGACAGGTCCGAACTAGGGCCCAAAAAATCCGTTTTCTAAAGAAAAATCAGTCACTTTTCTGAGTGACGTATTATTATTTCAATTTTTTATGTAAAGTTTTTTGGGCTTGTGGGCCGAATGGCAGGGCCTGAGCCCAACCTGTAGTCCTGTACCCGTATACGGAGAACAATCGGGTCGGGCTGGGCCAGGACGTTCGGGAAGAGCGCTAGCTAGCGATGGCCAACAGTGCAATGCAAACAATGAGCCTAGCTATCCGTGTGAGACGAAAGGCTCGTGAGAATCTGCAGGACGTACAAGAGCTGTGACAAGTGAGTCGCAAAGTCCGAGCCGAGTGGATGGCACGCAGTTCCTTTTTTTGCTCGTTTGGTACATGCAAAGTTTATCCTACAAAAAGAAAGCGACGCGCGGATCAAGCACAGCTTCTCTGCCCGTCCCTCCTATCTCCAACTGAATCAACACATGTCCAGAAAAGAAGAGAGAAAGTAAGTTCTTTCAAGAAAGAAAAAAAAGAGCCGACAAAAAGAAAGATCTGCAAATTAATATAGCATGCACGGCACTTTACAACGTTGCCATTTAATTTGTACTAGAAGGCATACACAAACACAGTACCTTAATTACCTACACACGGACTAATTAAACTGCCTATTTACCTTAATTACACCAAGAAGTAGCATGCATGCATATGCATTCTGTTTGTTACCCGCCGGTACAATCTAAGCAACAAAAGGGGCATCATATTTGCAGCTACTGCTATGAAGTTACAAAGGCTTTCCCAGGTCAAATTGGGCAGGCCGAGCAGCAGAGGCAGGCGATGCTAGTGCCAGTTTTGGGCTGGCGAGGCAAGTAACAGCTACCTTTAGTTACCAGATATGGATTAAACAGAAGCTAGCTAGCTAGTGCACTCGTGCCACGTGCTGCGGCGTCGGCGGCGGCGGCGGCGGCGGCTGCACGCGGGTGCCGTTGCTGCAGTGCAGATCGGCGGCGTTGGGTTCCTTCGTCGATTTTGTGGCGGCAGCGGCTGGGAGCTCGAAGGGGCCGAGCCGGTGGTCGCAGAGGCGGGTCTTGTAGGCGGCCTTCTTGTACTCCCCCCACGTGAACTCCTTGTACAGGCTCTGTTCCCCTTCCCGCATCACCTGCGGCAGCGGCGCGATCCGCTGCGACGCCGCCGGCCCGCCGAAGTAGATCACCGAGAGCCTCGACTGCTTCCCGCCGTCCGGCGCCACCACCCGGTGCTTCACGCTCCGGAATCGCCCGTTCGTCAGCACCTGCAGCCATGCCCGATAAGTCAACAAAACAGTCTCCCATCAATTTACGCCGCTATACATGCCTACCTTAGTGCATACTTTTTTCGAAAAGGCAGCTTAGTGCATACTAGAACTGCATGAAATTAAGCTTCTGCATGGACGCATGCATGTGAAAATCTTCAACTAGTGCAGGCGCATCGAACAGAATCAAGATCAGTAGCGTACAGACAGGACACTGCTAGCTACACGTGCGGTCGCACGGCAATGAGTTATCAGGTGCAAGTTGCACACACTTTGCGCGGTACGTCATTGACAAGCACAGGAGGTGGGGCGAGGCACACACGAAAGGAGGGAGGGAACGGACACGAGCTAAACAATGCATGCGCGAAAGCATGCATGCGTTGCACACTTGGTTGCAGCATACACTTGCATGTGAATGACTGATCAAATGGTAAAGCTAAAAAAAGAAGTGCTGGCACGGTACCTGGAGCGAGTCCCCGACGTTCACGAAGAGGGAATCCGGATCGGGGGCCACGGGGGTCCACCTGCCGTCCCTGAGCTTGATCTGGAGGCCCGCGGTGCGGTTGGACCTGAGCACGGAGATGATCTGTGGGTCCGTGTGCTCCCCGAAGCCCGTCACGCCGCAGTCCCGCTCCCGCCGCGGCTGCCCCGGCGCCAGGGGGCAGGGCGGGTAGTGGTTCACCCGCACCATCTCGTCGCTCCCTTCCCTCCCCACCACCATCCGCCGCAGCACCGCCCGGTGCTCCTCCGCCACCCCCAGCCCCTCCGCCATCAGCTCCAGCACCCGCCCGCCCACCTCCCTCACCGCCCGCGTGTACTCTTCCAGCGCCACTCTGCATGGCATGCACACATATGCATGTCTAATTAGCGGTCGTTCTTGAACCAAGTTGTAATGAATGATTTAGAATAATGGTGCTGCCGATGGTGACAGATTTAGTTACCGGAGCGAGGGTGGCAGGGAGGAGGCCGGGACGGAGCTGGAGCTGACGGAGAGGAGGAGGTACTCCAGCCACCCGACGTCGCCGTTGGAGCCGATGCTCTTGCTGCCGTAGCCCAAGGGGTGGGCGGCGCAGGACATGTCCATCTTCTCCTTGTGTGGCAGCGCGAAGAACGCCATGGCGCCGGCCTCCAGCGCGTCCGCCAGCGCAGCCGGCACGCCGTGGTTGGTGGCCCTGAAGAAGCCCAGGCTGCGGCACGCGTCCGCCACCGCGGCCGCCGCGCCTGGTGCCGACAGGTCGACAGCCGGGATCGCCGCCGGCGGGCCTGCATTCCCCTTGGGGCACCTCACCAGCGGGATCTGGTCGGTGGAGCCGGGCACCGTGATCGCCACCATCGTTAACACTCCCAAGTGAAACAGAGCAGCAGGAACAGGGGAGCAGCGAGCAAGCTTGGCTAGCTAGCCGTGACAGGGGATCGAGGTGTTGTGCTGTTCCACGCTTTGCACTTGTGGTGATCTATCTGACGGGGCTGATGGCCTCGTATATATAGGCGACAGGAGTATTATGAGCTGCAGTAACCAGGAGCTTAGGGTGCCAGCTCCTTGCTTAGTGTACTGCAAATGGTGTGTGCGACTGATAATTGCGAGAGTGACTAGAGACGCGCGCTGCATCCTGTGCGGGTTTCAGGCAGTGGGGGACCTGTGGGGTACGAGCAATTGAATCTGCTGCGAGGACGGGACGGCTCGTCGATCGGCATCGCGTTTCGGTCTCAATATAATTTACAACAGACGGAATGGTCGTTGCCTTCGTCCATCATCAGAGCACTAGCTAGAAGCAATAAGGCGAGCTGATAGCAGTCATGACATGGTTTTCAAATCGAACCGGACCGATGCAAAAATAAATAAATCCTGAGACGGAGCCTGGTCCGGTCCGGTTTGCTGAGATGACCATCAAAGAGGAGCTATGCTCTATGGTGAATATTCACCGTTAGCTAACTAGTTAACACCTCTCTGTAACTTTATATCCCTTCCCTCGAACCTTATCATCTTCTTGTAGTTAGCTAAAATCTTGTTATTCAGATAGCATTTCCCAAGTAAAACTTGGAAAAAGTATATTCTAATGCCCAACCAACCTCTGTGCACGCCATGTCCATACATCTCACGGGTTCACTCCAGGGAAGCGCCAAAGTCAACGGGGATATAGTTCCTTTGTGGATAAGTTGTACCTGAACGTTATACTAGTAGTGAATAAAATTTATTTTACAATTATTCAAAAATATATATTTAAACCTTCTAATAAAAAAATTTAGAATAAAAATATTTTAATGCTGTATCAACCTCACGGGTTCACTCAAGGGAAGAGCAAAAGTCAACTAGGATACAGTTCCTTTGGCTCAGTTGTGACTCAGCGTTGTACTAGTACAGAGAACCCAATTTACAATTATTAAATAATTCACTCAACTGATGTATAGCATTTCCGATATCTTTAAACGGTCTGATAAAATTATTAAAATATATATCTTTGAACCGTCTATTCATTGGTCGGAACTATGAACCGGTGAAGATTTGTCAGGTTTTTAACAATACGGACTATGGATTACCACAGCAGCGACGGATAAGCACGCCCTAATATGCAGGCAACTGAGCATTACGAAATGCTTACAACCTTTTGCACATTACATCATCTGTTTTGATTTGAGTTGCACGAAACACCATGTCAGACACCTTTAACACGTTGTTGCACACTTTACCGGCAACGTCTAACATTCCAACTATTTGGGCCTGAGTTTCACATCACACCATATCTAGGAGATTTTTGTCATATAAACTACCTATTTTGATGTATTGTTGCACACCCCCCTTCCAAGCCGATGTGGCAAGTGGGAGGCAATAGTTGTGGAGCATAAATCACGAAGTTCCTGATCCCCCTCCCCACTGGGGCACTGTATTAGGCGATGCTTATATGTTGGAAAAATAAGCCGAGGCAGATCCGTTCGATCCGTCGGTGCAATGTTTTGTTCACGGGCCACAATATGTTCATTATCAGCTGGACAACTACCTAGCTAGCAAGCCTTACGATCTGTGAGTTTACCAAGTACTGCTAGCTCATGACTCACCTAATTCTGATATCTAGAAATTCATGACAATTGCACATCCCTTTCACCCTGTAACAATTCATTCGCCTTCTGAATCCTATGAGCAAAGATGGAGCGGTCCGGGAGCCTGGAAGAGAGCATCGATCCGTCGGTGCAATGTACATCATACTGTCAATACAGATGCTACGTGAAAAAATCGTATGGATTGGTTGTTTGTGGAAACTAGCAGGATGGCTCATGTAATTTGTGGATGGATTTATAGTTTTTGTATAATATTCTTATAACATTTTTTTACTATTCTACATCATTATAATTAGGTCCCACCAAATAAGCAATTAAAATATAATTTTAAGAGTTAATCTACATCGTTATAATCTGGTATCACCAATGTGAACGGGTTGTAGATCTTTTATTTTTATTGATTAATACAAAAATTGCGAGATTTTTATATTAGTGAGGAATTTAGTATCTCTTAAAAATTGGTATCTTGACACATTATTTATAGATATATAGATTAATACCTGAAATATATAGTAGAACGTGTGTTTTACTTTTGAGAAGTGCTTCTATACTCTTTTAATTTATTTTTTGCACGAAATTTAAAGCACCACACGAATCTCAAAGCTGGTAATTTTCCTTAAGGGACTTATCAGGGCCGACGCCCAGGCCCAGACCCGCTTGATCCTGCTTCTTCTTCTCTTCCTCTGCATCTCCGCTGCCTCTTCCCCTCCATCCTCACCTCCGTTGCTAGCTGGGCGTGAGCAAGGCAAGGACACGATCATCGGGGCTAGGGTCGCGGTCGGTCCCGAAGCAACGGTAGCGGCGGCTGGGGTGGCCTTGGAGGCGGAAGCTGCGGACGCGGTCACCAGGGCTATGGCCGGGGTCCCGAAGTGGCAGCAGCTGTGGGGACGGCGTTGGAGGCGGAGGCTAAGGCGCTGTAACGGTCGGCGATGGAGGTGAGGATGGAGGGGAAGAGGCGGCGGGGCTCCTCATGTCATCGGTGCCTACGGCGATGGAGTCGGCGTTGGAGGCGGACACGCGGTAGCAGTAGTAGCAGCGGCACTGCAGCTGCTCGAGACGGAGCTCGCGGCTGTGGTACTCGAGAGAGGCAGATAAGGAGGTGAGGATGGAGGGGAAGAGGCAGCGAGGGATGCAGAGGAAGAGAAGAAGAAGCAGGATTGGACGGGTTTGGGTCTAGGCCTCAGTTTGGGCCTTGGGCCCTGACAAGTCTCTTTGAGATTCGTGCGGTGCTTCAAACTTCGTGCAAAAAATTAAATTAGAGTATAGAAGTACTTACCGTTTTCTTCCTTAAGCTAGATAAGAGAAGTTTAGCTATTTCCTGGTCAGATCATCTTATTTAATGGACAGCATGATGTTTTGAAGACTAGCACCTGTGCAATTTTTAGCATAATAGCGGAATTTAGCACCGTGATTACTTGTGCCCAGTTTTTTTTTCCAGGGAAACTTGTGCCTAGTTGTGGCTGCTGTTTTTCTGAAGTCTTTGGCTGACATCGTCCTTGGGCTAAATATATCGGGTCAATGGTTCCTTTCTCCGCAGTTTTCTCGATCCAATGATTTTCTTTCGAGAGACATCCAAGAACAATGTTGACGTTTTCGTATGATCTTTTAATGTCACTTTTCTTTTTAACAATGAACTAATTTATTGATTAAGTAAAGATAATATAATAAATATAAATAAAATAAACATGAGTAACAGAGCTTCCTGATAAAAACAAAAGTTACATCAAAATTCTTCTAAGTCATTATTCAATTTTACCCTTCGAATCTCGGTGTTTCTCCATGTCTCCGGTGAAAAAACTACAAAAGGCCAAACCTACACAAAGTAAACTAACCTCAAAATTTTTGAAGAGCCGCATGAGCTGCAACTCTAAATGTGCGAACCTAAGACCACTAAACACACTATGATCGAGACACACCCTTACAAGGTAGGATGTCCAATTATTTCTTCGTCACTTGATCGCTGAGAAAAAACCAAGAGCATGAAAGGACGAAACACCACCGTCGATGTCGCCACCGCCAAGTCAGACAGAGGCGCTAGACGACAATCTTCAGATAGAAATCGTCAATCCGCAGGACCAAAACATCACTGACTCCCTGACGTTGGCCAGGACAGCCACACCAGGAAGAAAATAGAGCAGAGATATTTTTTATTCCCTACACCATCACTAAAAACACATAAACCTAACATACAAGCAACATAATTTACACGATAAATATTGATCCAGGGCTCTGGCACCTCCTGACGCCGGATTGACCACAAGAGACGAGAAGAACCGACGAAAACATCTCGGCAGTAAAAAGGATGGTTGCTCTCTCTTTGCGTTGCCCGCGGCTAGGGTTCAAGCCTCAGCGTCTCTCCATCTGTTCATGTTACTAGTAGATCATATCTTTCAACCACGAGTTTGGGCTTCGGCTTATCTTTCGTAGGGCATGGCCACGTTTAGCACCAATCATTAATTTCCAAATCGATATCCATGGGCTAAAATCCACTGTAAGTTAAAATCCATGCATGTTTCAGCCTTGCTGGAGATTTCTTGGAGCCACACATGGCTGATGCACTTACCAAACCAGTTGATCTTATCAACTTGCTTAGGCCCAACTAAGCACACATACACTTTTAGCACACGAAAAGTTCGAAGCCGATGCGCTGCAGCCCCTCGATCGAATGTAGCTCTATACCCTTTTCTATGCATTGTGCATGGCTTACTTAATAAAATAATACTTAAAAATCGAGTTAATAACCGAGATTCGAAAATTCTCGAACTACAATCACATTAACCTCGAAGATATTGCTGTAACTCAAAAGCTAAAACGACGTGCATGTCGTGCTCCTTGGAACGTGACGTGCCTCTCCCGGAGCAAGCTACAGCTACTGGAGAAATTGTCCGATACGTACAACGCCCATGCACAACTAATAACAAACGCGCCTGTGGTGCATGTGGTCCACTGGTGTCGCTGTTCGCATCCGTATTCTTCTTCCAGTTTCGTAGAGGCCGGTGCAAGGAATGGACGTACGTACAGGCCAGGTTGCGTGCATGGCTTGGTGTACCGTGTACGATGCACACAGGTCGCATTCAAGTTACCGTCATGAAAAACGGAAGACTCAAGCAACTTGTGTACACTGTACAGAACGGAAAATCAAATTTGCTCCTACAGACAGAGCTGTTCATACAGCTACAGGAAAATGTTCTGGAAACAGAAGTACAGATGATCGGGACAAACTGCAAGACGGCGTGACCGAGCTAAGAAAAGCGACCACGCATGCAACCATGGGGGTCGATCACGATGGATGCAATGAACCGGTCACACACGTTGCGGTCGGGTAACAAGTTGCCCGGATGCGAAAAGTGTGGTCATCGCTGTGATAGATCACCACGGGATGTGCATGCAGGGAGGAATGCAAAAAACGAGCGGCCGGACACGAGTCTGACGGCGGCACCGCGCGGGGCGGGGCCAGACGACACGCGCCCGCCCGGCCGTGTCGCCGCCGGATTATTGAATCCACCAAACGGATCGAGCGAGGCCCGGGCGCGCGCACGAGCGCACTGCTCTCTGTCCCCCTGAATAGCACAACACGTATGGCCGGCGCCCGTACGTACGCGCCGTCCGTGTCGATGACGGAGCCGGTCTGCATGCTGCCGGCCTCTGCGTTTAATTTACACCCCCCATACGCAGGTGCCACGTACCCGTACCCGGCCGTCTCATGTGTTCCTCTTGCTACGTGCGATCTACGAATCCATCTGTGGATAGAGCTAGCTCCTTGGAGAACACACATGCAACGCAAGAGCTGGACGCTATGGCCAGGTGTACGTGGTCTAGCCGGGCGGTTGGTGACGAGTTCCATCGATCGATCGCACTAATAGCTAGGGATGTGAACCAAGATAACATCGTACGTACGTGCGACGTTGTAACGGGCCAGCCTCCCTGATGGCGATCACTCAGCGGGCGCAAGTACAGACGTGTCAGGACACAGGCGACGTGTGCACTGGCAGCCACACCGGTCGTCATATTGATCCACTAAGTGGCTCATCGGCGAGGTCAGGTCAGCGTTGCCTCGTCAGGCCGGCCGGGTGCGCGCGGTCAGGCACGGCCACGTGAGCGGGGCAGCCCGGGACCGAGTCCAAGAGGCTCGTCCATGTATGCTTTGCGTGCGTGCGTTACGTCTGCTCAGGGTGTCGTACGTTGCCAGTGCATGAACGTTGTCATGGCATGCATGTAACCCGGCCTAAGCTACCATATGACCTACCCGAGACGTCGCTTTCGCCCTATCTCCTTAGCTCGTGGCAGTGGACACGAGGGGGCGCGCCACCAAGTGCGTGTCCACGTGAGACGCGCGAGGTTCGGACCAGCCTGTCCCAATGGAACGCCAACACGTCCACGGCGCCATGGACTAGGCTATATTTGGAATGCATGCAACTATGCATCATCAGCTATGCTACTGCATGCTAGACGGATTAAACACTCTCCTACTTCTCGGTAAACGGAGTTAACCTTCTTCGCTAGATACATCATAGTACAAGGTTTAATTTACTAAACCCCCAAAGAAATTACCGAACATATATAAATCGGTGCAAGTTTCAACAATACAACTCTTCAGCTGTGTTTTGTAAGTCCCAGTCAGACTACGATTCCATAATATGTCAACCATCCTAGGATCCGCCTTTCAAGGTTGCATATCTAATGGGTCTATTTTTTTGGTTACGAAAAGCATTAGGACTAGTCATCTATTATAATAATTGTGTAATAATTTAAGTTGTGTATATTTTCAAATGCAGAGGCCAGAGGAGAGTGCTCTTTTATTATCTAAGAAAAAGTATCAATGAAGTCCATATGAGATTCAAGGTATAACATTCATTTTGAGAGGTGGATCAAAATTCTCGCATTAATTTCAAAACCTATAAATGTTCATATTAATTGAGAGTAAAATAAAATATCAACGCCGCTAATTTGGTGGGTCTATTAGTGGAAAGAAAATATGGACACCATTTAATTTGGTGGGACTTAATTATACCAGTATAGATTGGTTTAAGAAGAAAAAAATACACGTCATTTATTTTAATAAGTTCAGATTATAATGGTACACATTAGTAGAAAATATCATGAGAACAACATACACGAACAATAAATCTATTCATGCAAATTACACGACCACGAGTCGCGAGAATGACAGCCCAACCAAGATTAATTGTGGCGAACTGTCGCGACCAGCAAGATTCTACAACAGAGCTACCCCTGATTCATGCATCTAAATATAGCAAACTATTGCGTCTGAAATAAAGAACGAGTATAAGAATGAAGCCTCGGAGCCATTTTCTCGTCCAGCTAAGCTATGGTCATATTCCTATGAGTATGTATATTAATATGACATAAGTTGTCTATAAAAGATATTATACAGCCCTATTTAATGAGGTGGAAGAAAGAGAAAGAAAAAAGAGATTAAGATTTTTTATAATTTAATACAGTATATAAATTTTTTATAGATGGCTTATAGACAATATTTTTCATTATTATGTGCATGTCGTCTATATTCTACACTCACATATATTGAGGCTTTATACAACGTCATTATTATACATGTTATCTTTACTTCAGCAACTGTAAACACAATTTCTGTTTCATCCCAGAGTTTTTTCTCTATGAGAGAGAATCATCCCAGAGAATTGGAATCGATGTATCTAATCAACTGCTGTGTTGGGCTTAGTCTGTACAGAGTAGCTAAGCCATGTCTGACGTCTCCAGCCCATATATAACCGGGATTTTAGGAAACCCACCACGGCCCAGTTGATATGATTGGAAGTAACTTATTTTTTCAGGGGAAACTGATTTGTTCGTCTTTCGCTGAAAATTGGACAGAGGAAACTCCAAGAAAGTTTCGTTCTTTTTTTTGTAGATTTTGCTTTTGAAGAAAAATGAAACGTTCGTTTGGTGTCTTATTCGCGGGGATCTGCTCGTGTGCATGCTAGCGAAGCGTACCAAATCGGCCACGAGAAGCGTTTTATTTTGCCATTGGAGCCAAGCAAGGGATAAGATATAGGGCATGTTTGATTGGACCGTGGCTGTTGACAAAGTTGTTATTGGCTAGCTATCTGAAAAAACTGTTGTGACTGTGGGAAAATGAACATATGGCTTTTAGTTGATATAAACCATCTACAACATTTTGGAAAATGAGCACTGAAGTTTCAGCACATTGCAAAAAGCTGGTAGAAGGCAGCTTTTCCAAATAGCTGAATTTACACTGCAAAGCCCACAGTTACCGTTGGTAAAAGTTACTGAAAAACTGACCATTTGGTTGGGCTGTAACTTTTTCCAGTGAAAAGCTGCTGAAAAACCCAACCAAACACCCCCATATTAACAGACCATGTCCGCACATCCACTTTGACGATCGATCGAGCTGGAACACTACAAACAAAAGGAAAATCACTTTTACATGCCCGCGAAGCTCACACACCGTCACACAGCTGCGTGCGCTAGATCTGAAAACCAACATGGATACGTCATCTTGCTTCGACGAGCAACACATCTATAGTTTAGACGCGACTAGGTTGCCCGCTAGTCTTAACCGGCAACTGCCCTCCATCTTCGTTGGCTCTGGTTCGCGGTGATAAGTTGAGGCGCTGGCACTCGGATTAGATCATCCTTCTAAAATTTAGGACATCAGTATTACCCATCCGACCGCCATTTAGTCTCCGGATGTTTGTTGTCGCTATTGAGTTTGTTAATGTCACTGTCACCGTTGAGTTTGTCACCATCACAGGTCGCCGTCGACAGTGAACCTCCCCCCTCCCTCCCCCTTCATCTTCCTCTCTCTATCTTCCTCTTTCTCCTCCTCTTCACGGTTTCGGATGGTTGTCGATCGCGTAACACCAGCAGGGTGGCCGGTCAAGAGATAGATTTTTCGATGTCGATTACAACAATGATCGATCCTGCTTGGCAGGTCAAACCCGGGACGCACGCGTCACTTATAGTTTCAAGGGCGATGGAGAGCTTTCCGTCGAAACAAGGGCGCACCACAGGAGGGCACGGGAGGTCGGCAGCAGTGGTGCGCGCCATGCAATATCTAACGTACTATTTGCCGACCGGCAACCTCACGCGATGACATGCACATGCACGTTAACATTTTTCAGCACCGACCCCCGGCCGATGACCTATCGGGCGCCACTTCTGTGTGCAAGTTGCCGGCCTTCTTATCGCAGACCGGCGTCGGTGGATTGGTGGAATCCATGGAAGTGCACGGAACAACGCAGAAATGAAACCTACTCGATCATCAACTACCAACCGATCTGACCATCTCCCATGTACGTCGCTTTCGTGCTGCACTAGCTAGCTAGTTTCCCCGGCCATGCGAGCGAGCTAGCACTGCCACGCCTATATAAACCGGCGACCTGCCCCTTCGCAATGGCATTGCACTTGGCATCTTCTAGCTATACTCACTCGCAGATCGAGTTGCAGACTTGCAGTGGTATATATTGCATCTCCTAGAGTTGTAGTACGTTAATTGCAGGTACAAGCTAGGACTTGGTGAGGGTACGAAGTGGCTAAGGGTGTGCGCATGGCGAAGGGTTGCGTGCTGGCCGGTGTGGTGCTGGTGTGCGTCCTACTGGTTCTCTCGTCCGCTGTGACGACGGCCGAGGCTGGCCGACGATGGGAATGGGATCAAGGAGGAGAGGCCAGGGCGGCGGTGGCGGCCGGGGCGATGACGGTGGGAGGGCGTTTCAGGAAGGCATTGCGAGAGGAGACGGTCCAGGTGGACGGCGACATTGGCGAGTCTAAGAGGAGGAGCCCTGGTGGCCCAGATCCACAGCATCACTGATATATACCACGATTTCGTTGCATTTTCTCTATATTATACTGTAGTAGATCAGCCCGGGATCATATATACTGGGGATTTGAAGTCCAAGATCGAGTTTGTACTTTCTCGTCTAAAATAATGAGGATTCTCGTTTGTTTTCCATGAACTTACAGGGTCGTTGATATATACGTACCAGTAGTCTGCTACCAGCCTACCATGATTTATATAGCTACTGTATTAGCTAGTGGTCTCACTCTGTCACATGAAATCCATATGATTCTGCCACCGCATTGCGACAGAAACAGTTGTCCATTATCTTACGTACGTGCCTCACCTCACCCCAACGAGTACAATTACATGGTTCAACCGATAGCTAGTTCACCACTACCATTTGTTTGGCCTTAATTTAATTTCGATGTGAGGGACGTTGAGCAGCTCTACTGTTATGCGTTTTCTCGGTACCTAATGCCCAAGGTAATGTTCCATGAGACTCATCAAAGCTCTATAATATACTCGGTGATGATAAAGCTAAAGGCGGTGGTTTCAAATATATAATAGCTTTTCTACGTTCCTTAAAAAGTACCTCGGCCATCTAAATTAAGTTCATCCACAACCGTGATGATACTACCTTGCCACCGTGAGCAGACAAGGGGAGGTACCAAGTTATCTCCTTCCTCCACAAAGAACTAGCACTTGGGACACCTCTTCCACTTATTCCCCTTTGGCTATCTTCAGCAGCATCATGTCCTCCCTACCCGTGTCCCTCTTGCCAGCCTTCTTATACACGGCACAGTCGGCGCCGGTATGCCACGGCATGCCGCACTAGGTGCAGAACACTCTTGCACACCTAGCACTCCGACTGCGCCACGTTGTCGGTGTTGACATCATCCCCGACCATCATCGCCGAGCGTCTTTGAAGGGGCAATAGGTCCTCTTGGCACCGAGCATCATGGACTCACAAAAGGCAGCGCCCCATCGCTCGAAAACATCCCTGGGGGAGCATGCCTTGGCAGAACGTTGGGTCGAGGACCCCAACGCACCGCTCCTCAGGGCACTTGATGTCGACGATCCTGTCCTGGATCTTGGCGCTGATGTAGTCCGCGAGGCAGGCGGCGCAAAAGGTGTGTGCGCAGCCGCGGCTAGCGTGGTGTGCGTCCGAGGGCATGAAGGCACCATGCAGATCTTGTAGAAGACGAGCTATGTCCCGCGGTGATGTTGCTAAGCCAAAATGACAACGATGAGGAAGAGGCACCGACAGAGGAGCACTCACCAATGAAAACGATGGGGACAACGTTGCCCACGTTAGTAGTTGTAGCGTGATGTGCTAGGCGCAGCAAGTGCACCGACATGGCTGCAGCCGCGATGGCGGAGGACATGATCACCTCCTAGAGCTGGAGCTCGGCAGCGTACTTCTCGTTGGATATCGAGAAGAGCTCGTCATCTTCGTCGGCATTGTTCGTGCTAGAGGTCCGAGAAGTAGAAGTCATCGACGAGGCCGGTGAGGTCTGCGCTGGAAGACTCGGCCGTCATTTCTTCATGCAATGGGAGGAGCTCAACGGCTTCTTCCAGTTGTTGTAGTTGTGAGGTACTCGTTCTCGGTGAGGAATTACTGGTACCTCGTGCTCCAAGGACCGCAGAAAATCTCTTCAAATATACACGATATCGGTTGGTACGGTTACAAAGATCATTGAGTTGGATGCTGTCATTCAATCTGTCATTGATATGTGGCATCGGGCCCAACATGTCAAGCTCACATCGGATGGTGTTTTTTTAACTCACATCCACTACTACAGAACATGTTAATACTGACGGACCAAAAACCCACATCAGTGACGGATTTTTGGCCCGTCAGCAATTAAAGGTCAGTAATGACTCGTATTATCAGTGACGGGTAATTTACCCTTCACTAATAAAAGTCATCACTGATGGGTTACATATTTACCTGTCCGTATCCGTCAGTGATGACGTTTTCAGAGGCGCAAAAAAAAGCGCTACCCGGGCACTGGGGTTCCACTAAAACAGCTATAACTTTTGCATGCGATGTCCGTTTTGGGTACACGACCACTCAAAATGACCGTATCGACGAGGCGCATCTAAAAAAGATACTAGTCTTTCGACTTGTATAATTTTTCACCTCCAAATTCGGCCTCTAAGACTGACTTTTCCCCCTCCGAACGAAACATCACATCTTCCGACCCTCCGTTGAACTTCTTCCCGAGCTCCAAATGCAGTAATCTTTGCGGCTTCTGAACCGTGAGGGAGTAGACTGCTAAAAAATACGAGAAAATTTTTTAAAAAAATTCACACTAAGTTCAGCCTCTAAGACTGACTTTTACCCCGAACGAATAATCGCCGCTACCGAACCCTTCATTGAACTTCTTCCCGAGCTCTAAATGCAGTAATTTTTTGTGGATTCCGAACCGTGAGGGAGTAGAGCTGCTACAAAAAAATACGAGAAAAAATTTTAAAAATAAAAAATTTAGGCACTAGTAGAAATTAAGACTCGGGAGAATCTTTCTTACATCGAATCCAACTAAAACTCCCGTGTAAGCTCCACCATGTTTCTACGGGGATGGTGACATGAAGAGTGTGGCGCACCCGGTTTTAAGGCCGGATAAGCCCTTGTGTTTACGGTACCGGTCTCTGGATCAGTAGCCGATACCCACAAGTTTACCTGTGTATCAAAATCATACACGCACTTATTAGAATATAAAGCATAATCCGATCCTTAGGATCGAAAAACTATACCTTTAGCCCAACGGCTAGAAATCTTGCAGCGGAAATCGAGCGGTGATGAGCCCATCAATATGCCATTCCCAACAGGCAACTGACTGGGGGTTCGCCCTAGTTATCGCGGATACCTTCGTTGCTTTCGAACGGTCGATCCTTCGGTCTGGCCACATCAACAAGCCAGGTGAGTACATTGAATGTACTCGCAAGCGCTCCACCGGGGAGTTTAGTATGGATATGAACATGCTCGGAATTCATCAATAACATGGCTCTATCCTAAGTTTCATGTTGTGCGAGAAAGTAAGTTTGCATTTGAAATAAGTACATAGATGTAAAAGCGATTTTATCAAAATTATCTCGACGCAGCGAGATAAAGCATTGCTCAAAACACTCGCCCGTTGCAACGGGGAGTTCACTTTTGTGCTTACCGTTACAACGGTACAGCACGGTACTTACCCGGTTCCACAGGGAGACGCAGCTCGCCTCGTACTTACGGGGTTCCCAATCGCCCGGTTCCTCAGGTAGACGTCGCTCACCTCGTACTTACGGGGATTCTAAGGTTTGCCCGTAGCTACGGGAAAACCCGACTTCACACCTCCCGCTACGGCGGGAACTTGGCAAACTGCCCTGCGAACACGACGGTTCGCGTCCTTAAACCCATAACCCAGAAATCCTTTTTGGGGCTCAGAAAGCCAAAACTACTTTAGTGTGGCCCGACCAAGTTCGTCCATGACCGCGGACACGGCTATTCGAATAGTTTTAACCCTCTGCAGAGGTGGTACGACTTTACCCACATGATGTAGTTCACCCTGGGCATACCGGGCCCTGGTATACTACCAGAGCTAGTACAACGAGACTCTTCGCCAGTGTGAACCCAGCCATGAACCCGTCAGAAGGACATGTCCCACACCTAGCTCGAGACAGTATCCCTGCTACGAGGAGGTTGGTGTTCCAACTCTGTGGCGAACCAAACCTCGTTACCCACGGGTTTAGCCCTCTTCGGAGCTACCCGCCCCATCTGCACTCTACTAACTGCCCACGGGTTCATGCTAGTCCAGGGCGGTTACTAGATCAAGTCCTTCCCACAAAGGACATGTGGTCGTACTGTAAGACTTGGCCAAACGGCACTTAAGACAGGTCCTTAGGTGATCCGAGAAGGACTCCACACCACTCCCGATAACGGGCAGCGAGAACCACGACGGGCCTTACCTCGCTCTTTAACAACTCCCTGCAAACACCCTTCATTACCAACCCGGATCAAAATCTTCTCCCTTTTTAGCTCGGTTCCGCAGAACCCTTTTTTGGTAGAATATCCCAACCCATGCATATCCTACCTTCCATGCACCTCTACAACCGGACGCGACGGTCCGTTTCGATATTCCATCACATGAAATATGGGGTGTTGCTTTCCTTTTTCCTTTTCGAAAACCTAATTCATCTACTGCGGGGCTAAGCATATATATATATATACATACACTATCCTAAGTTTCCGATACATCTACGGAATACAATAATCCTAAGGCGACAAAGATTACGGGGTCGGACTAGGGTTTCCTACCATCGGTGATATCTAATCTACATAAAATACAGGGATAAAATATAGCATGCATGGTTCGAAAACAAAATAATATTTCATAAAACTGGGATTCAACATGATCAAGGGCGGAGAGCTTGCCTGGCGTTAACGGCCGAATTTCAGTCGCGACCTTGGTACGTCAACGTCGGGAGTCCCGTGCGTGAGGTATCGCCGCGTCGCAACTACACGTCGTGAAAAACAACGAATCACTAACGGCGCGAGGAAAATCCAATTAAGATCCAAAATATGCTCACTCAACATTTAAAACTATACCTCGATCTTAGAGGGTGGCTAGGGTTTTCAGGGTTTTACGATACCCTTACATCTTCGAACTAGGCGACATGTGTATGGGTAGATAAATATGCATGAGCTCTGGATCCTATCATGCTTCCGAAAGGTTTAACATGATGGAGATAGCACTAAGAAGGACATACAGGTATGCATGAACTGTCGGGTAGGGTTTCTAGGGTTTTGACGGCGAGCATTTGCTTTTCTATGGCTCCTGGGTTCATGCATTCATGTAAAAGGTAATAGCTTACTAAGATGTACGAGTGTTAAACCTACTGGGCACTTGGGTTGAGTTGTCGAATCAGTAGGTTCGAAAGGAATTGAACCCTATATATGCATGCTTGGAATCTAGGGTTTCGCAGTCTATTTAACTCATGATTTTCTTTGAACTAAGCAACTTAAGAAAGTGCCTCTATATATGCATATGATCTGGACTCTAACATGATGGAGGTGATATTAGGTGAATTGTACGTGTGCATGCAAAATATCGACATTAGGGTTTCCAAGGTCTAGTATGCCTCCTCCGACTTTGTGAACCATGCAACATGAACATATGCATGAAACTTGTGTAAGGTTCCTAATTAGGAGTGTCTAACCTGCTGGAAAGAACCTACTTATGCATGCTCTTGTCTCTAACATATTTGAGGAACCTAACATGATGGGGATAAAACTAGGAGGATCATATATATATGCATGACATTAACACTAGGGTTTCTAGGGTTTGGGTGTTAAGCACATGCTCCTATGGCTTTGGAATCACGCACTAAGTGAAGAGATGATGGACCACTAGGCTACATGAAACTTGAACTCTAATCCCACTGGTCAAATGGAGGAATCATCTATTCGACTATATTTGAAAAAGAGTTTAAACTATATATGGATGCTTATGTTTTAGGGTTTCATAAATTAACCTATCCCTTTTAAACCTTGAGCTAAGCAACATGAATGCATGGTTGTAACTAGTGCAATGCTCAAAAATAAACATGTTTACATGCTGGAGCAACCTAGAGCTAAACACCTATTCAAAAAGGGAATTCGAAAGGCTGTTTGAAATTTGAACTGTGTACTGGACTGGGCTGTACAGGGAGAACCATTGAGATTTTCGAAAAGTGGTCTATATGAAAAAGATGGGAAATAAAGTTTTGAACAACTTTTATTTGGGACATTTTCTGAGAATTGGCTTGGATGAGGCTGTACAGGCCAGAACAGAGAGGAAGGGACTTGAGGCTGTGGCAGGACGCGGCAGCGGAAATAGCTAAAGGAAGCTGCCGCGGCAGGAAAATAACAGGGCGGCGGCAGAGCACAACTTGCTGCGGCAGGAAAAAGGGCGCCTCTGAGCTGCTGCGGCGGGGTTTAGGCAGCGGTGGCAGAAACTTTGAGCTGCCGCGGCAGGGTTATAGCAGCGACTTGGGCTGCCGCGGCGGAGGTTTTGGATGTGGCAGGCTGCCGCGGGGCAGCTGGGCTGGGTGGAAGGCTTGCCGCAGCAAGGAAGCTAGGGGAGGAAAGGAGAGAAGACCGGCGGCGGCTTGGACATGGCCGGCGGCGAGGGGGTTGGCCTGAGCTTGGGGGCTCGGGCATGGCTTGGTGAGCAGCTCGGGGAGAGGAAAGCTTGCAGCTTGTGCACACGGAAATGGAGAGGAGCAAGAGCTCGGGCTGGAGCAGGGAAAGAAGCTCGGGACAGACCAGAGAAAGGAGTGCTGCTGTTCTTGGTGCTTCATAGCTGAGACAAAGAGCAAGCCAGAGAGGAGATGAAGAAGAGAGGAGCTTGGCCATGGCTGCAGCTCGGTCTGCTGGTTGGGAAAGCATGGATAGCTCGGGCAGGGGCAAGAAAGGGAGCTCGAGCTGTGAGTAAAGAGTAAGGTGGCCAGCTGCTGTTGCGACCTGGGGTAGATGAATGCATGAGGTAGCTTGAAAACAAGGAGGCATGCACCACTGGTTAGAGAAAAGAAAGGCGCAGGGCTGCTGCTGTGCGCATAGAAAAGAAAGCAAGGGGGAGAGGGGTGCGTGCTGGGCTTGATGTGTTTGAGAAAGAGAAGTGAGGGAGATGGGACTGGTTGGTCAGCTGCTGCTGGTTGCATGCGCAGGGGAGAGAAAAGGCAAGGGAGGAAGAAAGAAATGGGGGCAGCTGATTGGTGGGAACTAATAAAAGAAATAGTGGTCAAACACAATAGGGGAGTTGTTGGCTGTTGCATGCAAGAGATGAAAAGGGGTGAGGAGAGCAGTTGGCTGCTGGTTTGGTGTTGCGTGTGGTCTGGTGTAGAGCTGTAGGGAGTACTTGCTGCTGAGCAAAAGAAAGGAGGATGGGATGGGGGAGTGGACTGCTGTAGGTACAGGAAAAAGGAGGCATGAGGCAGGGACATGCATGGCAGTAAAGAAAGAAAATAGCTGCTGGTGTTCAAGAAAAATATTCGGGCAACACCTGGGAGAGGGCTGCTCAGCTTTAGAAAAGAAAAATATTGGCTTGGCTGCCATGAGCTGTGCTTGGTTTGCTCGGGGGAAATAGGCAAGGGAGGAAAAGACAGGGAGAAAAGGAATTGGGGCCATGTAGATGGGGAGTTAGTGTTATTGAGAAAGCTGGGAAAATATCTCGGTGCTCGGCTGCTAAGGGCTTGGTGAAATTAGAGAGCAGAGCAGTTTAGAGTCAAGAGCTCGGATGCATAGGGTTAGGAGTTAGGTTTAGGTTTAACTCCTTACTAGGAGAGAGAAAAGGTGGCATAAGTCCCGGGAAGGATATGTACACATGTACATGTACATGGATCGATATAATGCTCGTGTCCGAGCGAGGGATGAGTATGGCGAACGGTAAATAGGGTTTGGACTGAGACAAGAGATAAATGGATGAATCGGTGAGATGGTAAACGGTTATTTGACTATGGTAAGAAGTTGAATGGTTAAATGGTTATTTGGTAGAAACTACTGAGGCAGATATTTTTATCCCGGTACGGTAATCCGGTAAAGGTGAAAAAGATATTTTTGTGTTGCATGGTAAAGAGGGAAAGGATTACCACGGTGAAGTAATTATTTGAGGTTTTACCGTGCAGAGAGATAACAGGTGACGGGGTAAGAATAAGAGATATGGATGCCGAAAAGAAGGTGCATATACGTATATATATTTATATGCATATACATATATTCTGGCAATGGAAAATGGTAGAGTAGCTGACGATATTTTCTGGGTCAGGTGGTAAAAGGATTTTACCGAGGAAAGTAGTTCAGGGTTTGGTGTGTATGTGTCCACATACACTTGGTGATTTTTGCATATATGGGAGTTGTATGCGGGTGGAATGGACATGCGAAGTTGCAGTTGCAGGGAGAGTTGTGGTTGGAATGATGCCTCTGACATATTCGTGTATATATGCACGGAGTTGTGGCAGAGTCGAATGTTGAGTTAGGGGTTTGACCCGCTGCTCAGAAAGAACAGATCAGGGTTTGAGAGCATTTGCCGAACAGAGTCCCGACAAAGCAGAGATCAACGGTACAGGAACAGAGGGGAAAGGTTTTGGGTTGACACACTTTAGGGTTTCAACAGAGGCAGGATTTGGATGAAAGTTTTAATATGATGCATCTTAACTTGCATTATTAAGAAAAAGTTTTTTGTTGGCCCTAATTTTCAGGTCTCGGAAAATTGAGGTGTTACAAAGAGGATATGCTCCCTTATGACCGATTTGGACAGAAAGGATGAGAGGAGAGGAGGAAAGGAGGAGAGGAGGAGAAGGGTGGAAGGAAGGAGAGGAGGGTGAAAGGGAGAAGGAAAAAATCTGGACCTAGATCTGCACTGAGGGGCAATGAGGTGAATGATATACCCCACGGGATTCTAAAATTTCGGATTTTGAAATTTCGGAGTTGGCGGGATTCACATCATGGACGGGTCTCTTTTTAATCTGTTAGTGATGAGGAACTCATCACTGACGGGTCAGAAAACTACCCGTCCGTGATGACAAAATTTCGGGTTTTGAAATTTCGGAGTTGGTGGGATTCACATCACGGACGGGTCTCTTTTTAACCCGTCAGTGATGAGTTCCACACATCACTGACGGGTCAGAAAACTATGCGTCTGTGATGACAAAATTTTGGGTTTTAAAATTTCGAAGTTGGCAGGATTCACATCACGGACGGGTCTCTTTTTAACCTGTCAGAAAACTACCCGGCCGTGATGACAAAATTTCGGGTTTTGAAATTTCAGAGTTGGCGGGATTCACATCACGGAAGGGTCTTTTTATTACCCGTCAGTGATATACTCGACATCACTGACGGGTATTTATTTTGCCCGTCTGTGATGATATTTTCATCAAAACCCGTCACTGATGGTTTTCATCACTGACGGGTATTTCTTACCCGTCAGTGATGGTAGGGTCCAGGATGACCTTTTTTGTAGTAGTGATCGCAATTGTATTGAGTACTAGCCTAATTTTATTTTAGAATGCTAAACTTAGATATCGAATTTGGCATACTAATGCGATTATACTAAATTACTATTTGTCTAGATTAGATGGTTTTGCTGGGTTAGCACTAGAAGATTGGATTCGGAAGGGTTAACTTGGTGGGTTAGCTGTTCCTCCTTTTAGTGGACTAGGTTATAACTCTGGGTTAAAGGGGTTAAAAACATTTTTGGGCGGTTAACTTAACCTCGTCTAGCCCATGGTCACTTGTCACTCTAAATTCCTGACCCACTCCTTAACCTTGAACCAAATGGCCCTAAGCGCACGCACACAACATGAGCTAAGCACTTAATCTCATCCACACCTTATGGTGAGTTTGAATAAGAAAGACATTCATTTTAGTCTGTGAGTTTTTTGAAGAAAAGTTCCACTCCGCCTTAATTATAAATTATGTACGGCTTTTATCTCCACACACACACACAAAGAGTGAAATGCATCTACGGTAACTAACTTGTCTGCATGTGTCAATTTGGTCATTATAGACAGTAAACCACGAAATATGGTCATTATGGTTGCTCATGGAGTGCATTACGGTCATTAGGCCCATAACCCATACGTATAAGGATGGTAATGAGTGGATAATGGGTGGATATGACTGTTTCAAACCCGGTACCCATTGAGTACAACGCATCAATAGAAAATCAAACATGCAATGACAATATAAGTGATAATATAACTTATACTACTTCGTGTGACCCTTTTTGACTTGCCAGTGTGGCACCCTAACCCGCCAACGTGGCGAGATGTGGCCCACGCGCGTAGTGCAAAATCCCCCATACATTGAAACCAAGCATGCATCCTCAATCCCTAAATTCCCCTATCAATCAAATCCATAATTTCGCTTGCCCCTTCTCTCCTGATCAAGCGCGACCCCCTAGTTTGCCTCTACGTTGCCATGTTCACTACCTCGAGTTCATCTGCGCCAACTCCATCAACACCCCTACCGTTGATCAAGTGTCCTTGCTGTAAGTGGAGGGTCATGAAGCGAAGGATTTGAAGAAGGACAATCTGTTGCGTGTCTTCTTCAAGTGTGACAATCACAGGGTGAGTTCTCTTCTTCTTCTCTCTACAATTACTCTTTGTTTATTGCTTGTTATGGATGATCTTTTGTTCATTGCTCTCTTGTTCTTTGTTTACTGTTCAGCAAGGAGGGGATAGAGGTTGTGAGTTTTGGCACTAGGAGGAGCAATACGTAGACTACTTGGTTGAGCACAGACATATTTGTGAACATGGGAGGGCTCCTGGAGATGGCATAGATGCAGTGACAGTGGTGGATGAACGTAGAAGGAGTAGCACAAAGGTGGAGAAGATTGGGACAATTATGGACTTGTTGGTGGCACTGTTAGGTATAGGGAAAGAAATAGCCATGTTTGTGAAGATTGCAGTGCTTGTTCTTGTGTTAGTTCTTGCTGTATGTGTCATTGGTATGCTCAAGATTTGACTGTGTTGGTGGTAGTGTTGTCTTTAGTGTGAGGAACTCGTGTTCTCTGAGCTGTTCTAAAGTAAGTTATTATTTTGAAATGCACTAAACCTTTGTAACTAAAGATGTGTTATAGTATAGCCATATGGTTGTGTGTTTCGAGATTCCAATGCAAACACTAGAGTGCACTTTGTGTTATGCAATTAAGCATTTTTTAAGCCATTTTGTTTCTGAACTGATGATATAAGAAATGAGAATAACTAAACAAAATAACTTTGAGATGAACTATAACTAATCTTGCTTTAGTATCAGTATAATATAAGTGAGATGAATTGAACAGAATGCCAGTTGCATATGAGTGATCACAATGTCAATTTCATAAGAGTTTTGAACATACCAAAATGCCTGATTAACCTGCTTAATTGACAAGTTCACAATACTTCAGAATGACAGGTTCATACTAGTTTAACTAACCAAAATTTTAGATTTTTTAGATTAAATTGTCTAAATTGATAGCCACATAACATTAGATATTCCCAACATAGCTAAAAGAGTACATCCAAGTCTATCACCAACTTGAGAAGACAAATATGACATCAGATAAGCTAAGACATCAGATAAGAATTTTTTTTGAAGATTTATTTGCCTTCTTTGCAGCTTGTGCCTCCTTTCTCGCTTGAGCATTAGCAGCCCTCTTGGCAGTAGCAACTTCTTTTCTTGCTGCTACAGCTGCTAATTTCTTTGTCTGAGCCTCATTTTCTCTCTTCATTGCAGCTGCTAATTTCTTTGCCTCAGCCTCTTCTTCTTTCTTTTTGTGTTGTTGCAGCCTTCCTTGACTCCGCCTCTGTTGCTTTCTTCTATGCAGTTGCTAAGTTCTGTGCTTGTGCCTTTATTATTCTTCTCTACATCCTAGCACTTTGCATCACGTACAACTTGCCTCATTGCAGCAAAAGCATCATTCTTTGCAATGTTCATGGCTTCTAACTTTCTTGCCTATCTCCCTTCCCTTGTTGTAGTTGTTGGTGGATCTGGCATCTCATTAACAACTTGAGATTCTATGAACTCATGTAATGAAGTGGCTTATGGAGTCTTTTGGATTGTGATCTCTATAGGTGCAAACCATGTTTTACAGATGTCATGTTAGCTGTATAATTATAAGGATTTTATAAACTCATATAAATTACCTTATCCTGCAAGGCATCTATTAGTGTTGGTCCACACTCTTGGATATATGTCATGTCTTGCCCATCCCATGGCATGTCTTGTCAATTGAGTAGCAAGTGAACCATATCTTCAGGAGGGATTCTTTCATGCCTGAAGCAAGATATTGCATGGCTACAAGAAATTCCACTTAGGTCCCATCTTCTACATATCCAATTCTTCACTCTGATGTCCACAATGTAATGGGTCCCTTTATCTATAACTTGAAATATCCCTTCCCTTGTGGTGATACATAGCATGTATTTGATAGTTCTGTATTCTTGGCATGCCTCCTCCTAATCTTTGGACAGATACCACATTGCCATTTCTCTGCTTCTTTCTAGTTATTATAAATCTTGGTCATGAGTTGTGTCTTAATCCTATCTATCATAGTCAGTGTTGGCAATTCTCTGGCTTTTAGGATATATCTAAGTAAACAAAGACATAGATTGCAAATATAAATAGTAAGAACACACTTAAGACAAAGAATGACATAGGTTTTAGAGAACGAAATTCAAAGAAGAACACTTGTTGAAAACCTCATAGTTATAGTTAAAAAAATATCACACTTTGGTAGGTCACTTTGAAATGCTCTCACCCAAGTGATAGGTGGCAACTCTTCTAGCCAAGCATGTGCATCACTGTATGTAATTTTCATCTCTTCCATATTCGCTTCCCATTCCACAATGGGGGTGGTACTTGCAATTTTTGATAGTTGATCCTTCATGGCATCACACAAAACATGTTTTCTAAATGAGGAAACAATTCTGATATAGCTTTAATAAGGCCCTACAATGCATAACCAATATATGATTAGCAATTAAATCATTAAAAACTTTGATGTAGTAGGAAGATAAGCAATAGGGGAGAAGCATGAGTTAGGTTTTGCCTATCTGACATAATTGTCCATGGCTCTGTGTTCACAATTCCAAGATATTGCTTAAGGGATGTGAGAAACCATCTCCAAGTTGTTGTGTCCTCCACCTCAACAACAACAAAAGCCACTGGGTACATGCAATCATTTGGGTCCATGCCCACTGTTGTTAATAATTTTTCTCCAAATTTTGTCTTGATGTGGCAGCCATCAAGACAAATAACATGCCTTCACCCTACCATGAAGCCTCTTTTGCATGCATCAAAGCTAAAGTAGCAGTGGGTGAACCTCCCTTCATCATCTAGTCTCAGAAAGAATGAGCTACCAACGTTTTATCTTATAACCTCATGAGCATAATCCCAAAGAAGATTGTATCGAGCTATTTCATCCCGATAAATTTCCTTCATTGCAAGTCTTCTTGCTCTGCAAAATTTGCTTCTACAGGGAGTCATGTTCCACTCCCTCTAAACAATTCTTGAAAAATTTCTCAAGTTCATGTCTTCATCTGCTCTAAATGACTCAATTTACTTTTTGGCAAGGAATCTAGCAGTGAATACCCTCACATGCCATTACCTCTTGCAATTATGCTGATCATTGAGGCTCTTAACCATGAAACACTTGGTTCTACTGTCATAAGAAGCCCAAAGTCTCCAGGGGCACTAATGAGAGCACACTGCACACAATCTAGCCCTATCATTGGTTGGTAAGCTAAGATCTACCATATTCTTGCAACTATATTCCCTTATTGCTTTCTTTAGCTCAACAGATGAAAACACTTGGCCAACATGGAATTAAGGGTTATGCAGGTCTTATGGTCTAAAACTCTTAAAGTTCAACATCAATTCTTCCTCATTTGAATCAGGAAATTGTAGCTCTTCATCTTTAGAGTCCTCTATAGGCTATGCCACTAGCTTGCCTTTCATATCAAGCTCTTCATCTACATGGTCTTCGAATAGGTCATCATCTCCATCATCCAACTCGTAATCACTGTATACTATCTCTGGTTCATAATTTGAATCTTCGGAGTTATTGCCACTTGCCTCCCCATCATCACCAACATCTCTTAATTGTAATCTGCTTGAATTCTGAAAATTATCACCATAGAAAGTAGGCAATTCCTCTCTCTTCTTTGGTTCTATAACAATTATCTTCCTTGGGCTAAACACTGCTAGCAATCGAGTAACATGACACAGTACTACATCATCCCAGTTATATCCCTTGATGCTATCATCATGGTCAAGGTACATTGCAAGGAAGCAACGTCCAAACACTGCCATTGCCACCATATTCATAGTGTTATCATCTGTCCTAATTTCCCATAGCCCATCCTCATGCATTCCCTTACCGGGTAGACACCAATAAACCTTCACCCTCACCAAACTTGCTTCACATCCACATAAGATCGATTGCTATCACTATCAACAAAAAAATTGCCATGGTTCAACTGAACACTAAACCTGTCGCTATGTTCGCCTACATCAGTAGATAACCTATCAAAATCAAACCGTCAATCTTTCTGAAGAAACAATTCATAATCAAACTTTACAAATTCCTAACAAAACCCTATTTCGTGCTTTCTAGATCCTAGGCAGATGCGGCTGCAGAATCACCAACAGGACTTAAAAATCACAACTTTTGCCAACCTATGGAGATAGATTCGATTTCACTAACTGTAGACCAGAGGACCGTCGCTCTCGCGCCGTCTGTGCGGCGCCATGGTCCACACACATGATGATCGTCGTTGTCAACGAGGATGCGTCACCTTCCTCTCCCCGTCCAAGATGGTCACCGCTCCAACATCGTCGCCGCCACAACCACCGGTGATGATCGCCTCCGCTTCCCCACTGTTTGCTTCCCTCTCTCGACAACAACATGCAGGTGTGAAGGCAAAGAGGCGGAGTTGGGGCTGAAGAGGTGGACTAGGCAATTTTGCAAAAAGAATAGCGCGCTGCACGCGTGGGCCACGTCTCACCACATACTGGTGGGCCAAAAATAGTCAACGTCTACCATGTCATCCAAATACATATGGGTTATGGATCTATTGATGGTATCACACTCCCGAAGCAACCATAATGACCTGTATTTCGTCGTTTACTATATACAGTGACCAAATTGACACGCGTGAATAAGTTTAATTATTGTAGATGCATTTTACTAAAAAAAAGACTACCCACATCTCTCCCGCTTTCTTACCCCTGCCAATTAGGATGCCCCCTTAGGAAAAGTTGGTGAAGTAAACTGCCCACGTGGCAAAACCGACTTCACGTCAACGAAATCACCTTCGAAAACACCGCCTGACCGACTTGGTTTTGTAGGTTCGCTAGGTTAAGTATCTGGTTTGTAGTTCAAGGGTTAAGTGGACTTGTTGCAGAGTTCAAAGCGCTGTATTAAAATGTTGACTACATGATCGACCAATTTGGCCATGGCTCATACTAACCACTAAATTTGCACTACATGATCTTTTTATAGAACTATATATGAACTGTTTATCCATGAGTGTTCTGAACAATGCATAAGGAATAATTTACCCGGGAAACTTTTGAGCATAGATATACACTATCAGCCATACTGTCGACGAAGCAGTGAAAGGTATGCATTACGCCGGCCATTAACTGTTAAAAGAAGAAAACGACATCGCCTTCTAAAAAGTGAAAGCATTTACTTTGACCGCAGACGATCGAGTGAGACTTACGACGACCAAGCTACATAGAAATGTCAGTAGGGCACACAGGAAATTGTCTGCCATCGGCCACTTCCGCCTATGAACGTGCGCCGGCACGACTAGAAATCGTATGCCGGTAAAGCACCCGATCGTGTCTGCTGAAAAGCGCATCACATTGCGGTGGCCATTAGCCGGGTGGACAGTTTAGTTGGACTTGCAGGTTTATCTACTGCCAAACCAATCTCTCTTAGCAAAAGCGCTCAAGTGGCCAAGCGCCGGTGCATTAAGGTGAGTTCGATTTAAAGTTGCACGATCCAGTGTATTCGTACTACTCCTATTCTGACAAAAAGAGAGAGAAGCTAGCCAATTAGCTTGTTAATTGGACCAAAAGGCGGCCCGGTTTGCTTTGTCGGCAAAAGGAAAAGGGTGATGGTCTGATGGATGCCTATAGAAAGTCTGGATTAATTTGTAGCTCATCCTTTTGGATGTAGTATTCCTGTTCAGAGTAATGGAGAAGAAAAAGTAAAGGCTAGTTCTCCAATATGAGAGACTGACAAAGTTGTTCAGTTAGTACTACATTTTCTTCATATTCAATATGCCAGTAGGGCGAACAAAGTTGCTGTTCTTTTGCATTTGTAATTCAGTATTGAATGTGAGGATGTCTGTCCAAAATCCATATTTAAAAAAAAACCTTTTGATCACCATCCACAAGTAGACTTTACAAGTGCTTACCTACGCACCTATATGACGGAGTTCAACAAAGACGACTAGCCGGGTCGAGGTCTTTGTAGACGAACTTGTGCACGCATCCGATTTATACAGTTGTAAAACACAGCAACAGTTGTGCCAATGTCTCTGCGCCGGTTTTGTATTTGTCATTTGTGCAGACAGATTGGTATGCCACTGTCATCGCTCAGTCCAGGTAAAGTGCATCCTGAGATAGGGAAATAGTAGCAACGAGCAGATGGGGCCTCGCGATGAGCTACCACGCCTCCTCGTTGTTTGCTCGGGGCTGCTGTGGCAACGCCATTGGCGCGCACAGTCCGAGATGGGCACCTGCCGCACGGTCTTCATACGCAGGCACCGGCCTCTGCCAGTGACGGGGCCAGTCTGTATCTTGAATCTAAGCAAGTTCTAACTTCAATCACTTCACTAAGTATTTGCTTATAAAAATTTTACCATAATCTTCATACTTTGCTGTGATTACAATAGAAATTCGTCGGCCGAGCCCAGACGGCTCACCGGGAGGTGGATCTGCCCCTGGCCTCCGCACTCCGGGCTTTAGTGTGAGCAGGTGGAAAGGGGGGATGGTGACGGTGGAGAGCAACCGCAAGGGCAAAGGCAAGAGAGGAATCTCAAGTGCCCTGACCCGCAGCATCACTACTAACTTAGGGCTACAAATGCGTGACTTCAGCTGATTCTTTGTCATGTGATTTAGGAAAATTACTGATGTGAAAAATAGAGGAGAAAAAAAGAAAATAAAACAGACTCTTCGTAAAGAATCAGACTCTAAAACAAAATTGAGCCTCTAATGCTCACTATTCGTATAGAGTCAATTTAAGAAACTATATATATACACATATATATATACATATATATATATATATATGTGTGTGTGTATGTATGTATGTATGGATCTCTAAAAATTGGTTGGTAATATTGCAGATGATTAATTGCAGATGATAGTAACAGAGGAGCACGAATTTAATTCGCAGGCACGATTCGAAGTGGCAATACTATTGAGGTGCACTATTCAGCCACTATTCAAGCACTATAGCACTATTTAGGCACTATTCAGGCACTATTAAAGTACTATGGTACTATTCCTATTCTGCACGCTTAATTCTTGTCACTATTCTTATTCGGTATGGATAATTTCAGCGCTAGCGTTCTTGCAGGATCTTGCGGGTTGGCGAGACCAACAAGACAGCCGGGTGTGTTCTTATCGGTTGTAAAAATCCTACTCGGTACTCACCATATTTATCACTAGTTTACTTCAGAAGTAGCTGAGCTTTCCCCGGATACTTCTAGCTGCAATAATATGGGATGGGTTTTATATCGTCTTCCCAGGCAGTTCCACCCGAAGGGAACACTTCTCTAGCGGAAACCGAGTCCTCTATACCCTATGCCATGCGCGGGGCTTCAACTGAGAACTACCGCAGAGTTTTCTCCTATAGGATCCCTAGCATAAAAACCCGTCTCATAGAACTGAAGCTAAAAACACCAAGGGATTTTCAAAGCAGAACTACTTCATTTCCATAAACTAGTTTACATATGGTTTTCCCTTTCGGGAACCCCCAAACAGCTTACACAAAGGAGGAAATTACCTTCTAATTATTACAAACCTTGGAGGCGGATATATTACAGTGGTTTTGTGGCTACTACTAAAGTGGAGTGGAGTGGAGACTAAGGAAGTGGAGTGGAGTGTTTCTTCTTGCTCTGGCTATGAGAGGTTGCCTTCGCAGATGTTTTTCTGATTGCTTCTGAGTCTCTGGCTGCAACCCCTTTTATAGCTGCGAGCAAGAGCCTTTCTCCTTTATTATATGCCTTATAGGCTGCATGCGTGGCTATAGTAGGCTTCAGTAATTATTCTTCAGGGATGCGCTGGCAGCTCTTCGTACAATTATTCTCCACAGTGGGTTGTGCTGGCAGCTCTTCGTACAATTATTCTCCATAGTGAGCTCTTCTTTATGTCACCTTTGCCTTCATTTCATGGGTCTTTTCTACCTTTCTTTCATATCAGCTCTTTTATTCACTATTCTTTGTTCACTTGCTTCACGAGTGATTCGGAAAATATATTCTCTGAGTACGGGTCAGCAGAATCTGCCACGCCCGAATTATTGATAATTTATTATCAATATTATTTAGCTCATATTCTTCGGCATAAATTTCAATTTTCTTTTGAATTTTGCCCGTGTCCGGCAATATCCATTATATCATCATCTGAGAATGATATGTCATATTTTTCTTCATATACTTTCTTCATATTCTCAAACTTCTCATCCATTTCCTTTTTTAATTCCTTGAGGATATCTTCTTTAATATCCTTTTTCCATTTGGGGGCTATATTTTCAAATTTCTCATCTATCTTCCAGTCTATATATTCCCCATCTAAGGGGTCTACTCCCTTCACTAGACATTCTTTATATGTTGCGAATTTTTGTTGATCATCTTTTTTTTATAACTTCAAGATATGGTGTGGCCGGTGCTTTCTTGCTTCTTGCCTTTTTAAATTTTTGAATATACTCCTTAGCTGCTGGTTCCATATAATAATTTACTCCTAATATTTTCCTAGCTTGGGCTAGGGCTTCATCAATATTTGTGTATTTTTTCCACGATATTCCCCCAGATAACTTCGCATCTATTTTTTGAGCTATTATTTCTTCAAATGATATGTATATACCTGGGAGTTGTCCTTCAAATACCACATATAATGTCTTCTGCTCTATATTCTCTGATATCTCTGGAGCCTCTGAGGCAGGCATTGAAGTATTCATCTTATTAAAGTATTCGGCAAGGCTATTTAATATTGAGAGCATGTAGCCTTTATCTTCTCGTTTATTATTGTATTGGTACCAGAAATTGTCTAATATGCATTCTTGGATATCATCTAATATAATATGATCCTTTGGCTTGAATTTATATGAATTTGGTGGGAATATTCTTAACTTGTTTTCAGCACCAAAGCTGAATGATTCAATTCCATTAAAGCCCATCATTCGCTTCATTTCTGCAAAATAGATGAACGGGAAAATAAGTCAGGTAATATGTTCTCCTTTCCTTTAATATGCTCGAATATAACTTTGTATCCATTTCCAGTGATAATATCTTCAAATAAAACCCATCTTCTAGTAGAACTCTTCTTGCTATTAACTTGATTGTAATATCTGCATATAGCTTCACAGTCTGTTCTAACTGTGAATTCTTTAAATCCTAAATATAGACGGAAAGAATTTATAGCATTGATTATGGCTAAAATTTCCCTGTCAGTGTTGTTTACAGTTTTTAATTTATAGCTTCCAGAGGCATATCTGCATATTTTTTCTTCTGTTTTAGCTGAGTATTTGTTTGGTCTTTGTTTTAGTATAGCTCCCCATCCTAACTTAGAAGCATCAGTTTCAATAATTAGATAGTAATCTTCTAGTGGCAATTCTAGTGGCTTTAATTCTTTAACCTTTTCTTTTATTATTCTTACTAACTTAATATCTTCTGAGTTAAAGTATCTTTGGCCATTCTTTCTTAACTTTGCATATAGCGGCCCAGCAAGCTTTGCTAAATTTTCTATATAGTTTCTTGCATAATTTACTATTCCTAAAAATTGCTGTAACACCTTCTTATCATTCATAGCATCAGGAAATTGTAAAATCTTTTTCGCAATATGTTCTTGTAAGTAAATCTTGCCTTCTCCTATTTCATGACCAAGGAAATTAATTTTTTCTTTGCAAATTTCTATTTTCTTTTTAGATAATATCAACCCATTTTGCTCTACCTTTCTAAAGAAGACTTCTAAATGAGCAATATGCTCCTTATAGGAATTTGAGAATATTAGCACATCATCTATGTATACTAGTATAAAGCTCTGGTTTTCATTAAATATATTTTGCATTTTTCTTTGAAATAGAGCAGGAGCATTTTTTAGTCCAAAGGGCATTACAAGCCATTCAAAATGACCTTGAGGACATGTAAATGCTGTCCATTCTATAGACTCTTCTGCCATTTTTACTTGCCAGAAGCCAGCTTTTAAGTCAAATTTTGAGAAATATTTGCTACCTTGTATTCTATTAATCCATTCCTGTTTATTTGGAATATTGTATGCATCATCTATAGTATTATCATTAAGTCTCTTGTAATTAATAACCATCCTTGATTTTCCTCTAGCTATTTCAGAATGATTTCTTACTATGAAAGCTGCAGATCTATGTGGACTTCTGCTTTCCCTTATTGCTCCTAACTTTAATAACTCTTCAATGTATATTTTAAATTCTTCTATGTCCTTTGGAGTAGCTTCTATTGGACATGTCTTAATTATGTATTCTGGATTTATTATGTTTAATTTGCAAATGATAGAATTTTTATCCCAATGCTTCATAGGTATTTCTCCAATTATTTGGATGTCCTCTAGTCTTTGGACAATCTTTTCTACATCTTTTTTAGATTTTATGTCTCTGTACCAATTTGGTGATAATGACTGTAATCCAATACATTCTATGCAAGAATTTGCCATGTAATATTCTTCTATATTTGCACTAAGATCTTCTATGCTTTCTTCAGGACTCATACTTACGCTTTCAAGGGCAGAAATTTTTAAATTTTTTGGTTTGGTAGTTCCACCACGCTTTCGCACTTCTGAAATATATGGAACATTGTCTTGATATGGGACAAATGTAATACCTTGTTCATGTATAATAGTGGTTTGCACTGATTGTTGTAAAAATCTTAGGCCAATAATCATTTCATCATTTATCATGGATAAGTCCCTTATTACGATTTCATCTATGATATATTTCGTTCCATTTATGTATAATTCTATGTTATAGGCTAGCTGGTTATGAATCTTTCTTATTCCTGACATGTCTGTGGAAGTTTCTGCTTTATCATTATCTATAGTGTGGACTATTTCAGGACACCTTAAAAAGTATTTATCATGAATAATATTTTTTGTGCATCCTGTGTCTACTAATGCTAATATCTTATAGGTGACGTTTGTATTTAGTTTTATTTTAACCGGGATTCTTATTCCTAATATTTCTTTAAATGGCAATTTAACTATATATTTATTCCCGAAATTAGTTATTACTTCATTTAGCCGGGTTAATTTAACACCCTTGCTATCTTTCATGGTTATAGTTTGTTCTTTAAACTCAGTGTTTTCTGCCACTCTATCTTCTTGTAACCCTTTGTCCTCTAACTTCTTCCTTAAGTATTCTATTTCTACTTCTAAATTATTTACCCTATTTTCTAAGATTCTAACCCTACTAGATAATATTTCTCCTTCTGGTTGTAATTCTATCTCTCTTCTCCACCTTTGATTATTTGCCTTTAAACACTCAGAGCACGCTTGTTTTAAACATAGACAACAAGTGGCTCTATTGTCCTGACTTGGATAATATATACAGAACGCATATTTTATATTATAATCACCTTTACCTCTAATCCAATCATGCTCACAGCTTATTTGATTCATCATCTCTATTCTTAATCCTGCTAACTCATCTATTAAGTCTGCATCTTCATTACTTGATTCGTATTCGACTTCATTGTTCTCAAGTTCATCTGTTTCAATAATTGAATATATCGACTCATCATCCTTTATTTCATCATCACATACTAATATATTTTCATTTACACTATCTACTATTAGAACCCTTTCTTGTTCTTCATATTTACTAGAATATCTTTTCTGATCCTTATTTGGGCAAGTCTTACTTAAATGGTCAGGTGAATTACATATAAAACATTTACATGTTCTATCATAATTTTTTCTTGGATTGTAACGTCTTACATTTCTTTTATGCAAAAATGGAGCTTTATTATCTGATCTTCTAAGGAAATATCTTCTCTTTGTTCTAAAATTATTACTATCTCTTCTTTGAGGTTTATGATATCTTTTATTCTTAGGTCTCTCTTCACCATATGTTAATGGTATTTGAACTATCTTGTTACAGAAATTATAGTCTGAATATTTCATAGACCTTTGGGCTTGTATATTCGTGCATATTTTCCTTAATTGCTTAAATACAAATGTTATAGCTTGTGATATGTTTATAACAGATCCTTCAGTTTCCTTTTTATATTCTTCGAATATCATAGTTCCTAAAGGGTCTGGTAGTTTGTTGAAATATCTCTCAACAACTCCTTGGTTATATCCTTGTTTAGCTGTAGTAGCATTATATAAGTAGTGCTGTGAGAATTCTTTTATACCTTTCCAACTTGTTAGCGTTAATTTCTCAATTTCTCTTAACCTTTCATTTTGTAATGTGGTATATCCTAGCTCTGGATCTTCTGCTATAATAATATTGGATATTATATTTGCAAAATTATATGGGTTGCTACCTGCTCTCTTTAATTCTGCATAATTATTAGAATTACCTTCTACCCATTGTTCCCATAGGACTTTTGCGGATTCTCCCAAAAATGTTTCTAAATAAGTAATCATATCTTCTACCTTATTTCCTATATTGTGCTGGTTTTGAATGTATTTTTGGACTATCAAACCCTTCCATATGCTTATGATATTTGGCCAATCAATTGGGTCATGTGCAGCTAGATTCAATATTGCACCATCACTTTTATGATTTTGAAATTTTACTGTCCTTTCAAAATCTCTTCTTTTAGATCCCATATATTTGTATTGGCCAGGGATATAGTTATATGAGGCTTCTTCCCTTTCTGGAGGCCAATTTCCTGAAATTCTAGATGGTCTCTCAAATTCTCCTTCATTCTTTATTGATCCTTCACCGTACCTACCTCTTTTCTTTCCTGCTCCTATATCTACTTCCATTGCTTCCATTGCATTTTCTAGATTATGTATTCCTACTTCATCTAAAGAGTCTAGAAAGTCATCATATTGTTGTGAGGCATCTATAGCTTGTTCTTCATTATACATTTCATTTACTAATGCTTCTTCTTCTTCATAGCTTTCTAATAACCATTTTTCATTCCTTTCCCATTGCTCTTTTTCGGTTATAGAATTATTGCCATCTATAGGTATATCTTTGTTTTCATTGTCTAATCTTTCTTCAGTTTTAATATGTTTTTCTTTATCCTTCTCCTCTTCTATAAATAATTTTTTATCTTTCTTTGCCTTTTTTAATCTGGATAATTCTCTATAGAAATATAATTCTCTTTCTCTTATTTTAGGCCATTCATGCGCCATTGTATTATTATATTCATTAGATACTTGTTTTAACTTGTCTTCACAATAATTTATTTCACTGTCTAAGTCTGGCTTTTCCATGAATTCTGAAACACTATGTCTTCTGTTGTCTTCAATATCTTGTTCTGATATAACTGAATCTAGATCGTCTAAGGCTCTTGTTTTATAATTTATAAACCTAATACTAGTGCTACCTGCTTTATTTTGATAGCTTACATAATCTTCAGGTTGTTTTAAAGCCTTACTTTCTATTAACTCACTTATGTTCCATTCTTCACCTGCTCTTTCTTCAGAATCAATTCTTAAGGGGCTCATGAATTTTATACCTTTTGATTGCATACTTTCAATTACGTCATTGACATTTACCTTGTATTTAGTTCTACTTTTATTAGTTAGCCTTCCCACAAACTCTATGCTTACTAATAAATTTGTTCCTTTAAAGTCTTCATACCCTTTAGTCTGAAATCCGAAACTCATTTTTTCTATGAATTCTTTTATAGGCATAATTAGGTCTGGCGCTATATATGTTATTAGTTTATTTTCATTCATATCTCCTTCTAGGAATCCTAGTGCTGCTTTATTAACTGTATCTCATCTTTTATCTAATAAGGTTATTAGAACTTTAGCTCCTAATTTCTTTCTTGTCATACCTTTAATTCCTATAATATACATTCCTTGATGTATAAATTTATAGCCTGAATATTTTAATCCATTCTCAAATTGCTTACTTACAACCCTTAATTCTACTGGCTGCGTTAAAACACTTAATTCTACTTCTCTGGATATTCTAAATAATCCTGACTTATTTTCAAACATACCCATTTGATATATCTGTTGAGGCCTTATTTTTCTTAGGGTATCTGTCTGATATCTTTCAAGGTCTCTTTCTAGGTTTACAACTTCTTCTAAATTATCCACATCTTCATATTTTCTTTTTAACTTGTCTATTACAGTTAAAGGTTTGACATCTCTATCTACTATTTGGAGTGATTTATCTCGTCTGCAGAAGCCTTTAGATATGTCCATTTTTCCGAATCTATTGTTCTGGTGGATATAATTAAACCAGATGAGGCTAGTACTAATTCTTTACCACTTTCTTCAGTATTGAGTTTGTTCAAGATTTGAACCAATAGCTGCAGTATGGTATTGTTTTGTCTTATTATTACCTTAAAATCTTCCTTAGATGACTCGTAGTTGGAAAAACCAATAGGATGAGCAAGATATTTTTCTGTTTCTTTTAAAGCTTGTTTATATTCTGACATACACTTATGAAAGAACTAGGGTCTTAACTTCTTCTACTAAATTTTTAATTTTTATTATCTCTAGCTCGAAATTTAAACCTTCTGGTAACTTATCCCTCTTAGCAAATGTGTTGTCTAATTCTAACCTTTTACCAATTAATCTTATATCTTCTTTAATATAATCGCTATTTTGGCTGGCTATATTTTGTTTTGTCCTACTGTCTTCTAGAGCTTTTAACACTAGATTTAAATTATTACTGATAAGAGAGTATTGCTCTTCAAGCCTTTTATATTCTTTATATATTTTGTCTAATTTGAGGTCAAGTTCGTCCTGTCTCTTACCCCAAGTTATATAGAAGTTATGTAATAAATCAACCACTAAATTTAACTGGCTATGTGAAGTATGCCAACTATGTTCTTCAGAGGAATTTAATCTGCACCTTATATTATTATTGTCCTTTGTATTGACAATTTTACCAGTACTTACTTCTAGATTTAGATATTTTAATTTTTCAATAATGACCAGGCTCTGATACCAGGATCTCTAAAGATTGGTTGGTAATATTGCAGATGATTAATTGCAGATGATAGTAACAGAGGAGCACGAATTTAATTCGCAGGCACGATTCGAAGTGGCAATACTATTGAGGTGCACTATTCAGCCACTATTCAAGCACTATAGCACTATTTAGGCACTATTCAGGCACTATTAAAGCACTATGGTACTATTCCTATTCTGCACGCTTAATTCTTGTCACTATTCTTATTCGGTATGGATAATTTCAGCGCTAGCGTTCTTGCAGGATCTTGCGGGTTGGCGAGACCAACAAGACAGCCGGGTGTGTTCTTATCGGTTGTAAAAATCCTACTCGGTACTCACCATATTTATCACTAGTTTACTTCAGAAGTAGCTGAGCTTTCCCCGGATACTTCTAGCTGCAATAATATGGGATGGGTTTTATATCGTCTTCCCAGGTAGTTCCACCCGAAGGGAACACTTCTCTAGCGGAAACCGAGTCCTCTATACCCTATGCCATGCGCGGGGCTTCAACTGAGAACTACCGCAGAGTTTTCTCCTATAGGATCCCTAGCATAAAAACCCGTCTCATAGAACTGAAGCTAAAAACACCAAGGGATTTTCAAAGCAGAACTACTTCATTTCCATAAACTAGTTTACATATGGTTTTCCCTTTCGGGAACCCCCAAACAGCTTACACAAAGGAGGAAATTACCTTCTAATTATTACAAACCTTGGAGGCGGATATATTACAGTGGTTTTGTGGCTACTACTAAAGTGGAGTGGAGTGGAGACTAAGGAAGTGGAGTGGAGTGTTTCTTCTTGCTCTGGCTACGAGAGGTTGCCTTCGCAGATGTTTTTCTGATTGCTTCTGAGTCTCTGGCTGCAACCCCTTTTATAGCTGCGAGCAAGAGCCTTTCTCCTTTATTATATGCCTTATAGGCTGCATGCGTGGCTATAGTAGGCTTCAGTAATTATTCTTCAGGGATGCGCTGGTAGCTCTTCGTACAATTATTCTCCACAGTGGGTTGTGCTGGCAGCTCTTCGTACAATTATTCTCCATAGTGAGCTCTTCTTTATGTCACCTTTGCCTTCATTTCATGGGTCTTTTCTACCTTTCTTTCATATCAGCTCTTTTATTCACTATTCTTTGTTCACTTGCTTCA
Organism: Stipa capillata; assembly: GCA_019208055.1. NCBI lineage: Eukaryota > Viridiplantae > Streptophyta > Magnoliopsida > Poales > Poaceae > Stipa > Stipa capillata. The sequence continues at coordinate 118,873 of JAGXJF010001792.1, forward strand.
CGAGTGATTCGGAAAATATATTCTCTGAGTACGGGTCAGCAGAATCTGCCACGCCCGAATTATTGATAATTTATTATCAATATTATTTAGCTCATATTCTTCGGCATAAATTTCAATTTTCTTTTGAATTTTGCCCGTGTCCGGCAATATCCATTATATCATCATCTGAGAATGATATGTCATATTTTTCTTCATATACTTTCTTCATATTCTCAAACTTCTCATCCATTTCCTTTTTTAATTCCTTGAGGATATCTTCTTTAATATCCTTTTTCCATTTGGGGGCTATATTTTCAAATTTCTCATCTATCTTCCAGTCTATATATTCCCCATCTAAGGGGTCTACTCCCTTCACTAGACATTCTTTATATGTTGCGAATTTTTGTTGATCATCTTTTTTTTATAACTTCAAGATATGGTGTGGCCGGTGCTTTCTTGCTTCTTGCCTTTTTAAATTTTTGAATATACTCCTTAGCTGCTGGTTCCATATAATAATTTACTCCTAATATTTTCCTAGCTTGGGCTAGGGCTTCATCAATATTTGTGTATTTTTTCCACGATATTCCCCCAGATAACTTCGCATCTATTTTTTGAGCTATTATTTCTTCAAATGATATGTATATACCTGGGAGTTGTCCTTCAAATACCACATATAATGTCTTCTGCTCTATATTCTCTGATATCTCTGGAGCCTCTGAGGCAGGCATTGAAGTATTCATCTTATTAAAGTATTCGGCAAGGCTATTTAATATTGAGAGCATGTAGCCTTTATCTTCTCGTTTATTATTGTATTGGTACCAGAAATTGTCTAATATGCATTCTTGGATATCATCTAATATAATATGATCCTTTGGCTTGAATTTATATGAATTTGGTGGGAATATTCTTAACTTGTTTTCAGCACCAAAGCTGAATGATTCAATTCCATTAAAGCCCATCATTCGCTTCATTTCTGCAAAATAGATGAACGGGAAAATAAGTCAGGTAATATGTTCTCCTTTCCTTTAATATGCTCGAATATAACTTTGTATCCATTTCCAGTGATAATATCTTCAAATAAAACCCATCTTCTAGTAGAACTCTTCTTGCTATTAACTTGATTGTAATATCTGCATATAGCTTCACAGTCTGTTCTAACTGTGAATTCTTTAAATCCTAAATATAGACGGAAAGAATTTATAGCATTGATTATGGCTAAAATTTCCCTGTCAGTGTTGTTTACAGTTTTTAATTTATAGCTTCTAGAGGCATATCTGCATATTTTTTCTTCTGTTTTAGCTGAGTATTTGTTTGGTCTTTGTTTTAGTATAGCTCCCCATCCTAACTTAGAAGCATCAGTTTCAATAATTAGATAGTAATCTTCTAGTGGCAATTCTAGTGGCTTTAATTCTTTAACCTTTTCTTTTATTATTCTTACTAACTTAATATCTTCTGAGTTAAAGTACCTTTGGCCATTCTTTCTTAACTTTGCATATAGCGGCCCAGCAAGCTTTGCTAAATTTTCTATATAGTTTCTTGCATAATTCACTATTCCTAAAAATTGCTGTAACACCTTCTTATCATTCATAGCATCAGGAAATTGTAAAATCTTTTTTGCAATATGTTCTTGTAAATAAATCTTGCCTTCTCCTATTTCATGACCAAGGAAATTAATTTTTTCTTTGCAAATTTCTATTTTCTTTTTAGATAATATCAACCCATTTTGCTCTACCTTTCTAAAGAAGACTTCTAAGTGAGCAATATGCTCCTTATAGGAATTTGAGAATATTAGAACATCATCTATGTATACTAGTATAAAGCTCTGGTTTTCATTAAATATATTTTGCATTTTTCTTTGAAATAGAGCAGGAGCATTTTTTAGTCCAAAGGGCATTACAAGCCATTCAAAATGACCTTGAGGACATGTAAATGCTGTCCATTCTATAGACTCTTCTGCCATTTTTACTTGCCAGAAGCCAGCTTTTAAGTCAAATTTTGAGAAATATTTGCTACCTTGTATTCTATTAATCCATTCCTGTTTATTTGGAATATTGTATGCATCATCTATAGTATTATCATTAAGTCTTTTGTAATTAATAACCATTCTTGATTTTCCTCTAGCTATTTCAGAATGATTTCTTACTATGAAAGCTGCAGATTTATGTGGACTTCTGCTTTCCCTTATTGCTCCTAACTTTAATAACTCTTCAATGTGCATTTTAAATTCTTCTATGTCTTTTGGAGTAGTTTCTATTGGACATGTCTTAATTATGTATTCTGGATTTATTATGTTTAATTTGCAAATGATAGAATTTTTATCCCAATGCTTCATAGGTATTTCTCCAATTATTTGGATGTCCTCTAGTCTTTGGACAATCTTTTCTACATCTTTTTTAGATTTTATGTCTCTATACCAATTTGGTGATAATGACTGTAATCCAATACATTCTATGCAGGAATTTGCCATGTAATATTCTTCTATATTTGCACTAAGGTCTTCTATGCTTTCTTCAGGACTCATACTCACGCTTTCAAGGGCAGACATTTTTAAATTTTTTGGTTTGGTAGTTCCACCACGCTTTCGCACTTCTGAAATATATGGAATATTGTCTTGATATGGGATAAATGTAATACCTTGTTCATGTATAATAGTGGTTTGCACTGATTGTTGTAAAAATCTTACGCCAATAATCATTTCATCATTTATCATGGATAAGTCCCTTATTACGATTTCATCTATGATATACTTCGTTCCATTTATGTATAATTCTATATTATAGGCTAGCTGGTTATGAATCTTTCTTATTCCTGACATGTCTGTGGAAGTTTCTGCTTTATCGTTATCTATAGTGTGGACTATTTCAGGACACCTTAAAAAGTATTTATCATGAATAATATTTTTTGTGCATCCTGTGTCTACTAATGCTAATATCTTATAGGTGACGTTTGTATTTAGTATATACACATATATATATACATATATATATATATGTGTGTGTGTATGTATGTATGTATGTATGTATGTATATATGTATGTATGTAACCAGCGCGCATAAATAACTGGCATCCTTTGCATGTTACATTGTAGCTCCACGAAATTTATTCTTAAAATCTTTATTTAACCGATGGTTGTACCTATATAGCTGCAGTTCCGTGAAATTTAGTACTGAGAAATTGTAGTAAAGATTGAATCATGTGTGCTTGTAATGTATGGAGAATAACAACGCAAATGCACTAACATTCATTACTTAGGAAGCACTAAAAACTTGAAAACCGATTGATATCTTATAATTACAACAACTACACCGGGTGCATTGCCAATTTCACGGAGCCGTCGTACCCTGTTCCTTCACTGACGTCGCAAAAGGAGGAGGAAAAGAAATGTAGCAGAACAGCTCCCAATTTACAAACTCGAATTAGCCTTTTTCCATCTTCAGAATACCATAACGCTAACCGAACAGATAACCACGTAACAAGCAAAACCAAACCTTTTTGTTACATTTACTACTGGATGTTCTTGGCTCGCATTAATGTTTCTATTTTCTCAACATCTTCAGGTGCATCCACACCATGGGCATCATGTTCCACTTTGATAACCTGCAATCAAGGAAGAAAAAGAAAAGCCAATTCAGCAGTATAAGGCATATGCTATAGAATGTAACAGTGGATACATCGTATGAAAGGCACATAATATTGAACACGTAATGAATAAATATCAGTGTACAACTACTTATTAAATTACCATTAAGCAATACATTCATGGACGCCATTGTGGTAACAGCACGCTTTCCAAATGATATGGAGTATACTAAAGCAGACATTTGCAACAGTATGCAAATCAATAACCTAAATTTTCCAGGAGCAATAGTAGATAGACTTTTCTGAATAAAAGCTACAAGCCAAATTACCTTCATCCTGTAGCCGTTTTCAAGAACTTTGAGCTGCTCCAGGTCCTCTTCTAATTGTAACGGAGTTGGTGGAAGCTGTGGATAGATCTTCAAAAACTTTGAATCAAAGCCCAACATATAAAAAAGGATCAAGTGTTAATTGTGGGGAGCAATGAGGCAAACTCGAGCAATTATCAAAATTAAGGGTTGATAGTACTACCGAAATTCCCAGATGAAGAAGATATGGAAACTGAGGATTTACATTCCCAGACCTGAAATGTTTAAAATTTCAGAATTGTAAATGAATATGTGGTCAATTGAAGAGCTAAAACAAATGCTGATCTCACTTGTTAAATGGTGTTGACTGTTGTGTGTGTGTGTGCGTTCGGCCATAAGGCCCATACCAGCCCCAATAGCTCTTGTATGTATTTCATCTTGTAGAGTAAAGAAAGAACTAGAAACATTCTTCAAAACTACATGGTATCAGAGCCTTTCCGTGGTCCCAACCCTAGGCGGCGGCGCTAGGAGAGTGCTGCGGTGGTGTGCAGTCCAGTGGGCGCTGGTGTTGAGGCTGGTGGTGGCAGTGGTGCCTCACGCGGAAGCTAACGCGGAGGAGGTTCGGAGCTGAGGCGCGGGAGCTGAGCCGCTCGAGCGCGGCAGGATCAGCGACGAGCTGAGGCGTGGCAACATCACGCAGGACCGGGAGTTCGTGGTGCTGCGATCGGGCGCGCCGGTGGAGACGGTGCAGAAGGAAACGGCGGAATAGGTGAGTTTTTGCTGCTGATAGCTCGCTGTTATTGGTTCGGTTTTCCTTTTGCTGCCCGGTTGTCGCTGGTTGTGAGAAGGGAAGAGGAAGCTAGGCCAGAGTGCAGCAACTTGTGAATTATGGGGGAGAATCAAGGCATCGAGCAGGTTCTCTAGAAATTGGCTGAACTTCTCGCGGCAAAAACAAGTGATGCATCATCTCCAAGTAATGCAATTGTTCCTCATGCCGGTTCAGTACAGAAGCTTGAGTTGATGCCAAATGACATCAAGTTGGAAGGCGTCAGAAATTATCTGAGTTGGTCGAGAAGGGCAATGTTGATCCTGAAGACAAAAGGCCTGGAGAGCTTGATTGAAGGGGGATCAATTGAGCCGGCAGATAAGACAGGAGCGGAATGGAGGACTTGGATTGCTACTAACTCACTGGTTGTGGCATGGTTACTGAGTTCCCTGTCACCAACCATTGCTGCAACTGTTGAGACTATCTCAAGTGCAGCAGAGGTATTGAAGACTTTATCCAAATTGTATTCGGGAGAAGGGAATGTGATGTTAATGGTTGAGACACAGGAGAAAGTCAATGATCTGAGACAGGGGGAGCGCCCCGTGATGGAATATGTTGCAGAATTGCAACGTCTGTGGGCTGACCTAGATCACTACGATCCTCTTGAATTGCCTCATGCAGATTGCATATCCACCGTGAGAAAGTGGATTGAACGTAGGCGAGTGATACAGTTTCTTAAGGGCTTGAACTCAGAGTTTGAGGGAAGACGTGCTACTATGTTTCATCAGTCTAGTCTTCCCTCGCTTGAGGAAGCAATTGCCGCCATTGCTCAAGAGGAGACAAGATTAAAAGTGATGAGAAGTAACACTCGGCCACTCACTCGTCCTATGTTTGTAGCAACTGAAACAAGAGATTGCTTCAATTGTGGTGAGACAGGTCACTTGAGCCGTAACTGTCCCCATCCTCGCAAACCTAATCGTGGTAAGGATCGGGTCTATGCTAAGAATGCACAGAAAGGGGGTGGCAGTATGGGAAGTAAGAATGTCTACAGGGCAAAGGCGAATTCTGCAACGACTGGTGGGGAGTCGTCTGAGTGTGTGAAGATCTCAGTTGCAGAGCTGGAAGAGCTAAGGAGACTGAAGAGGAATGTTGGAAGCTCGGGGGACAAAGATGAGAAGACTGCAATTGTGTCCAGCACCTTTGCCAATTTGGCTCATTCAGATTCAGGTAAATGGATTATAGACTCAGGGGCATCAACACATGTTATGGGTAGGATGGATGAATTCAAATCATATACTCCGTTTCCATCCACATGCATGGAAACCATACAAACAGCTGATGGAACATCACAGCCCATTAAAGGTGTTGGTGTGATCCAGTGTAGTCCTTCCATTACATTGTCATCAGTTTTACATGTTCCCTCATTTCCAGTAAACTTGCTATCAATAAGCTCATTAGTTGATAATTTGGATTGTCGGGTTATATTTGATAAAAAAAACTTGTCTCGTTCAGGAGAGACAAAGTGGCAGGAAGCTTGGGACTGGCATCAGGATTAAAGGGTTGTGGTACTTGGATCCAGGAGAGCCAGATGTTGGACTATGCACTGTTTTGATGGCGACTTCAAGTGAAGAGGAGACTAAAGTGATGCTTATGCACTGCCGGTTAGGGCATATATCTTTTAATACTATGAGTAAAGTATTCCCTGATGTAATGAGTAAAGTGGACAAGAGCAAATTAAGGTGTGATGCATGTGAATATGGGAAACACATCAGATCCTCGTATGTGAGTAAAGGGCTCCGAAGTGTATCACCATTTGTTCTGGTGCACTCTGACGTATGGACATCTCCTGTTGTCTCTGTTAGTGGGAAGAAATATTGTGTTACCTTCATTGATTGTCACACTCGCATGACTTGGATATATCTCATGAGACATAAAACAGAAGTTTTAAGATGTTTTCAAGATTTTTGTGCATATGTAAAGAATCAATTTAACACCCAAGTCCAGATCATAAGAACAGATAATGGGACAGAGTATGTGAATAATGAGTTTGATAATTTTTTATCCACAGAAGGAATATTACACCAAACCTCCTGTCCAGATACCTCTCCTCAGAATGGAGTGGCTGAGAGAAAAAATCGTCACCTTCTAGAGGTAGCCCGGTCACTCATGTATACTATGAATGTGCCTAAATTCCTTTGGAGTGAAGCAGTCATGACTGCAACATATCTCATTAATCGCATGCCATCAAGAATACTTGGAATGAAGACTCCATATGAAATGTTGAAAAGAAGGAATGAATTCATTGTCCCTCCAAAGGTATTTGGATGCACATGCTTTGTCAGATATTATAGACCCTCTGTAGAAAAACTAGATCCTCAGGCTGTTAAGTGCATCTTCCTAGGATACTCTTCTGGACAAAAGGGGTATAAGTGCTGGAGCCCTTCTGAATGACGCACATTTGTAAGCATGGATGTGACATTTAGGGAGTCAGAGCCCTTCTATGGAGAAAGGACTGATTTAAGTTCTTTGTTTGATTTTGACTGCCCTGGTATGAGCGACGTTGATCGTGAGGGGGAGAGTGAAGCTTCAGAGACTAGGGAAGGTGAACAACCAAGAATTATGGTTGATTCAATCCCATGTCCCATGGGTGAAGATAGGTGGAGAAGGGTCAATGAGGAAGAAAATCTAAGGGTGTACACGAGGAGGAGACTATAACCACAACAACTTGGTTCAGCAGGAGAAGAGATGCGGCCACAGGGGGAGCAACAGCAACAACAGGCTCCAAGTTTAGCGGAGGAAGAGATGCAGCCGCAGAGGGAACAACAGCAGCGACAGGCTCCAACAATTGTTGAAGTTACTGACTCATCTGACGATGGGCCATGTGCTGTAGATGACACAAGGGATTTGCCTATTGCCTTGAGGAGAGAACCACGAGCTGGGGCAGGAAAGCCCCCTCAAAGGTATGGTTTTGAGCACGATATAGCAAACTACCTGTCATATGAATCCCTGTCATCTGAGTACAGAGCCTTTATCGCTTCACTTCAATCTGTGGTAATTCCAACTGATTGGAGAGTAGCACAGCAAGACCCTAAGTGGCGTGAAGCTATGCTGGAAGAGTTGAAGGCCCTTGAGAAGAATAAGACTTGGGAATTCGTCCCTCTCCCACCGGGAAAGAAGGTGGTTGATTGCAAGTGGGTTTATACTGTAAAACAAAATCCAAATGGAAAGGTAGAAAGATATAAGGCTAGGCTTGTTGCAAAGGGATATAGCCAGACTTATGGAATAGACTATGATGAGACCTTTGCACCAGTGGCAAAGATGAGTACAGTAAGAACTTTGATCTCCTGTGCAGCAAACCTTAATTGGCCCCTGTATCAACTAGATGTGAAGAATGCATTCCTTCATGGTGATCTCCAGGAGGAAGTTTACATGGAGATTCCACCTGGATTTAGTACACTTCAAACCAAGGGAAAGGTCTGTAGGCTGAAGAAGGCTTTGTATGGACTCAAGCAGTCACCAAGAGCATGGTTTGATCGTTTCCGCCGTGTCATGTGCGGTATGGGCTACAAACAATGTAATGGGGATCACACTGTATTCTATAGTCACTCAGGAGGTCACATCACAATTTTGGCAGTATATGTGGATGACATCATCATTACAGGAGATAATGATGTTGAGATGTATCAGCTAAAACAGAGACTAAACAAGGAGTTTGAGGTCAAAGATCTAGGCCAGCTAAGATATTTTTTGGGCATTGAGATTGCAAGGTCTCCAAAAGGGATCGTTCTGTCACAACGAAAATATGTCTTAGATCTCCTCAGTGATACAGGAATGCTTGGATGTCGAGCAGCAACAACCCCAATTGAGCAGGACCACAAATTGTGTGCTCAATCAGGAGATCCAGTTGATAAGGAAAGTTACCAGAGGCTTGTTGGTCGTCTCTTATACTTATGCCATACAAGGCCTGACATCTGTTATGCAGTGAGTGTTGTTAGTCGTTATATGCATGATCCAAGAAGTGGGCATCTAGAGGCAACTCATCGAATTCTGAGGTATTTGAAGGGAAATCCTGGAAAAGGATTATGGTTCAAAAGAAATGAACATCTAAGTGTTGACGGCTATTGTGATGCCGATTGGGCCAACTGCCTTGATGATAGGAGATCAACATCAGGTTTCTGCATTCTTGTAGGAGGAAACTTGGTGTCTTGGAGGAGCAAGAAGCAATCGGTAGTGTCCCGATCAACAGCTGAGGCAGAATATAGAGCCATGTCAATGTGCTTGAGTGAAATGCTATGGATGAAAGGTCTTTTATCAGAGTTGAAGATCCTAAAGGAACCGTTGAAGCTTTGGTGTGACAACAAATCGGCGATCAACATTGCTAACAATCCAGTTCAGCACGATCGAACAAAACATGTGGAGATAGATCGCTTCTTCATCAAAGAGAGACTTGATGATGGGACACTGAAACTGAATTATGTAACCTCGGGAGAACAGATAGCTGATTGTCTAACAAAGGGATTAGGAACTAAAGAGTGCTTGTCGGCATGTAACAAGATGGGGATGATAGATATCTATCGCCCATCTTGAGGGGGAGTGTTGACTGTTGTGTGTGTGTGTGTGCGTTCGGCCCATAAGGCCCATACCAGCCCCAATAGCTCTTGTATGTATTTCATCTTGTAGAGTAAAGAAAGAACTAGAAACATTCTTCAAAACTACAGTATCAGCCCTCTTGAGAAGTATATTGCGTAACCCTGGTTGTCTACAACACACTTCACTCTATCTGTGTCGAATGCATCTTCAAGTTTTAGTGCCGTGACAGCTGTGCTGAAGACTGCATCAGGAGCTCGCTGAAAGAAAAATTGAAGCAAATCATAAATGCAAAGGAAAGAGGTTAACTAAAAGGAGATGCAAAGGAAAGGAATAAATAGAAATGCAAGATGAAAGGCAAAGCAGAATCTCCAATACTCCAATATAATTACTAGGGCAAAGTTAGAAATTTCAGATCATCAAAATCCACTTAGAGATGTCATCTTAATTACTTCAGCTAAAATCATTTTGTTTATTAGAAGAACAAGAAATAGTAAAATTTAGAATTTCATAAGTAACCACCTGCAGTGTCATCACCAGACCATCTATTATCTCTGGTTCAATAAGAGGCTCGTCTCCTTGAATATTGACAACAATGTCATAATGCTTCTCAAGCTTTTGAAGTGCCTCACAGCAGCGCTCAGATCCTAGATTTTGGAGCACATGCCAATAAGTACATAAGGAGGTCTACAAAGCAATCATGAAAAGACAACTCGATTACAAAACCATGAAAGCCTTACCATTTTGGCATGACACTGATGTCATTATAACATCAGCTCCAAAACCTCTACAACACTCAGCAATTTTTTCATCATCCGTTGCCACAACTAAGGGAAAAAAGAAAAGAAATGAGAAATACCAACAATGTTAAGCATGTAACTGCAGTTTTAGAAGCATCTCCAATAATATCACATAAAAGAGAGTATAATAACATGACAAGTGTTCAAGGCAATCAAGTAAAGAAATTAACTTAAAATCAACAACTTTATGCTACAGGAAAGTTTTACACAAAAGATATTTAAAATAAAATTAAAAATTAGAAGGCTGCTTACCAACATGGTCCAAAGAGGAAGCTAGCATAACTCTTTCCCAGGTTCTCTGTAAAGATCCAAGATGCTAATGGTAAGTTTAAGGAATATCTTGTCGAGTAAATGTAAGGTGATTTAGGAACTGTACTGATTGCTCAATTAACCGAGTGTCAAATTTTAGCGTTAATTAAAAGTGCACTCTATCCACCATTTCATATAAATATAACATCCAACTTGGAGTCCCACTCTCCCAATTCAAGCTTGCATTGATCTGCCACAAATGTAACTGAGTGACTGAGCAGATATTGATGATCACTAGATTCACTACCGGGTGCAGTCACGCACATCCCAGCACGAGGCGCCCTGTTATCCTGACAAGTACCACCCTGAAAAAATTCCCACTTACCAAATTATCTGAACAGTCCAGAAAGCATTCTTCAGGGAATTCATAGGCTTATGTTCAACAGAATAAGCAACCATGAACTCATTCTTTTCATTGCTAACTTAATAGAAAATCAAGCATCGATATCTCACATGAGTAAACAAACTGTGCATTAGATTGTCCAAAACTCCTATTAAAATCTTAGTACCAATTTGCAGCTACTTTTACCCCTTTTTTGTGTGTGTGATGGCAAATACTAGTACTGTATCACAGCCCAAATCCACAACAAAGAACCAGCGTTACTCGATCTCATCCCACGATGCCACAGCTGCAGACGCAAGCTGGCACTACCACTCCACATTTGAGCGTCAGCTGCGGTTCGCTCTCTCACTCAGTCCGGTGTCCACACGCAAAGCAACTGCACGAGATAACCATGCGGGGGCGTAGGCGGGTACGGACCTGAATCATGGGCTTGCCGAGGATGTGGGCGAGCGGCTTGCCCCTCGAACCGGGAGGAGGCGTACCGCGCGGGTATGATGCCCACTGCGCGGCTGCGGAACCCGCCCGGCCGTCGATACAGGTAAACCGCCGCAGCGGCGGCCGCCGCCGCCGCGCCGGGGCAGCCTGTGGTACATCCACAGGCAGCTCCCAGAGCCCGAGGACTCCGACGACGGCGGGCAGATCGGCATCGCGTCGGCACAGAGGTGGAGCGTCGATCCGCGCGGCGGGCGAACTAGGCACTCCTGCGCGACGTTACCGTTCTGGAATCAGAGACATGCTAGAACAGCCCGGCCTGGTTAGCCCATTGGTCCCAACTAGGCCTTGGCCCAAATGGCTAGGTTGTATCGAAGATTTCGGTTGGCCCGGCCCGCAGTTTTTCTGTGCCCTATTGTTGTAAGTTTGTTGCTTCCGTAGTTCCGTCTCGTTAGAGCCGCAAACCGGGGACCCTGTCCGTTAACCTTGCGTTCTCCATTCGGCCGTCGATCTCTCTTCCCTCTTCATCGGTGAGAATGCTTGTACGAGTACAAGGAGGCCTGATAAATTTAGAAGATATGAGAGAGATGAATATGCGTTCAAAAAAGTTACAATTTAGGCCAAATCTAATGCAAAGAGTAACTAACCAATATTGCATGAGTTCAAAACCTAAAATAATTAGATTCAACTAAGTGCATCAACGAATCTAAGTTAAGATATGCAATCCTAAACTGACAAGCAAAAAAATTAATTTCACAGGATAATTTAATAAGTATGGATAGTAAGATATCGATTAGAAAAGGCAAAAGAGAAAGAAACACAAACAATATTTGTTCTCCAAGTTCAGCTATCCACCGATATGCTACGTCTCCGTTGAGGAAGCTTGTCCGATGAACAAATCAGCTTCGCATCAAGTTCTTCCTTCAACATACTTGATTTTAGCAATAACTGCGCACCATGGATAGCTCCTTCCTCCACCTCGAAGATAGTGAGCTCCACAGCTATTCGCAAGTCATCAGGCCTCTTCACAATCTTCTTAAAGAGATCACCGAGCTCAACTTCACCGAACCGTCTAGGAGGCGGTGACCTCCAAGAGTAATGAGCTCTCGGACCTCCACTCAAATACAATCGACGCGGAGAGCCCAAATCGGTGCGACCAATGCAATCGTGAGTACAACACAATGCACAACTCTCTCTCACATCTCACCAAGAGTAACTCATACCCTATAGGTTGTTAGGTGCAGGAGATTATCAAGAATGACTCAACATATGATCTCAAGGGCAGTAACACACTTCTCAAATCAACCAAAGTGGCTACTTATAGCCCACCCTAAAAAACTAGCTGTTAGAGAAAAAATGAAAAAAGTTCAGAATTTCTGGCATGGATCTCGGAGGTTTTGACAATTCAAAGCAAGTACTGCTTTGATTGATACAAACGGGTCTCGGAATTTCTAACCCAAAATTAGAGGTTTTGACTTTCAGAGCATAGCGGATGATAGCATATGTTGGTGGTTTCGACCTTGAACCCAAACCCTTTGGAAAATCTGAATACCCCAAACATGGCATAGACACAACTAATTTTCGGAGGTTTCGACTTTGCATTTAAAACTTCCGAGATTTCAAATGACCTCAATAGAGATGGACAGTACACAAACTCGGAGATTCCAACATATTGACTCGGAGTATCTTGAGATTTGAAGGATAAGTCCAAACCCGATCTTGGAGGCTCCGGAAAAGTTTCGGCTACGCCGACTTTCAAAGCCGAAGAACTTAAGAGTTTTTAAGAACGGAACTCGGAGGTTCCAAGAAATCTCAGATGTTCCGACATCCATAAAAATAGAGAGAATGACAACGCGGAGGCTCTCATTGCCTCGACATGCCCTGTCGCCTATTATTGCCGTTGCGGCATGGTGGTCTTTGGCTCGCCGATGGTTAGGGACTGGGGGGTGGAGGATGGATGTGTCATCGCTCACCATGCCCTATCGCGGTGCCACCTGCCCCATGGTGGTCGTCGGCTCATCTTTGGTCGGGTACTAGGGGTGGGGATAGATGCGTCACTCGCTAGCCATCTCGCCGCGATGGAGGGATGGCTAGATGGGTTGTCGACTCGCTGGTGCTAGGTGGAGGTGGTGACTAGGTTCGTGCAATCATGTTGCGTGCTAAAATTGCTGAAGTTCGTGCGCCGCTGACTTGTTGAGTGTTTGACTACATGTTAGTGGACCTTGGGCCATGGATGAGTTGGTGGGCTAGACTGGTTTAAACCAATGATTAAAACTGATTACGCCTAACTAAATTTAGTTTTTTAGACATGTCTACTAAAGTAATTTTGAGAAATTGAAACTAAGATTACTTTGACTTTTTTGGTTCCGATTTCTTGGTTTCTATGCCCGGGCCTAATCAACGGGGCATCACCAGCACTTAATCCCGTCTTCGTGTCCCCTAAACAACGGCCGCCAGAAATTCCCACGGCAAAAAGAGAAAAGAATGGCCGCCAGAAATTCATGTGGCAGAGGTAAGCGGTGACGCGTCAGCACTCACCAACCCGTTTTTCTAAAATTTCTCCTCCTGGCATCAGCATCTCGTACCTCCTGGGCTCCGTTCCTTTTCCTTGTGTCGTGCCTATCCACAACACCGCCGGTGGCGTCCCATTCGAATCACTCGCGCGTCACGCGCGCACCTGTCCTGGGCGTCCACCAGAAATCAAATCTCTATGTCCGCGAGAAGTCTAGAACGCTCGCAGCTTGAACATTTCTTACAGGTTTCCAGCTGGGAATTGAATCAGACGTCTGTTTATCTAGGATTAGAATAGCAAGAAAGATCTGAGACGCAGTACAGTATCTTAATCCATCACTGGACGCAACTTGGCATTGGATATAAGCAATAAGATGGCTTTGACCCGTCAATTGGGATCTACTTTAAGCCAACTTGTCGGTTGGGTTTCTTGAGCCCGTTCGTTTTGAATCCGTATACTTTTTATCTCGCGATTACTAAATGTACAAGTTGGTCTCCTCGAACAAGAAAAACGTTCGTGTGGACCCAATCTGCAGCTACGTGATCAAATGACCAAACTTCACCTAAAAACTATACACATACAACCGAGAAACTCCCCCTCAAAAAAAAACCGAGAAACCTACTTGCTAAGCTACTATAGAAGAAGACAATGGATTTGCCAATCAGCTGGTCCAGATGCAGGTTTGCGAACACACGCTAACTCACCGCGAGCATTCATCTGCACGTTAAACTTTACATACCACTGGATGCGCCGAAACCTGCCACGACGCCGACCCGTATCCGTGTGCCATGCCAAACATCGTGGGAAACACCGGCGACTCGTGGACGGGGGCAGGGCGACGAGCCGCGTCCGCGCACGCCCCCACGCCTCGCTCGCGGCGCAGTAAACACAGGCGGCCCCGCGGCATTTGACCCGCGGGGGTCACGAGCCCGGACACCCACCCACGCGCCCGCACCAAAACCAAGCGGAATCTGACCGCGACCGCGCCATGTTTCCCCCCGTTTTCTCCTCGTCTATAAACTCCACGCACCCGTCTCGGAACTAACTCGCACCCTCCCCCTCCCTTCCTCGCTCGCTTTACTCCTCCGCTTTTTTCTTTAGCTTTTACTCCTCCCTTTTCCTCTCTTCGCTTCCACTCCTCCCCGCCCACGCCTCCTCCCCGTCCCTTCCGTTCCGAGAGCCTCGCGGCGCAGCCGAAACCCTAGCCCTCGCAGCCGCCGATCGCCGCCTCATCGCATGGCGTCCCCCGCTCGGCCCGCAGCTGTCTCCGTCTCCGGCGCCTTCGGCCTCTCCCCAGACCTCGCCCGGTGCTCCTTTGACCAGACGCTCCGCCGAGATGTGAGTACTGAGTGCGCGCCTCGATCTGTGTGAGATGAGATCCCTGTGGCTGCTGCTGTTTGCTTAGGAGTAGGTGTCGGAACTGGGTGGGTTCCATGTGTATGTGTGCGTGGTGGGTCGTCTAGGCCTCTAGGGTGCAGTTTGCTGCCTGCCTCGTTCTGATTTGTGGTAACGACGGGGAACGACTGGAACATATAGTATGCTGTTTGCGCGTTGTTGTAGATTTGGGTGTTTGCTTACCATTTCTAGGTGTAGGATTTCGGATTTGTAAGATTGTACTATTTCCGTGAGTATACCGACCGAGCCGATCTGGGTAAAGAAACAGTTTGATGTGGAGATTTCTCGTTAGTTTTGGATGACTAGTGTGATTTGTGGGTATCTCGATATGATTTGGGTGTCATGGTTCCTGCTGTAAACTGCATATCTGTAGTCAAACTATTAAGTAAAATGATTGTAACACATCATGTTTGTGGCAGCATTACTGTTACATTTCATAATATATACCTGCCTTGCCTTTTAGATTCAAAACACATCGCTGAAGTATGTTGCTTTTCAGGGTTGCTAGCTATTAACTTAAATACTCTTGAGCTGAAACTCTGTAGTGATCTATGTTACCCCCTGTTGGCACCTTATCATGTCATAGTGATATCGTAGGTCAAAATTCAGAAGTGTGCTGTTTATCAGCTGTGCAACTATGCGAGTATAGCTTGAATGATGCTTACATAAGCTGTCAATCTGTCAAATGTCTTCTGTTGTCACCTTACCCTGTACCTATATGCTAAATTCCTGTGGTCCTTACTCGCTTTTATCTCCATTCTTCAATGAAGCAGGATTTTCGAGACAATAGACTACTGAGATCATTTGTTAATATCCATGAACAAGAAAATAATTCCAAAGAAATCATAACAGAAGCTATAGAGAACTGCATGAAGAAACAAGCAGATAACTTGGTGAATTCACTGGATGTCATCAGTGGAAGGCTGTCACAGTTGGAGTTATATTGTTATAAGCTTGAAAGGTCCATTGGAGAATTACGAAGTGACGTGATGGATTACCATGGCGAAGGAAATCTGAACTTTCGCTGCCTTGAAAAGCATGTGCAAGAGGTATGTCTTGTTTTACACTGACAATGGACAAGCAATTGTTTGAATGCCAAATCATTTAGTGTTTTCTTTTTTTCTATGTAAGTTTTTGGTCTGATGTCGTAAAAATGTAAAATACATTAAACTTGGTGGATTATGTTCACTTTGAGCCGTGAACATTTCATTGGTTTCCAATTATGTTGTAGATAGATTATGTTTCCTGTTTCTAGTGAAAGTGGACTAATGCTCAGGCAATAGTTTTTCCATATAAAAGACAACTAGAGGTTTTTTTAGCCAAGTGTTTGATATTTACAAGCTAGAGCAGTTTGTACAAATTAACGCGTAAGCTTAGTAATATATAGGTGTTTATCAGGCATATAATAGTCTAGGATTTTGAAGAGCTTATCTCAGTATCAGTACTCTCTCTAGTTTTCGGTATCACTCCTGTGCGCTCGTGCATCCAAATCTATTAGTCAATGAGTGGATCCTATGCTCTAATAGTAGCACATCATCTTAAGTACTCAGTCTCACGATGATTAGCTACTCTAAGATATTGCACTCATTTATTGTTTCTGAACCTCTCATGTGTTTTGGTTAATAACTAGTCTATATGTTATTAGTATATCTGGATATAAGCACATGGGAAATTGATATACTGGGCACAGGTGCTAACTACAACACTAGTGGGAGCAAACCAACACTAACACGAAACATCTATTAGTAATGCAAGAAGCTAAGCTGGGATAAGTTTCACAGTGACTGTTTAACTGGATTTGACTTGATTGGATTTAGGGGCTGTGGGTTCTTGCTAACTGGCTTTTTAGTTTTATGGTAGGGAATTTTGAAGCAAAGCTTGATTATGTAGATATTTTAGTAGTGATAAACAATCTAGATAAATTGATTAGCTTATGTTTAGTGCGTTTATATTTTACCACTTTTTTCTGAAACTACTGAGTCTAACTACTGTTCTCATTAGCTCTTGCGATTATCTTCTTAAGAGCATACCTCATAACTGAAACTACTTTGGTGGACAGGTTCAGAAATCTGTACAGGTTCTGCAGGATAAACAAGAGCTTGCTGAAACTCAAAGGGGCCTATCTAAACTTCAAATGGTATATGAGGACCCTGCACAGAAGAGTGAAGGTACCGCCCCATCAGTTTTTATGGCAAATGAAAATGATGGGAGCTTGCCACTTGCAAAACATGAGCTTGCCCTTGTGCCGCTGCACCAAGTAAATGCTGTGCAGTCCCCTGCTATGCAATACCAAAGTTGCAATGGGCTTATTCTACAGCAACTTGTGCCCGTCTCTTTGAACACACAACAAGAGCAGCAGCACTTGAACCAAGCCACCGTTTATTGTATGCAAAGCCAGAGTCATCTTGAGCATAGGCAGGCCCAACCATTTCAACCTACACCGCAATCTGTGCAACCACAGGTCCAGAACCCTCGGCCACAGACTGTAGTTGAGGTACCTCCAATAACTAGTCAGGCACCAGAGTTCTACCTTCAACCTCAGCAGCAATGGTCACATCGAACTGCTCAGCAGGTTCACTCACAGTCACAGGCAAGGCAACCACAACTACAGGTGGTACAGCAGCAGCAGTACAACAACGTTCAGCAAGTTCCAGCACAGATAGTTCAACTGCAAACATCTTCTCCTCAGGCTCAAAGTGCACCTCAGGTCACACTGTTCTATCCTCCATATGGATCTCAACAGTCTGCACGTGCTAACACTGAGCCACTTCCTAGAAGCATGGTTGTGCAACCTTCCTACTCTACAATTTCCTCATCCCAGCGAAAGCATCATGAAGTTGCTCCTATCTATGTGCAAAGCAGCGCAATTTCGGTTCCAATGGCAGAACGTAATCTCCAGCACCAGCAGCCGCAGCAATTTCATTTGCCTGGCAATGGCTCGTTTGTACCTCAACCAAGCAAGAGTGGTCTACGTGGTGTTGCACCCTACACAGTACAGGGTAGTGCCCAGACCTACAACACTGCTTATGGAAGCCCTTCCAACAACACTGCTACTGTTGTTGCTGTCCTCCCTCAACAAGCACAGGCCAGTGCGCCGATGATGCTTCATCATTCAGGGCCTCAGTCTGTGCAGAATCATCCGGCAGACATGGTTGAAAAGGCCGCTCGAATGGGTTACTTAAATGATCAAGTTGAGAGCATGGTGCTCCGGATGGTGACAGCAGGCCAGCCTGTAGAGTTCAACAACTTGCATGACCGGCTGAGCTCTGGTGGCAATGCGGTGACTCCACAGGCATGGTCTGGGTAGTCGAGAATGGACAAGTCAGCATGGACTCACTCCATCCGCTCTCTGACTTGTTTCTGTGATATATTATATGATAATCTTATTATCATCTGGCATCTTTTTATCAGCCAGCAGATTGGTACGTATCCTCCAGCTTATTTTTTTCAGCTGGACGATTGTGGTGAAATAAGACTGCTAGGTTAGTTTTGATGATTGTTGGCATGTGTCCTACCTTTTAATGGGCATGTATGCTTGTAACCTGTTGTGGACTTGCGTGTGCATGTTTGCGATATGAAAATATGAGAGATTTGTTGTTTTTCACTTTCTTGTCGATTGTAAAATCAATCTGTTTATCTGCTCTTAACAGTGGTTTTGCTGGATTGATCAAACTCAACAGTCTACTTCGTTATGCCGGTTACTGCCCATACTTTCTGTGAGAAATTTGAAAGTGCTTGTACGGATTCAGGGAAGAAGAAGTTGAATATTAAGTTTGGTTTGTGTCCCTTCAACAAATCTTGTTTGGTCACTACAAATGAATCCTGTAAACCAAAGGGTGAAGTGGTAGCTTGTTTTTCTGTCAAACAAGATGTTGATCTTAACAACCGGGCGACAGTTTGGACGCTGGCAATGCATTCCTGCAGCGTTTTCAGATTGGGAGTCTGGGACTGATGAACCACCATACGCTAAAGACGTGTAGACGTACTCAGCGTCGTGCCGTAGCGTAGCTGCTAATGCACGCTGCACGACCTCCTGGTCGAGCGTCTCCACCCTCCACCTTCCAGACGTCGCATCCTTCGGTTCCCATCGCGGCAGACCGGCAAGCATCCCTGGGAAGCTCGGTTTACTAGGCAAGCGCTTTAGCACATGCGCGCCAGTCAGCCAGTCCTCGCCTAATCACCCGTTAACCGCAGAACAAGGTGATGCAACCTTCAGTTTGTCCATGATAACGGAAAAGATGGAGAGACAGGAGCCTTGACCCAAGCAAAGTCTCGAGATAAACAGTTTTGGCAAATTGTTTTCTTCTACCCACTAGTGATAAACTGCATAGCCTTCTGCTGTTGCATAACATCATTATTATGTTGGTACGACAAACCAATGCTTCTAAACATAGAAGCGGCAGTACAAGTTACCGACACAACCACGATCGACATGGATACTGTATGATGATCTTGAGTTGAAGATACAGACCGGCTGGCTAAAATAACTTAGAAAATACATCGCGCCCACATCAACTCTGCACCTTAGTAGGTAAACCGAGGCCCGTACACCAGAGCATGCCTATCGGCCATGGATATTACATCCAGCAACTTGATTTGGGGGCGTTCATATTTGCGAATCTGCACCAGGAACCACCCGTCTAGCAATAACATTGGCTCGTCTTGATTTATTAGTCCCTAAATAGAGTAGAGAGCAACAGGTCTTGCACAAATGTTGCTCTGACGCTTGCTTGTTTCCGTTTTTGCTCCCTTTCTTCACTTGTGAGGGATGAGTCAATACTGCAAGGAAAAAAAGTAGATAATTGAATTGCCATGTTTCTCTAAAGAATTCAAGGTGGATATAAACACATTGCTTTAGTGACACACTTCCCATGTAGTCCTAAAGATGCAAGAAGTGGAGCAAAAGTTTGTTGTTACATCCTTCTCAGTCAAACCAACATACTACGAGACCTACCTATTCAGGGCAAGGATGTCATCCATGGAAAACATTGGTCTATCTAGAATTACTGAGTTCAAATTTCCACGGTGAAAACATATTCCCATGTGACCTGATGCAATGTGCTAAAATTGCACTGAAACTAAACATTGCCACAATGCATGAAAAGAACAGCTGCTGCAGAGACAGTTCTCCAAAAAAAAATCTGCAGTGACTAGATAAATAAATATACTATCCTAGGGAAGTAAGGTTCAGCATTTTGCGGAAGAGTGCAGGGAAGAAGATGATCGCTACAAGCTTGACTGTATCCGCAACAATGTTTCTATCTAGCACGAGTTAGTACATACCTTGACTGCCATGGCTGAACAGGCGTCTCTTTTAGCATTGATGCATCATCTGGAATGGAAATAGGTGATTTTGATGTTTCCTCGGCATCTGATGTTGGGAAGCCAAGGCCAAATGATGACAGAAGAGGATCGGCTGAAATATTTGTGGTGCTATTGTTTCTTGACCTATGTCCACCACTTCCTAGAAGCACCTGCAAATGGGCTTCACGTAGATCTCGGCTCAGCAAAGAGAGGGCCTGGTTGCCTGGAGCAATGAATCTGCGCAACCTGCGTCGATTCTGTAGGTGACCTAAAGTTAAAGAAGCTCATAAAAGAGAGAGAGGAAGAGGGGGAGGGATAGAGAGAGATATTACCCTGAATAAGTACCCGTGCTGCGTG
Organism: Stipa capillata; assembly: GCA_019208055.1. Classification (NCBI taxonomy): domain Eukaryota; kingdom Viridiplantae; phylum Streptophyta; class Magnoliopsida; order Poales; family Poaceae; genus Stipa; species Stipa capillata. The sequence continues at coordinate 139,541 of JAGXJF010001792.1, forward strand.
GTGATATGATTAAGCATATCTTTTGTAATCTTATCAGAGCAGATAGGGCAAGGCTGAAATGAGGGAGGGAAACCATCAGAACAAGAAAGCAACCCGTGATATAGGTTATCATACTACAAATAAGCAAAAGCATCAAGCAAGATTCAAAATTTCATCTATACTTTCAGCTGTATATAGAGCTTGTAGTAAACAGATAAGAACATCACAATTTAATTTCTTTAGATAACGACATGTCAATTTAATTGAGGTAAAGAAAAATAATCCTCGGTCTATATGCAGTACATCTAAAGCTCCTTAGAAACACATTCACATTTACTTGACTCTGATAAATAAGAGAACAACTTGATTCTTTTTTATCAATTTGTTTTACTAAAAATAAGAATTTTTGTTACGTTGCTCCTAACAGATAGAATGGTCTCTACACAGTGCATCAATGGAGAGTTGCAGACATGAAAGTGACTGAACTGCACATGAAGGAAGAGCATGGTTCCCTTTCACTCCAGGTTCCATAATAGTAGCTCAAGTTTTAACTAAAAAGAGCTAGTAAACACATGAAATTTAACTTTCTTTTGCGAAGCTGATAACTGATAATTACTTTCAGAGGTACTTGAGTCTGTTCTTTTAGATCAAACTAAAACATTCCTCGTACTGATTCCTATTTCCTAGCCTCCTGGTCACAGTTTGTCAGCCCAAGCTTGTTCTTTTTCAAGCCATGAGCTTACAGCATCAACAAATGCCAAAGTTCCAACTTCTTTCCATCTACAAAATTTATGATCGACTTTTCTACTCCAATAACACTGACCAAGGCCAAAAATCCTACCCTTTCGCATATCTAAACCATTTGCCAGACCAGAGCTTTCCGCAGACTATGATATTCTCGTGAAAATACAATATTTCTACTTGTATAATGCCCAAGAGGCAAGAGACAAGAAAACGAAGAACTAGTTCTGTAAAAATTTCAACTAGTTCTTCAGGTCAACACCCTCAGCATGAGCTCATTCCCGAATTCAACCACTCAGAGTACAGACTCCATCTTCTCTAATCATCCAAGCAGCAGATTAAGGTAGTCGGCTTGGCACTCACCGCCGCGTGGGGCTCGAAGGGATGCTCCTCCTCGAGGTGCGCGCAGAGGGAGGCCACGTCGTGGTCCTCGTAGCAGTAGGGGCACGCGAACTCCGGCCTCACCTCCTCGTCCATGTCCAGCTCCTCCATCCCCGCCCGATCTACACCCACCAAAACCAAGCCCGAGCCAACAAATCACAAACCACCCACGAAGCAGACCCACAGAACAGAAGAACGAGACAATCCCAGGAGCGTGGTCGCCGCACCGCACGTACCGCCGTGGCCGAGCTGCGCCGCGTAGAACCGCTTCGCGGCGGCCAGGCGCGAGATCCAGTGCTCTGAGTCCATATCGATTCGGCGCTGGGCGCTGCTAGATAAGATAAGGCCTCTCGCTCCCGCTACCGCTCCCCTCTTCTCCTCCTCCTGTTGCGCTTACGCCTCCTCTCCTCGACTCCACACGACCAGCTCCTACCTGCTCCTGCGACGGGGCGCCCTCGAGCTGGATGGAGCTGGAGGAGAGGAGCTGAAGTGGAGGAGAGGGGGAGGGAGGATGGAGGAAGCTCGGCTTCTCCCTCTCTCTTTCTGTCTTATCGGGGAGGTGAGATGTGAGGGGCCGGACGGAGGGAGGAGTGAGGGATGGAGCTGCCCTGGCGCTTTTATTATTCGCCGCCGGGTCGCCGTCCCCGCCGCGTCGTCGTCGTTCAGTTCACCTGTTCACCGGCTGTTAAAATTATGTCAAAAGTAGTACTTTGCACCAGTGAAACCAGATAATATTGCAGTTTAGATCAGATTTTATAAGTTAAAAATATCAATCCAGTTCACCTATATAATCTTATATGTTAGGTATCCGGTTCATTTATATGGAATCACATATCTGATGTCTGGTTCACCCATATGATCTTATATGTCACGTGTCCAGTTCACTTATACAACGAAAAAAAAGCCGGATTTAGCCTCTCCTGGCGTGGTCAATGCTACATTTAGCCCCCGCAATGAGTCAAATCTAAAAATAGCCCACGTACCGCACCCTAGACATGCGGCAGGACACGTGTCAAGCCCTCGGCGTGCGGCAGGGCGCCTGCCGCACCCCCGGCGTGCGACAGGCGTGCGGCAGGGCACGTACCGCAGCCCAGGCGTGCAGCAGGCACGCCGGGGGTGCGGCAGGTGGACCTGCCGCACGCCTGGGGGGCGGTACGTGCCCTGTCGCACGCCGGTGGTGCGGCAGACGCCCTACCACGTGCTACCGCACGCCGAGAGCCCGACACGTGTCCTGCCGCAGGTCTGGGGATGCGGTACGTGGGCTATTTTTGGATTTGACTCATCACAGGGGCTAAATGTGGCATTGACCACACTGAGGGGAGGGCTAAATCCGGCTTTTTGCCCTTATACAACTTCAGATGTCAGATATCTGATTCACCCATGCGACCTCATATAGCAGGTGCCCCTCACTGTCTCCTCTTGTTTCTTTGCCACGTGCCAATGCCATGTCACTGCTCTCCGTTCTTTCTTCTTCAACTCTCTCTCCCTCCTAAGTAGAAGGATGGAAGAAGATGAAAGAAATGAGAGGAAGAAAAAGAAGAGAAGAGAGATAGGTTTGATATGGCCAAAAAGGAACATGGCAAGGAGAGGTCTGAGATGGCCAAGTCAATGAATCGGTCAGTTTTGCGTATACTGTTAAAATCTAGTGTACACTCGCTTTACTGATTTAAAGTATAATTTTAAATACTTCCTCTGTATAAGAATGTAAGGTGTATTTTGATTTATTAAGATAAATTTTTGATCAATAATTACTCTATTAATGTACAGTTTATGTGATTTTTGAAGAGAAATCTAATGATATCAATTTTATATCATATAAATTGTGCATGAATAGACTAATTATTGATCAAAATTTTGTCTTAACTAATTGAAATATATCTTATATTTTTTGACGAGGGGAGGAGTATATAGTTTAAATAATGACTACGACGATAATACCTGGTCAAAAGTACAATTTACTCTTAAAATTGTGCCACGTGCGTAGGTGGAGCGGGCTAAAATCAATGGGGCCGCGCGCATCAGCACATGGAACATGCGCGAGCGGTGCCACGCTGCGGCCGGCCCGGGGAGCATCTGCGCGAGAATACGGGCTGCATCGGCGGCCATGTGTTCGTGTAGGTTACGTGCGATAACTTTGAGAGGTCGGCGCAGGGCCGGCGCGTGGCTGCGAGCTGTGAGGGGGTGGAGGTGTGTGTCGGCTCCGGAAGGGAGGCATCGGGGCGACGGTGCCCCGTGATGCGTGATGCGTGATGCGTGGTGCGTTTTGGTGCCGCGGGACGCCGGGTGTGACCTGTTTGTACTTGCGCGGACCGACACGCAGTACTGCGGACACAGAAACTGTGCAGAACGGTAGGATGTGCCGAAAGAAGCCTGAGCCGGTCCTCGTGATCACGCCTCTCACCGCCGTCTTGGATAATTCCCGAGTGGACCAGACAGGCGTGGTGGCGAATAGAATAGGTCTAATGACGCCGAAGAAATGGTACAAGGTTGAACTGAATAGTTAATAGTCTGAAGATAAAAGTAGGGCTCTAGGACACGGTTAACCGTTGTCTCCCGGGCAGTGGCCGGATCGGGTTGGAGGCAGCTCGAGCGAGACCGAGTAGCGACGGAGATCCACGGGTTGAGCTGAGCTACGTGAAGAGGATGTCCCGTTTGCAGCTGGTTAGCCAAATGTTGCAAAGTCAATGCTTGACAATGCCCAAACTTGTCAAAAGTTAGCAATTTTTAAAACTATCCTAACATTTGGCAAGATGATTTTGTAACCATCCAATTAGCCAATTTTTGCTGGCAGAGTGTAGAGACTAGCATGTATCAAGAGGGGAAGAAATCTGGGCCATCGGGTTAAAGATCCAACAGCCCGGGACAATCGACTGATGTCACAACAGACCCCATATTGCCCAACAGCATCTTGTACTCTTTCGCCGAAATCTCGCATATTCGAATGCTATGATACACGCACACGGTCCAACTAAACTTAGTTATTTCTTATATCAGCTCTTCCAGCAGTACGAGCCATTAAACGATCGAACTCCAATCTGCAAGATTTTACAAGGAATTTCCTGCTACCTATGCACCTCTTCAAAGTTCAAACCGTTTTATGTCACTACTCACACACGGAGCCTTAGCATCATCCAATCCAGGACGAATTCGTCACGGCTGCTGCAAAAGCATCTCAGATTCCCAGTTCGCATGCGGAAAAGGCTCACCCTCCGTGCACTCGCCCTACTGCCCCAGAAGCCTCTTCACGCCGGACTTCTGATCCGCGGTGAGCCTCGCTGGGAACTTGATGTCAAACTTCACCCTCAGGTTGCCCTTCCTCGATGGGTCCTTGGGGATCGGCATGCCCTCCCCTCGGACAACCTCCTCGTAGCCGGGGTGGATGACGGAGCTGATCGGGATCGTCAAGCTGCGGCCGTCGAGTGTCGTCAGGTGCACGGTGTAGCCCGTCAAGGCGTCGGCTAGGGGTATTTTCTGCGTCGCGACGAGGTCGTTGCCGTCACGGGTGAACACGGGGTGCGGCTTCTCGTCGATGATGAAGACGAGGTCGGCGGCGATCATGTTCGGTTGCTCGTTCCCTTTCTCCGGGAAGGTGATCTTGGTGCCCTTCTTCCACCCAGGCTTGACATCAATTGTCAGAATCTCCTCAACTGGAATTGTTTTCCTGCACAATCACAATGAGTAGAATTTTGTATTGAGTGTATTTAGTACAAAATCGTTTTTTCCTAAACACATGTCACCAACAAACCTATACAATTCATAATAGTACAAGTTAGGGTTTAACGTATCTTAATTGTGCATTTAATTCTCTAATGACACCAAAGTAATTACCATTTGCAACCTCCACTTTCAAATTATATTCCTCTCCTAGCTGCTCCAACTCGCCATGCAACCACCCAGACTCACGCTCGCAGATTACAGCGAGCACCGGCTTTACCAGAGTATAGAGCAAGACTTTGACAACCACCGGCTTTGCCGAGGCATTACGTGAGGTGCAACTAGCCACCGCAACGGACTGATTGGAAAGTGTGAATTAACTGACTTAATCACTCGATACTCTCTCTCTTCTGTGTGCTAAATACTAAACAATTCGGAACAAAAATTGCTCCTCCACTATATTAATGGTAACAATTGAGCACACTAAAATCTGAAGCTGAACAATTCCTAGAAACCGTCCAAATCAATAACCCATGGCTGAACGATTAAATGAAACAAAAATAAAATTCCACCGCTGAACATGTAGCTTCACTAGATCATCAACAACGGCAATGAACAAAACAAAATTTCACCCATGATCTAAATTTGTTCTTATTTCGTCGCAACGGATGCATGCATCCTACCTATAAATTTTCTACTAAACAAATCAAACAGTACACAGTGGTCAATTGCACATTCAGGTTTAATTTGGACCAACTAAAACAATATCCAATCTGCCAGAATGATCTACTGACTCCCGAGATCTTAAGCAACAAGAACGAATCACCAAATGCTAAAACAGAGGGTGTGAAGCAGAGTGAAGGAGGGCACTCACCCACTGACATCGGCGATTTCCCTGGAAATCTTCATCTTCTTGGTCGTCCCCTTGTACAGCTCCTCCAGAGTGCACGGCAGCTTCCTCTCGATCGCCGACTCCTTCACCGCCCTCCCACCGCCACCGTGCATCCCGGGGTGCCCGTCACCGCCGCCGCCGAACGCCGAGCCGAATATATCGTCCCCGAATATCGACGAAGAGAACCTCGTGCCGCCCGTCCTCATGCCGGGCCCTCCTCCCATGCCGCCGCCCATGCCACCCATGCTGCCGCCTATCCCGCCGAACGGGCTGGACGAGCCGAAAAACTCCGCGAAGATGTCCTCGGCGTTGCGCGGGTTGAACCGGAAGACGTTCGGCCCGTCGCCGCCTGTCGAGAAGAACGTGGCGCCTCCGGGGCCAGCGCCGCCAGCGCCCGGCGGTGGCACCTGCCCCTTGAGCCCCTCCTCGCCGTACTGGTCATACACCGCGCGCTTCTGCGGGTCGCTCAGCACCTACGCGAAGCACAGAAACACCGAGAAAACGTCACGGCATTGCAGAATTCGATCGAACATGCGAGACGAATCTAATCCATGTCGATGTCTTGGGTCGGGTGCTCGCTTACCTCGTAGGCCTCGGAGATCTGCTTGAACTTGTTCTCGGCCTCCTTCTTGTTGTTGGGGTTCTTGTCGGGGTGCCACTTCATGGCGAGCTTGCGATAGGCCTTCTTGAGGTCGTCGTCGCTGGCCGCCTTGTCCACCCCAAGGATCTTGTAGTAATCCAGCCCCATGGCTCCTTGCTTCCTTCGAGCTCTGCCGCTTCGGCTTGTTTGTGCTCTTGGTTATCGATGGTCGTGTGAGAATTGCGCTCGCGCTCGTGCTCGCGTTCTTGCAGGTGGAGAGGAGGGAGAGAAAAGGGGAAGAGAGAAGCGTCTGGAGAGTGAGGGTTGTGGAACTGGAAAGAGAGGAGTGTCGAGACGATTGTGGAAGCTTCCAGAAGCTGCGCGAGGGTGCGAGGGCTATCTCGGTCTATCACGGAATTCTCACGTGCGATGGAGCGCCGTTAACCGGCCGCTCTATGAACCTGTGCTGGGCCGATAATGGGCCTCAAGGCATATCATTGATATATTGGGCTTCTTAGGGCCTCGTCTCCAGATGGGCTATGGTTCTCAGTTGCTGTTAATGGGCTTCTCTTTTTTGTTCTTGGCCAGTGTTGGGCCTGCTAGCATTTGATTAGCAAGACGCTCATCGGCCTTGTTTTTCTAGAGTCTTAACATATAGCGTCATCATCCGAGAGAGATCCGCAGAAGATGTTGCAGGTGCCGCGTGTTAGCTTGTCCATAAACCGCGGGAGTCGAACTTTGAACCTCATAGCTTAGCTCTGTCCATAAACGCGACCTATATTCAACCATGACTACGTTTTCTATAGTTTCTTCGCTCGGAATCTTTACTCCTATAAAAAAGACAAATGGTGGTGGTGGTTCTCACCTTCTCCTTTCCTCCACGTTTGCGTGCCAATTCACTGCCGCTATGGCCTAATAAACAAAACACAACAGTCACCGACCTCAATTCCCCGGTTCAAATTCAAATCAGACCAGATGCGGCTCCTCCATCCCAGCTCTACCTCGTTCCCCTCGCCCCATCGTTTTCTCCTTCCATCACGCCGGCCCCTCGCGTTCTCCGTCGTGGACGACGACGCGGCAGAACTCACTCCCTTGCATCACCCTATCGTTTACCCCACCCCAGCTCTTCTCTTTCTCATCCGTCGAGGACGACGACGCTGCGCAGATCCCGTTCATCGTGTCACTCCAATCCCGTCGCCCAAGAGGAGGCCATCAAGAACCGCCGCTTGAACGACCTCCACGCCCTCGGAAGGTACCAATCTCCCTTGTTTCTGTCCACGTTGCCTTCTCAATCTCGATTGTAGCATAGCAGCAACTGCTACGGCAGCTAAGACCCTTCAATTCTGCAAAGCACCTGCAGCAGGGAAGCGGCGCGGCGGCTGACGCGGGTGAGGCTGTTCAAGCCCTGGGACACGCTGCAGCTTAGCCACGCCTACGCCTCGTCGCCGTCGCCGAGGTCGCCAAGGCCATGCAGGCGAGGAAGGAGGAGACCGTGTAGGCGAGGAAGGAGGAGAAGAGCAGGAGGGCGCAGCGGCGCTGAGAGCTAGAATCAAAAGAACTCTTGGAACAAAAGAAGAATAACCTGAGACTAAGTGTCCACGAGGGGTTGAATTGGCTGCAGAGGACATCTTGCTCGAGGGGAGCCATGGTGACATTATGACAGCTTAGGTGACACGGTCGTGGAATATCTTCTAGGGGAAACGGCAGAGGATCTCAGCTTCGGTGCAGGATCAGAAGTCAGCGTGGAGTCATATGTGTGATGGTGAGTTTCTACTCAGATGGCCTTGCCACTTTTTGAAGCAGGAAACAGCAGAGAAGCACCAGCAGTTCAGAATCCTGTCATGGTACAACTTGCAAATTGGATGTGATTTCTTGACTTATATTGATCATATACATACCTTCCTGATTTACGCTTTCAGCATCAGAAGATCCATTGACTCGGGTGGTTGATGCAGGGTGGCTCTTTGCTGATCCATCTTCATAAAGGTTGCAAAATGATCTATAACATATGAAAGGTGTGTTAAAAAGAGCTATTTCTCTCCATGTGTTCACAAGATGTTTATTCTTTGTCCATTTTTCCTATCAATTTTTTTTCTTGATTGAGATATACGAGTAGGCAAGGCAAAATCTGATTAAGCCTTCTCACACTAGGATGCTTATGGGTTTCAGCCATGTATGATAATGTGAAACGCTTTCACTGGTACCGCTCTAGCTCCTTTCATACAATTTAGTTTAGTAAGCATGATGTCCAATGCACGTTGTACATTAATTGAATCAGTACATTGTGTTACTGTAGTGTTCAGATTCCAGCACAAATTACCAATCTCTGACCAAGTATTCGGTTTTGTGGAGACATGCCTTTGTCGTCCTTCTTTCAGTGCTACAATACCAATTTGATCAATCCTTGCTGTGTAGTCTGTGATTTTTGCTTAGTAATTATAAGTTGTAGTGTTAGTTGGGAGCATTTAAACTAGAGAGATAAGTGAGTTGTTACTAGGATGTTTGCCGCAGAGTTAGGCCTATTAGTGAATTTTGCAATAATCTTGCATCCAAAATTCTCTAATTAAGCAATTAAGTCACATTGCACCAAATGTAATTAGTATAGTAATTCTGTTTTAGAAGTTTTAGCATATGGGAGTACTTTAGTTCCCTTGCGTTGCATCAAATTGTAATCATTATTGGTTTTGAGTAATCGACAGTTTTGGATCAAATGGTGTTATGGTGCAATTAGATTAGTAGCATTGCTCGAATACTTCCTCCTCATTATTTTTAGACATGCCTTGTTAATATATTGCTAATACTGTGACTTCTTTTAAGATAAAGGAAATTTCGCAAAATGCCTCAACATCTAAGCCAATGCTCCACTAAGGAAGGTGCTTGCCTTGCCCCTTAGTACCAGTCTTAAATATAACATAAGCATTCACAATTCATGTTGGAACAATTGCACCAGTGGTCAATGATCAGAACAAAGCAAAGAGATGTTGCTCCAATGGTGCGTCACTTAATCCAACTGGTCTTTCAATACGTGAGCCATCCTACAGTAGAAACTTAAGTTACGCATCCTCTGAAGATGAAGATGTGTTGAGCCGGTTAGCTACAACCTTTCCTACTCAGAGTACCCTCACATCAATTGACGTGTTGGAACAAGGAGAAAGCTCAAAGGGTACCACCCTCTTAACTAGATATATTGTACACGACATGCATGGTTATTAATATATACCTAGAGATTTTTTTTTATCGAAGCAAATTCTTGTGGGAAAATTTTAGGACAAAAGCGTCCTCGTGATTCTGCCCGCTCTATTAGCCTTACACCAGAACAAAGCCAAGCAAGAAGGGACCATGCTAGAGAGCGTTATAAAAGTTTAACACCCGAGGCTAGGGCAAAGATCAATGCTCGTAGAAGAGCGCGTAGACAAAGTTTAACACCTGAAGAGAGGCAAGAAGCTAATGCTCGTCGAAGGTTGGCTAGGAAAAATTTACGAGCCGAGGAGAAGCAAGAGACTAACGCCCGCCGAAGAGCAACCAGGAAAAGCATAACACCTGAGGCGAGGCAGGCACTACTAGATAATCGCAAGGCAAGCTACGCAGCTAGGCGGGACACCCCATGCGTTGAATCCATCGCAATGCGATGCCCTGAGCCATGTGCTTCACAGACGGCCAACCCATCATCGAACACTCCCGTAGTTACCATTGGAACTGATGGTAAGGTGCCCATCCATATTCACCTCCTTATGTTTGAAATATGTTGTTCCACTTTTTACCTAATATACCACATGGTAGGCGATCTAGAAGCCTCTCTTGACAATATTAAGGATGTGGTCGCCATCCCTGAGGAGGACATGGACAAGGAGTACTACATTTTCACTTGTAGGTGATTCCGCTCGCCGTTTGTTCTGTCCTTTCTATAATGTGCAACCCTTGCATAACACACTCGCTTTGACTACATACAGCTGATGATGATGATGAATCTAATGAAGCAGTTGACGCCTTCACCGAAGGCTCCAACGTCCCTGATCCACACGATATTGTCTACTCAAACATACCCGATTACACGCATGTCTTGAAGGTTGTTGCAAACTGCCAGCACTGTGACGCTAAGAAGTTTGAGTACGAGACGAAAGGGTTCTGCTGCCGGTTGGGGAAAATCAAGTTGGCGAACCCAACACCTATCCCAGAACTAAAGAGGCTCTGGTCGAGTGTAGATTCCGACGCAAGGCATTTTCGTGCCAACATTAGATTCTTTAACGGCCACTTTTCCTTCACCACCCTTGGTGTTAGCCTTGATAACAACTACACCAACATGAGCTCGGGAGTGTACACATTCCGGGCACATGGCCAGATATACCACAACGTGCATTCATTTGGTCCAAGAGATTCTGGTCCAGACCATCTGCAGTTGTACTTCTATGACGACGATCCCACCCTGCAACATCGCTTCCAGCATTCTCCTAGCCTAAACCAGGAGGTCATCAGAAAGCTGGTGGACATCCTCAAGGACAACCCCTACTCCCGGATCTTTAGAAGTCTTGGCCAGGCCGAGGACCTTGAGGAATACCGAATATCCCTAAACATCGACCAGAGGTTGGACCAACGGAGGTATAATGTGCCGGTATCCTCTGAGGTGGCTGCGGTGTGGGTCGAGGGCAATGACCTGATAAGGAAGTTTGACCGCAGTGTTATTCTGTATGGCAACAACAACAAGAAGTATGGTATACAACCATATTACGGTTGTTACGATCCACTGTCATACCCCCTCTTCTTCCCGAGGGGGGAGCTAGGTTGGCATCCCCAGATCCCAAAGGTTGGCGTGTCCTTGGATGAGGTACTCCGGTCCAATGAAAATGAAGACAACGAACCGGGTTAGCCTTTTGGTATACTTGTGCTCAGTTTCTATTGTTCCTATTCATGCCCCGCGTAATGTTTTCGTCCTTCCCGATTTCTAATAGAAATGAATGGTCGGCTCTGCGTCTCGGTTAGGGATTACTACTGCTATAGGTTACAAATACGCCCTGGGATATTCAACCCCATACTGCATGGCCAACGCTTGTTCCAGCAATTTGCCGTTGACATGTATATCAAGGTGGAGGGCACAAGGTTGGACTGGATCAGGAATCACCAGAATGATATACGTGCTGACCTGTACAAAGGCGTGATGGATAGCATCATTGCTGGAGAGAGTCGTGCAAATGCGGTGGGCAAAAGGACGGTACTCCCTGGATCATTCCAAGGGGGCTATAGAGATATGAAGCGGAGGCACATGGATGCATTGGCCTTGGTGCAAAAGTATGGTAAGCCAGACATCTTCCTTACGATGACCTGCAACCCCAACTGGGAAGAGATAGTTCATGAGTTGGAGCCCGGACAGACCCCACAGGACCGCCCTGATCTCATCGTTCGGGTGTTCAGAGCCAAGTTGGAGGACTTGAAGAAACAGCTATTCAAGAAGCACATTCTTGGAAGGGTGATTGCGTATGTCTATGTAGTTGAGTTCCAGAAGAGGGGCCTTCCGCATGCTCACTTCCTCTTGATCATGGAGTCTGAATACAAGCTCACAAGTCCTGAGCAGTACGATCGCCTCATCTCAGCTGAGCTCCCGAACAAGCAGAAGTACCCAGAGCTATATGCAATGGTCATTAAGCATATGATGCACGGGCCATGCGGGATCCTAAACCCCAACAATGTCTGCATGCAAGACGGATGCTGCAAGAATCGATACCCGCGTGCACATAACCCGACCACCATCCAGGGAAAGGACTCGTACCCTCTTTATCGGAGACGCGACAACGGCTACCGCGCGCAGGTCCGAGGGCAGACATTGGACAATAGGTGGGTTGTGCCGTACAACCCTTACCTCCTACAAATGTATAACTGCCACATTAATGTCGAGGTGTGCTCAAGCATCAAGGCCGTGAAGTACCTTTACAAGTACATCTACAAGGGTCATGATCGGACTTCTTTCTCTCTCGATGAGCCAGATAGCAATGGCGACATCGATGAGATCAAGAAATACCTTGATGCGAGATGGGTTACCCCACCGGAGGCACTGTGGAGGATCTACAGCTTTGACCTCAGCGAGAATTTCCCATCCGTGCGGCAGTTGCAGCTTCATCTCCCAAACATGCACATGGTCTCGTTTAATGCAAGACAGGATCTGAATGATGTCATCGCTCGGGAGGGTGCATCCAAGACAATGCTCACCGAATATTTTGAGACTAACAAGATAAACCCAATGGCTCGAGCAGTTCTATACAAGGATTTCCCAGAAAAGTTTGTATGGCATCCGGGCCCAAAGAATTGGCGACGAAGGACCAAACATTTTCAGGTAGGTAGAATCGTGTCAGCCCATCCGGCTGAGGGCGAGAGGTACTATATGAGGGTGTTGCTAAACCACGTGGTAGGTGCGACATCCTTTGAACATCTGAGGATGGTGGAAGGTATTCTTTGTCCAAGCTTTCGAGAAGCCGCCGAAAGAAGGGGTCTCATCGAGGCCGACAACACCCTTGACGAGTGTCTTACGGAGGCTGAGCTATTCCAGATGCCATCCTCGCTTCGGAGACTCTTTGCAACTATCTTGGTGTTCTGTGAGACTAGCGACGTGCGTGGGTTGTGGGAAAGGCACCTGGAAGCGATGTCAGATGACTACCGACGCTCCCACATGTGCCCACATGCGGTGGAACAGATGGTGTTGCTAGACATTAGGAACATGCTGCAGTCGATGGGGAAAGACATAACATCTTTTCCTCTTCCCAACATTGATGAGTCGCATGACACCACTAACGGTGAGGCCAGGGAGATCATTGAGGAGTCCATGATTGAGGTAGACCTTGAGGAAGCTTCTTTGGCGTCGTCCCTCAACCTAGAGCAAAGGTTTGCCTACGATGAGATTTTGTCTGCTGTTGATAGTGGCAACGGCGGCGTCTTCTTTGTTGATGGTCCAGGAGGCACCGGGAAGACTTTCCTATATAAAGCGCTACTCGCGAAAGTTCGCAGCGAGGGCAAGATTGCCGTGGCAACCGCAACGTCAGGCGTTGCCGCCTCAATCATGCCTGGTGGCAGGACCGCACACTCTAGGTTCAAGATCCCACTCAGCATTGATGAGGGTGCAACATGCAGCTTCACGAAGCAGAGTGGGACTGCCAAGCTCCTTCAGATAACGTCTCTCATAATATGGGACGAGGCCTCCATGACAAAGCGGCAGGCGGTTGAGGCACTAGACAACAGCATGCGGGACATAATGGGTCGACAAGACCTACCGTTTGGAGGTAAGACTCTCGTGTTTGGAGGGGACTTCAGGCAGGTCCTTCCGGTTGTTCGGAAGGGGACGAGGCCACAAATAACCGATGCGACTCTACGCAAGTCGTACCTATGGGAAAACATGCGGCAACTCAGACTCATTCGTAACATGAGGGCACAGAGCGATCAGTGGTTTGCGGATTTCTTACTACGTATCGGGAATGGCATCGAGGAGACTGATGAGGACAGTAATGTACAGCTTCCAAAAGAATTTGTGTTCCATGTAGCGGAAAGGACACTGACCTTGATAGGCTGATCGAACATGTCTTCCCTTGTCTAGATGAGAACCTGAATGACCCGAATTACATTACGTCTCGAGCAATTCTTTCGACCAAGAATGATAATGTTGACAGGATAAACATGAGGATGATAGAACGTTTCCAGGGTCAGGAGATGATATACCACAGCTTTGACCATGCAGAGGACGATCCCCACAACTATTACCCCGCCGAATTTCTCAACTCACTCACTCCAAACGGGCTTCCTCCACATGTTCTGAAGCTGAAGATTAACTGCCCAGTTATACTATTGTGAAACATTGATCCTGCTAATGGATTATGCAATGGAACGAGGCTGGTCGTCCGGGGGTTCCAGAGAAATGCTATCGATGCTGAGATCGTGTTAGGACAGCATGCTGGAAAGAGGGTGTTCCTTCCTCGGATACCCCTGTGCCCATCTGATGATGAGATGTTCCCTTTCCGGTTTAAGAGGAAGCAATTCCCAATCAGGCTTAGCTTCGCTATGACAATCAACAAGGCACAAGGGCAGACTATTCCAAATGTTGGTGTGTACCTACCTGATCCAGTTTTCTCCCACGGTCAACTATACGTTGCGCTCTCTAGAGCTACTGCAAGAAGAAACATAATGATCCTAGCCGTTGCGTGTAAGGATAAGGATAGCCGATCCAAGTCTGTCAAGCCTCGAGGGACGAGCATGCGGAAGATCGTAGCTGCCATGGATAAGGACAAGGATGAGCAGTCCAAGTCTGCGAAGACTCGCGTGACAAGAACACGAAACATCGTCTATAGGGAAGTCCTCACCATGTAGGCAATTGATCCAGTAGTAAAGAGCTCACTATATAGAAGCACATGTGTATTGAGTGCTGAATATTTATTACTATGTACACGGGAGCACAATCGTGATGTATATGCTCAACAACCAGCAATTTACCATGATCACAAAATTAACATTTTTCTTGATTGTATATGAGTTGCGGCCCTAGCTAGAGTTGTAGCTGAAGAATTTCTCGTCCCAAATGGTTGACTATTCTACTTTTATGTGTTTTCCTATTATGCAACAATCTTTCATATTTTTTGGTGGTTTGGGGGAAAGAGAGATATGTAAAAGGTGTTTTTCTATTTGGCAAGCAAAATATATCCGATTGTAGTATTTGACTATTCATTGGTGAGGTGCTCAAGCTAATGGATTATATGATCTTTATCACTTGTTTATCTTTTACATTGTTTTTGCTAATATTTGATATTTTTAACAGGCTAACAATATGCTAGGAAAGCTAGAAAGTTTCTACTTTCTAATTGCTAACTTGGGGATTGTTTCCGAGCAAATGTGAAAAGAGCGAATAGATGTGTGGCCGTCGAGCCTAGGCTGAAGCTGCAAAATCAGGTACGCATTTCTCTTGCAAATACTAGCTACTCCTTTTACTTCTGATTTTCTATTCACTACAATAACAGAACAAAGCAGAGAGGACTTTCAATAGTCCTATTAGTTGCATTTCTAGCTCGAGTTGAATTGCAGCTAAAGAATTTTTTGTGCCAATTAATTTGACTTCATAGGATGTATGCTGACTTGGTAGAGTAGAGCAGCACCAGCTAGGCGACCATTGTTCTCACTGCTCAAGCATCACACCTGATAAAATAACAATTGATCGAGTTTGTTACTTCTGTGCGCTTTCTTGCTAAATTTGGAGTAATGTAAAGGTGGTGGTCTCTTTGGCAAGTAAAACATCTCCTGCTATAATATTGGTAGGTGATGTGCACAAGCAAATGAATTTTATTATCCTTAATCACTTGTTTCTCTGTTGTAGTGTTGTGCTAACATCTCATTTGAGACCTTTTTAACAGAATGACAGTATATGCTAGGAAGGTTAGTATGTTTCTACTTTCTATTTGTAGCTTCATAATCGTTTTCACATTGGTGATTAGAGAAAGATCATAGGCTGCAGAGACAAAGGCAAGGATCATTGAGGAGGAAGTACGGAAACTGAAGAAATGCTTACAACCTTACATGACAATGATGACTAACTACATGTATCGATGGTAACACCAAACATGTGAGGAGCTTCCTCAGTTCTCTATTCAGGGTGGAGTCTTTTCATTTTTGTGCCAAAAAAACAAGCTTAAGATTCCTCTTTTAGAATGAAGGTTAGACATGATAAAGAATAACATTATATAGGGAGAGGTGCCAATGTGAATACCACCAGCTGTGTTGGATTCATACCAACTCTGGTGTGCTCAAAGTGTTTATAATCTCACTTTGCAGAATCTAAATCTCTCTCACTATGCTTTACCTATCACTAACTTGACTTGGAATTAAAACATGAGCTTAGTATGATAGTGCATCATCCACATTTAATTTTAAATTCACCATTATCTAGAGGTAACCACATTTTTTCTCGTAAAGATATGTAAATATGTCAATCGGTGTGGATCTAATACAAATGGTTGAAATGAGAGCTGGTATGCATGGATTTTAATTGGCTCTTCCTAAGCATGTAGTGTATTTTTTAATACGTAGCAACACATGAACAATGTGGGATAATCTTTCTAAAATTCATATCGTTGTAATGTGGGATATGTTGATGTGCCATTGCTTCAATTTTGTTGCTCTGCAGAATATTTATCATCCCTGCAAGCCTTAGTTCAGTGCACAATACAAAGGGGATACATGATTCGAGCAATGCAACTTCGGACCAGAGGTATTGCTCTTAACCCATGTCTGCCTATTTGTATTTTTATCAAATTGAATTATAGTTTGAACACGTAACTTCAATTGTTTGGCAGATGGGAAATAAGTCTTTGTGCAATGGATTTGTTATACGGTATAGACTTCATATCAAGAACTCAATATCTCTTAGTCTTCATTTATTCTTTTCTTGGGGATTCTTGTTAAAAGTATCTTGAAGAAATCAGTTGCTCTGTGTGTTTTTGTTCAAAACAGACTCTCCTGGATTGTTGCTAATGTGCTGTAGAACTTATCCGTACAATTTTGGTACAATTTTTGCTGATGTGTTGACACAGCTAGATGTATTTTTTTCCACAATACTATTTATCTGTCATCTGTAAGGCCTACAACTGACAAACTAAGAAAATTGCACGGAAAAGATACATTGAGAAATTATTAAGACCACGTTGAATTACTAAATAATTTATTATGTTTTTTGAAAAAATGTTGTATTCAATGGTTGAGTTGCGTCTTATTTTTGGATAAATTTTCAGAAAGCCATGTTCTTCTCCAGAGCAGATAGGGTGTGTGGGTGCCGAAGAAATCAGGCTCCATGCAGAGACCTTCAGGCAAGAACTTGCAGCAAAAGGCCTAATTGCTGGTGCTAAGGTAAGCATACGCAACATATTGCTCTGTGTTGCTTGGTTCCTCAGAACGTATTTCTTGTTGTGTTTGTAAATTACTTCGCCTCCAATCTCAAGGACGGACTGTACAAGTCTTTGGAAGGAAGAGACCGACTGTTAGCAAGATGAGGCTAGGTGTGCATCTAAATTCTTACACTTTTTAAACAAAGTGTAGTGTTGGCTGTTAGTACCACAAGGCCCAAAGTTTGTCCTTTCTAGAACATATATCGAGCTGGTTCCCAAATAAAATAATCCTTATACAGTAAGAGGTGACAGCACCAGCTAAAAAAAGGAGAGAGAACCAGTACACTACAGTGCCTACTCCCATCATAGATCAGACCATTGACCACTCCATCACAGACTTGTGTCAGTCCCTCTGCCCCACTGAACACTCCATCCATGGGTTGTCTTAATCCCCTTCTGTATTCTCCTCCGTCCTTCCCAGTAGGTACCAATCTAGAGGCATGGATGACTTGAGCCATGTACTCTGAGCACCCCATATGCCCTTCTCAATCCACGGTCTCCTCTCTCTCAAACTCACTCTCTCTCTCTCCTGCTTGCGCGCGCGGGAAAGGAGCTCCGGGTAATTGATCTAGGCAGCAGGTCCTTTACTTGCATGCGCGCGGGAAAGGAGCTCCAGGTAAGATTAATCATTTCAACTTCACCATCTATAAAGGGTGATGACCTCTTCCTTCCGTTCCTCACCTGCAGCACGAGCATCAAATAGGTCACCTTCCCCTCTTCCTCTACAGAACCATCATCAACAGACAAGTCACTTTCCTCTCTTATATATTTCATCTATAGCACTAGCTGAGATATTGAATACTTCTTCTTCAGTGATACCTTCTCACTGTTTTCTTGTGCAAGTTCACAATTATTAGGACTTCTACTTGATATTAGATTTTGTATGAATCATTGGATCTCATGTTTATTCTTCTCACAATTGTTAGGACAATCAAGTTTTATGTTGGTTAGGTCACATCTTGTGAAATGTGTACATAGCTGAATTACATTCTGATTATCTATTTGGACAGCTGCATGCTATTAGTACATTCCTCTTTTATGTTTCCATTGGCCACATTGCTCTCATTTATCTGAGCAACCATCATTATTTCTGTTCAAGTGGAATCTTTTGAAATGATTGTGTTGTGGGCATAATTCATGGTGTTAACAGTTTGATACATTTCGGTTTAGTCTTTATTGGTTATGTTGTTCAGCATGAAGCGTAAAAGAGTTGAAGCACCACGCATTCCAACCCTTAAAGATGTGCATCCTCACACTATGTGGAGCTTATGCCTTCGAATATACCATAAGTTTCATGTTGAAAGAATTGGTGCTGGTAGGAAGAGGGTAAATTTGGTTTTGTTGGATGTAGAGGTAATGTTCATGCATATCTTTTCACTTGTATATTATATATTAATAAGTCATACATCATCTAAGTTAATTTGTTTTTAATAGGGCATAAAGATGGCTGCCACCATATATGACGATCAGGTGGACCGTCTAGACCCAACACTTAAAGAAGGAAAGGCATATTATATGTCGAGGATATCTGTTGAGCCAATTACAAGTAGGCAGCAACAAATGTTTGCCGATAATATTTATGAGTGTCGTTTGACATCGGTTACCAAGATTTTTGAGATACCACATATGAGTGAGCAGTCACTCCCTTTCTTCCCTGCCTTCATTCCATATGATCAAGTTTACCAATACACTCTTGATAACGACATCTATGTTGGTAAGTGCTTTAAGCTATTGTTGTTTTAAAGTATTCTTAACAACAAAAATATTGTTATGCCATGTTTATCTCTCTTGTGTTAGATGCTATTGGAATGGTTTTGTATGTAAGCTCAGTGAGCTTTGTAGATGACATCTGCAATAGAAGAATCCCTATTAGGATTGTTCTTCTGATGGACAGCAAGTACGTATGCTTGGTTGGTGACCGGGTTGTGTAATATATGATATTGGAATTGTTATGTATGCCCCCTAAAATATTTATTGTCGATGTAGCTTTAATATCATGAAATTAGTTGTGAAGGACAAATTAGTAAGTGGCAATTTAATCACTTGGACGAGGAGCTCAGATGAGCGTTCTATTGTTGTAGTTACCATGCTGAGAGCAAAGCGTGAAGTTGGTAAGTATAGTTTTATTTTATTCATTATACATATACCTTAATGTACCATGTAATAAATGGAATTTCCTAATATATGATTCTTGTGTCTCTAATTAGATCACAGTCTGCACACAACTATCTTTAGTAGGGTGCACTTTGATCCAAATATTGCGGCTGCACGTCAAATGAGGCAAAGGTAAATGAAATTGATTGATAAAAGTTACTTTTTTATTTAGGTATTGTTATATATCAATTAATAATATTTTTGTAGGATCAATAATGAGCTTAATGAATAACCCTCTCGATGCCCCAAAAGAAGAAAGATCAGTAGATGTGGAGTGCAGTTGGAGTCTTTTGTCTAAAACCTTTTGAAGTAAGAACAATAGATGGCGCACGTGGAATTTTGCTTGAAATATTTTGTGTTAGCATGGTTCCTAGATGGTGTGGTGTAGTAGCAGAAACTCCATCAAGAGCCAAGGCAAGAAGCAAGAAGTGAACTCCCTGGGAGAAAAGAGACATAAGCTGTGATTCTTACCGGCAAAGATGCAACATATTTTGTGTGCATGGATGAAAGACAAGTGTCTATTTTGATTTCTCAATGCATGAATTTTGTAATAGGGCCTGTCAATACTAGACCTATGTCCTGGATTAGGTGTTGGGTTGGATTGAAACCAAGTAGCGTTGCTCAAAATGTGGAAAGATGAGTAAAAGCTACATAGTGATGCTTTTTTTTTAATGTCATTTTGGGGACCTGAATGTTGCTATATTGATAAGTTGCTCGTGAATCAATGGACCTGAATGTCCTGGTAGTTTGCCGTTATATATGTTAGACATTAGTGACCTTCTATTATTCTATCAGACACTCAGAATCACCATATATTTTTTACACACATCGAACGAGCATGACAATGTTCCATTTGAAAACCAAGCTTTGCATAGATTGTGCTTCACAATAGCAGCACAAATGGAATCATTGCACTGGTCTACTTTCGCATCACAACAGCGGCATTGTACTCAAAATTTTAAGTATATTGATGAACCATTGCAATAGCATATAGAATACTTTATTCTAACCATAGACAAATAACTGCATTATGCACAGTACAATTAACTGCGTTACACGCAGTACAGTTAATTGCAGTAAAATATTTTAGAAAAACTTATGTCAATTACATACTTTTATCATGGTTCCGTAGCAACGCACGGGCATCTAACTAGTTAAGAAAAAACAAGAACGATGTCGGAAGACATGATATCCTAAACATACCCATGCTATAGGAATCAGAAACATAAAAGCACGTAATATAGCTACTTGGTTACAGCAAAGAAAAAACGCAAGATCTGACGGATTGAATGTATATGACATAGCTGGAGTGGACAGCAACAAAAACATCCGAGAGGCTCGATCACATGTTTGAATTCCTCTCATAGGAATTTCACATAAAGTATCTTGCCATTTTCTTTGAACCAAACGCTCCATGCATGAGATATTCCATTGGATTAAGTTCCTCGAAAGTTTATTGTTTTCCCTTCATTTCAAAGAGGTGTCATTCACTCAGTTCCGTACTCCTTCACCCTCACCATCAGCCGTTATTAGCTCCACCCCCACCATTGTCATTGCAGTAGTCGTCACAACCTCCACCATCATCATCGTAGTCGTCGCAACCTCCACCATTGTCGTCGTAGTAGTCATCACCAGCTCCATCATTGTCACCCATCTCAACACCATCATCGTGTTCATATTCAGCATCGTAGTCCTTTCTATCCTGCTCAGTGGCGGAGCTACCTTAGGGCCAAGGACGGCCCTGGCCCCAATTCCAAACTAAGGTCATTTTGCAATGTATTGATATTCCATTGATTATCTAGTTATCAGACCACAAATCATCTCTTTATACAAAAAATTATACACAAGGCACTGACCGCCCCTTCTTAATATTTATTTAGTTAAGCTCCGCCACCGATCCTGCTCACCTTCTTCATCTTCGTCATCATATTCGGACCAATCATAATCTTCGTCATCATGGGTCCAATCATAGTCCTCATTCATATTCGATTACTAAGTCAAGAGTTGTATTTGTTGGAGTTATAAGTGGGTATGGTTTTTGTTGAAAATTGATGGTCAGGGTGTTGTAACATAGAATGGTCCAATTGTAAGATGGTTTTATGTGAGTTGTAAGTTGGTTTTGAGTGAGTTGTAAGTTGCGACCCTAACCGGTTGTAAGTTGGAGTTTAAAATTTTTATGC
This sequence comes from Stipa capillata, assembly GCA_019208055.1. Taxonomy (NCBI): domain Eukaryota; kingdom Viridiplantae; phylum Streptophyta; class Magnoliopsida; order Poales; family Poaceae; genus Stipa; species Stipa capillata. The sequence continues at coordinate 161,003 of JAGXJF010001792.1, forward strand.
TGTAAGCTGAAACTATTTGAATGAGGAGTTGAAAGTGGATTCTTTTTGTCTGTTTTGTCATCGGAGTTGCCATCGGTGCTGCCGGTGTCACTGACGATGGAGAAAAATGAGATTCAGATCAGGAGGTAGTGGCATAACAGGAGAATTCTACACACGTGGAAACAGGAGAATTCTACACACGTGGAACTAGACATCCGATAGTCTCCCTTCCGACATACATAACGACAATCGTGCGCACTCTTACTTTCTGGTGCACGTTTGTAAATTGGTAATCCCCCGGCTTGACCTTCTCTCCGCCTCCGCGTGGTTGGTGTTCTTGTCCGGGTGCCACTTCAGTGCGCGTTTGTGGTAAGCCTTGATGATGTCGGCGCCGGTGGCCGTTTTATTCACGCCCAGGTTCTTGCAGTAGTCCAGCCCCATGGATGGCACCTTTAACTTCCTTCAAGTTTTCCCGCCTTGGCTTGGTTGCGTTCGTTGTCATCGTGGTTTGGTGGTGTTCGTGATTATCTTGGTGCGAGATTTGCGTTGCGCTCTCGCGTCGTCGTGGGAGCTGAAGATAAGAGATAAGGGAGAAATTTTTTGTACCAGTTTCTACCCTTTGTGCATAGAATCCAGACGTACATCCTTTTTAGATTCAAACGGACCTACGGTGGAATTATCCTCGTCCACTTCTCTCTCTGTTTCCGCATAGAGCGATGCTCCCTGTTTCACTGTTCTGACTACTGTCGAAGCCCTATCACGTCGCCGTGTCCCAAGGTCTGTGCAACGTAGGGAAGGGGAACGGAATTTTAAAGGAGTGTTGAGGGATTAAGTACAGGAAGTCAATTTCCTCCCAGTTCCCATCCCCTCACTGTTATTAAAATGATGGGAGTAAGACTCAATGCTCATGACCTATCCCTCCTAAATTCTCATGTCTATCAACCAAACAGATGATTTTATAACCCATGACCCCCAAACTATCATTCCCTCTCCTCAATTCCTCCCAACCGAACACGTTATATGTAGGAGTAACATTCTTGGCATTGCTTCTAGTACCCAATGATAACCCCAAGTTTTCTACAGATTACAAAAGCAACATTGGTACTTTGTATACATTACCTTACCATGCGATCAAAGCCTTACTGACGCCCTGACGGGAGTATTTGCCTCCATATTCTTTGCTGATGCGCCGTCAACAGGCAACTACTTCGTTGATCGCATTGCACCTCCACTGGCCGCCAACGGACTTCTAATTTTCTACGGTCCTTCCACAGAAATTAGAAGAAAAAGGAACGCAGCTACAGCAGATGAAACATATCTTGCCGTCGGTTTACTTGTATACACAGGGGAATACCTAGCTGCAAACAACTAACGTACGCATGTACAAAGCTGATCTTCTAATTCAGTGGGAAGCAAAGCTAATTTGCGCCCAACAATCAAACATAACCTATTCTCGTCACCCGACTGCTTCAATAGTTTCTTCGCTCAGCACTTGACCTTACCTTGACTGAAGCTGAATCAGTACATTGATTCAATAAATCATCACTCACGGCTTCGACCCCTGAATCTGCTTCTTCCGGACATCTCTTATTCACTATCATCCGAAGAATAGGATGTTCCACCTTCATCGTCATCTGCGTTCTCTACACCCCCACCACCACCACCATCATCGCCAGCATCACCGAGTTCGTCATCCTCACTCGTCTCAGCATCATTGTCTTCATCAATAGGAAGTTCGGCATGATAGTCCTCTCCATCCTCCTCATCCTCTTCATCACTATATTCGGTCTCAGGGCTGGATCCAGCATTTTCCCTCAAATAATCTGGAAGCTGCTCATCGCGGTCCTCATTCAGGGACTCACTTTCTTCTGATTCATCTGATTGGGATATTGAATTGTTCTCATCATCCTCGACATATGCCCGCCTCTCCAAGCCCCATTCTTCTGCACCAGAGCTCTGCGCAGAATGCACAGTGGTAGGCTTTGCATTACTTAGTATGACAAAGCTCCCCAATAAGTTTGCCTTCGGAATTGATCTGGCTCCGAGCTCAGCTGGCAGCCTAGGCCGAACAGTTCGAAGTCCACGTCCACGGCCACGATTACGACCTCTGCGTGCTTGCTTATATGAGACTTTCTCATATGTCACATTGTTGTCATCCCTGAACTCAATCTTGGGAGAGCTGCCAATACCTCTTGTGACCTTGCCACCACGACCACGGGATCTACCTCCCCTGCTACGTCCTCGACCTCCCCGTCCACGGCCTCTACGGCCATTGCTGGGAGTCAGCCACACTCCATCATGTTGATCAAAATCAGTCGATCCCACCGGTTCCATTTCTTGTTTGTTCTTAACATCAGTATATCTTGATGGAAACTTCTGCACAAAAGAATAAGGTGATTAAAACAGAACTGTAGAATATCCAGATAAATGAGTACAAAGAAGATCCATACTTTATGTAATTTATCCAAGGAAAGATGAGACCTATTACCACCAAAACACGCAAACACTGCGAAAGGATGATGCAATAATCAAACGCTCATAACTCACCATGAAATTTCCAGCTTCTGGCTCCTTATTCAAACCTGCCTTTTGATGAAGCATGTATGAGATGGCAGAATCCAGGTCTAACAATCGTAACGCAACAGCAGCAGCAGTGTTGGGCATCCATGGAAGTACAGCAGCAGATCCAAAACGTCCAACTGAATTCTGAGTACCAAAATCTTGTGTATTTGTATTAAGCAACTCCGCTGTTGTTTCAAAGTTAGATGACAAGTAATCCCTTCTTATTGCACCTTCCAGCACAGTTAGCATCTGTAAAACAATGACACGGCATAATTCAGGTAGGCATAAATATACACATATAAAAGTTGCTATTAGATTACAATGTTTTATCCGAAACATGGTAAAGTGGGAACTGCTAGAATACTTCGGTTGTAAAGTGGAAGTAACTTGGTGGCGACCCATTCCTAAATGGTTTAAACAGTACCAATCTGACTCGGTATTACAGGAACTTTGACCACTGCCATCTGTCCTGTCTAAACTATAGTCTATATCATGAGAACTAAAGCACCACATATAGTTCATTGAGTGAAACGATTTCCTATGCATGAATTCCAAGCATGTTCTGTGTTAAAGGTGGATTCCAAGTGAGGCCCCAAAGCCCTAAGCCTTATGTGTAGCCTTAGATTGGTCCTATTGCTAATACAGTAAAACTCAAGGTAATAGATGTCTACAGGTACAGTAAAACTCAAGGTAATAGATGTCTACCAAACAAAAGAAACTACTGGGTGTACTGAGCACATAGAAAGGGAAATAATGTGCAACCTGGAAGACTTCTTCTGTAGATGATGTAGAATACAACTTTACACCCCATGAATTTCTATATCCATCTGTCCAAAATGGTTGGAGAGATTCTGCTGGAACTGAGGCCTGTAAAACACAATGCTAACAAATCACACAACAGAACTACTTGCAATAAACAAAAAAAAAGGAACAGAAGGTCAATGCCCAAAAACATGTTAGTTGACCTCAATGGTAGCTAACAGCAGCTTCAGCAATCTCAGTCTTACGGGAATGGAATCATCTGAAATTTGCATTTTCCAATTAGGATCTGTCCCCCGTTTTTCTTCACATTGTAATGTGTGTTCCGAGAGATTGTGAATGGATTTGAATGTCTTGTGGCAGCAAGAACAGTGCCTTTCTTCAGTTAAATAAATCTGGTAGCAATAATCACAACTTTGTATCAACTCAATGCACCGTTTCTTTTCATATTTCATGGCACATGTGGATCGGTGATTGTTGCATTCCCTCCACATCCACTTCAGAAACACACACGCCCTTGCCGAAATGGCAACCTTCTCCACATCATTATGGCCAAGCTCTATCTTGAAAGAATCAGAATATGCCATAGTATTATCAGATGCCACACCAGAAAGGGTACTGCATGGACTTCCAAATTCATTACTGTGATTTGGACTTATGATTTCACTACTTCCATTTCTCAAAAACCTTCCTGTTGGGTGTTCTATAGTAGCACACTTCTTCCTCCCTATAGCTTCCTTAAAGGTTGACTCAATGCTTTGCAATATTGAATGCAGATGTGACTCCCGGATGCCACGGGTATCGAGGGAAGCTACTAAAGCATCAAATGCCTGCATTTTAATAAGGCATCATGTTAAAATGATGAGTCTAATTCTGCAGACACCTTGCAAACCAGATAGTACAGATGGTTCTGTGAAAAACATAACAAAAAAGACAATAATCTCTATGTAGAGTAACGTGGTACCTAATCAGGTTATAAAGAATTAATGTCCATTTGCTATCCAATGAAGAGATATATAATGCCAATCATCCATCTAATATCAAGTTTTTCTATAAATCAGTTACAGTTAGCAGTTCAGAGCTGCTTCCTGGCAGCATATGCTTCAGCAGCAGCCAAAACACTAATGACAGTGGCCTTAAAGCACAGCTCAGCAAGTAATCAACCCAAAAAAAGGGTTAGAAAAGTCTAATTTCTAGCTCGTCCCAGCAAAACGCGGTGCAATTGAGTAATACACCAGCCATAACGCTGGTTCCTGACTAGACAGACTGCTGCTGCCTGCTAGCCTCCCAGTGTTTACTGAACACTAACCCAGAGGTTGTGCTCAACAACATGATATGACCAAACATACACATCAATCTTGAGAAGTAAAACATTTTAAGATATGAAATAAGAGCTAACATCAGAATAGTAGAATGAGACCAACTATCTAAGCAATTGGATTGAGTCTAGATGGCTCACATCATCCACCAAAAACCACTGACACTTTCAAGAGACCCTCTGAATAATTCCACTTTATTCTTATCACTTATGCCCACCCACAGTCCCACCACAAGTGATATATATGGACATAATCCACCTTACCGTACATCCCTAAGTTGAATAGAAGCTGAGGTTACATTTCCCCCTTCAACTTAACACGCTCCCATAAATTAAATTGCATACGAAATAAATTGATTGAGTAACATACTGGAAGTAAAAATGCACCAGCTGAATTGCGCTATGTGTAAGCTTCTATTAAAAATATTAGGTATTAAAATTGCATTTAAGAGTCACGAAGAAAATAGCTACCTCAGCCGAGTCAATGAGCCTCCAATATCCATCTCTAGATTCCAAAAATATTCTTCCAGAACCAGGATCATTGGGTGATGCAGAAGTAGAAAACTGCCAATATTGATTCCGTCTCCGATCCTGTCCTAGGGGTACTGATCTGTAAACATAAAGCTGTTCTGCCTTGTGACCAATGTATGATTTCAACTGAGATCGTGTTTTCTCAAATGAAGCATGCTGCTGAACAGACAAGCTTTCTGGATTAGCATTTGATTCCTGGTCTACCCCAGTCCCATCATGAACCATATTACCAGTATTAAGCTGACTTTGCTGATCGACAAGCAAATCGTTTTTTACTGTTCTGGCATTTCCAGCGTTGTCTTTAATGAGGTTATGTACTGGAGTAAAAGTACTTTCAGCAACATTATTTTCTTGATCAGCATCGGCTTTCAAACCCAAGCAAGAGTCAGGTTGCATTTTACTTGCAAACTCTTCCCTTGAACGCCTTTTGTCAAGTTGTGCATCTGCCCACATTTGCTTTTTCAAAGCATTTGCTGCCTCCAGACGTTCCTGCAAAGTCTCTTGCTCAGATGTTGTTCAATAGGAAAATAACAAGATAGAGATTAAGCAAGATAAATACCTCCAGAATTGTACGTATAGAATTTCCTTCGATGGCAACACCAATCAGTGCAACCAATGCATTGAGGCGTTCCTCAACACTAAGATCACAGTAGTCACCTTCAGCTAGCCCCTGAATCCACGATTCCCCTTGGTTACTTTCATCAATCTCTGTGTCTTGTGCATCGTCAGTGGCTACTCCATGATAATCTGATGAAGCTCCAACGGGTGGATCACAAGTACTCACTGCAGTGGACTTGTCTACTGTGCGCAATGAGCCATTTTGAGATTTATTGCGAGTACGTGATGGCATTAATGTGTTAACCCCACTATTTAATTCCTTGATTATGTCACCAGCCACAGTTGGTACACCATCTTTTGCTCTAACTAGCGAAGCCTTGACATCTTTTTCCTCAATATTCACTTCATCACCATCAGGATCATCATCGGCGTCATCACATTCAGAATCCTCATCCACCCTCTCAGCATCATCCACATCCTTTTCCACTTCTTCACACTCAGCAAGCGCATTCTGAAACACCCTTATTTTTTCCCGTGCTGCTGACAACACAGCCTCAGAATCAGCTGGGTCTTTTCTATAAGGAGTTTTAACACAATATGTTGAAGGTGCAGTTCTTTCAAAAAGCTTTGTATCCCTTGACAATGCAGCAGATATAGATGCCTCAGGTGTCTTGCTTGTTGTAAGGTCTCTCAGTCCAGATTTCTGAAGAGATCAATAATCAAATCCATAAGGTTGCATAAGGAAACAATTGAAGTTCAGGGTTAGTTTGGAAGAAGAAAAATAGATGTAAATGTACCTGAATTTTTTCTGCAACTACCAGTATTGACAGACCGTTGCTTCCTTCAAGTGACAATACATGGAAAGCAGCAAATTTTACCGTTCCAGGTGTCAGACGGTGTCGGGACCTGCGGCGGTTAGTGTACCCTCTTTCTTTCATCAAAGCAGCAGATTTCACAGCTGCTGAACCATCTCGCAGAGTGGAAATAACATCCTCACCATCACGGTCCTGTCAACAAATTTTGCACTAATGTTCAGAGATCTCAAGTATATGTATTCTTTTCTTGTCATGAACAACAAAAGAGCACAAGTGTAGGTTTATAACAGCTAATGTATTCTAAGTTTGAACTCTTTACGAAGAGCATAAATACTGATGTACTTCACTATGGGAAGTTCTGTATTCAAGAGTTAGTATATCACTGAAACGTTTATTGACATATGCCCTACTGCTACTTACAATTCAAGTAAGTGCAAACAATCCCTCACCAATACCAGATTCTAGTCAGTCCTAGGTGCGCCCCCCCAGTGACTGTTCAGTCCTCAACTTTCCCTCAAAGCTAATTTTGGCCCCTCAAGTTTGAAATGGGCAATCTAAATTCTTGATTTGTCATTTTTGGACGAAACAAGGACTTGCATTGATTGTAAGTCCATGAAGACATGCTGACTGAGCCTCCACACATTATTCTCTACATGTTTTAGACTTTTAGTGAAATTACATAAGGTATGAAAACAAATCAGAACTCTTCGCGAAAAAAGGAAAACAAATCAGAACTCTTCGCGAAAAAAGGAAAACAACTCAGAATTGTTTATTCGTTTAAATTCCATAAAGTCGACAATATTTCAGTGGGTTTAACTATATCATCCAGTCCACCTCAGCCACACTTGTCAATGAGCGTGTAAATTAAGACTTTTTCGACACGTCATATTTCTCATTATTGAGACATGGATACTAACAAATCCAGATACGTAGTCATAACATGTTAGTCTGGGTCTGCAGATGGAGCGCCAGGGCCTCTTCAAGCCGGAGAAAAAATAGATCTAGCGAACAAAGACATTATAAAGAAGAGAATCAAGTTATAACGGAAAGAGGGTAAGAGCAATGACAGACCCAAAACAACTAGACCTACAGGGACTAGCACTTGCTAGCCCCTGTAGCTTTTTTAATGAAGGAGAGACAACACCATGAGCTGCCTGCGGAGTCCAGGACACAAATGCAGGTGGGCTGGACATACACTCAAACACCAAACCAACAGAGGGACGCTTGGTTCTTGAGCAATGACAGACAAGCCACCATATATATTCGACATTCCAACAAAGGACAATAACTGTCATTGATCATAGAAGATAATCATGTCTCCTGAAAAATTACCACTCAAACACCAAACCAACAGAGGGATGCTTGGTTCTTGAGCAATGACAGACAAGCCACCACATATATTCGACATTCCAACAAAGGACAATAACTGTCATTGATCATAGAAGATAATCATGTCTCCTGAAAAATTACTAACTATAAACCCGTCTACAACAAAAAAAAAGGAAAAGAATCTTCTGAAAACTGTCTATTTAACTCCCTCAGGCTGTTTGAAAGCATGGCCCCAGATGACAGTATTGTGGCACTTGGCAAAACAGCCTCCAAAACCACTTCAGGGATTTAAATAGGCTGTTTTCATAAGACCAAGGGGTTGGTTAGACGGTCACAGGGTCAAGTAGACACACCCCATGGCCCCAAAATTCATGGGGTCATATAGACTTTATCCTACAATATAGCCATCAAGCTAAAATTATTTACATATATTCATATTCGAAACAGTCAATAGTCAATACCTCATTATCATCATGGTAATATGCATCTTCAGCATTCCTTTTCTTTAACTGAGGCCCAAAACCAGCAGATAAACCAAATTGGCGCAATATTTCTGGCCATGTAAGAAAACTCAAGTGGTGCTGCCAGGTAAGTATGTTGAAACCCCAATTATATGCCTAACAATAAGAAATCAGAAATGTTAAAATATGTAAATAATAACATATAAATTGCTGGTTCTGAACACAATAAAATCTATGGTTTAGAAAAATAAAGATATCTGCACACACCCCTTCAACAATTTGTTGATGGCCACCTCCAGGATTAGCAGAACTGTTCTGATTCAACCCTGAAGCAACTGAAGAAGTCCGGGCAACATCCTCAATATCTTTTATGATGTATTTTAGCAGAGCAACATGCAATTCCCCCAACAACCTTGAATCCTATCAAATAAATATCAGTGAAAGCTTACATCCAGCTAGTCTACAGCTTTAAATTATATAAAACCGTGAATGCTAGTTAAGTCTTTATTCTTTAGCATCAGTACGAACGGATTGGATATGAAAGCTGAGGAAGCAGATACTTTCATGCACAGGAGTTAAAGCAGACATTAGTGGTTGTCACATTACAGCATTCAAAGGAACAAACAGACGCCACAAATGGAAAGACCTAGGGTGTTATTCAATTACTGCCAGGAGATAACATAAAACCAGCATCATATCACAGGTGCGTAACCAGAGTAAACCATACCAAGATTTCTGTTTAACATCATAGGTCAGGCAAATAACTTACATAATCATGAAGAGACTGCACGAACTCATCGAGTGTGAATGATGGAAGCCCAAGAACATCGGCAAAGGTAAAAAAGAACTTCCACACCTGAATTTCATCAACAGAAACTTTCTGTTAAAAAATTAATAAACTCTAGCATGTACATTGAAGACAAACAGGTCCAGAATGTGATAATTCATCATTTGGCAAAAATCTGCAGACAAAATGTTGCAAACACATGAAGAAGATGGTTTGCTCATACATGATCACCAAAGAAGTATATGGAGCAGTAGCAGAATCAACAAACCTTCTAGAGGCCGAAAAACCAATGACATAAGTTGGCATTCTTTACACACTTTAATGCTGCTTTAGTTTTGTAAATATCTTCTGTATGATCTATGCAGGCAGTATAACTTTTTAAAGGCAATTTTAAAGCTTATGCTCACCATTCTTTGTGTGTGTGTGCACGCACGGGGGTAGGTGGGTGTGCGGTGGGGGGATTTAGGGGAAAAGAGAAAAGGTGTTGAAGAATTAGGCCAGGAGTACCATCAAAAGGTTTCCAATATTATTCTCAGAACTTGTCCATGGTTTTATTGAAAATGGCACCTTCAATCGCACAACTTCAGTAGGGAATTGTGTCAGCATTCCTGTAAAAGAACAAAACCAAAATTTATCATGTTACATTATGCCGCTACACTTCAAACTTAAACAGAGCCAGACTGGCAAAAGAATAAGCTAGCCCTTTTTGTGATATTTAGCTCAACCAAAGAAAGTACTTTTGATGATCTAGCAACAACTATGCAGTAAATAGTAATAACATAACTCGATCTATCTTTTTTCATCCTGGTAATGGAAATAGCTTAGTTATTTAAATTTTCATTCGGAAATGGTATTACTGATTTGTGCCTGAAATATTAAGTAGTAATTAAATTCTACTAACTCCGTTCGGAAATAGGTGACATTTTAGAAAGCGTGTGATCAAACTTTTCTAACTTTGACTACTAATAGGTTAAAAAAGATATTTAGATTGGTGATGTGAAAATAGTATCATTAGATTTATCATGAAAAATAGTTTTAAAATATAAATTTTCATAATTTTTACTAACATATACACATAAAAAGTAACGGTCGAAGATTCATATTGGAGACCACGTCAATGTCTAAAACGACAGCTATTTATGAACGGAAGATGTATTTCTTTAGAAGGGAGGAGTTTAGTCAACAGTTTCCTTTTCAAAAAGGGAAAATCACATAGGAGGCCCCAATGCAGATATATTAAATTAAAAAAATAATAAAATTATTTAAAACAGTTTCCATTATTATATTAGACATTGACCAAGCAACAGAAGAATTTCAAGCTTAAATGTACTAGGAACCAATTAGATCAGATCATAAATTCTAGTTAATGATTCCTGTTTTTTCACATGGAACTTGTCTTTTGACATGAAATAGGTAATTAAGGTACCCAGTTGATAAAGAGAAAGTTCAGTATTAAGTCGACAGATGCTTTTCTTTTTCCTTTTCCTGGAGCAAAACAAAGGAAACGAAAGCAGTGTACACAGTCCAGAAGCTTAGATCTAGGAATGTTGGGCACACCTCTAAATGAATCAAGTTGCTGCAATGTGTCACTATCAAGAGAAAGCATTGAGGGCAACCCTTTGCTTCGTGAAACCAGTTCCATTAGTTCTAAGCGCTCATCTTCCATAAGTTCCATATACTCCCGTGCAATTCTACGTGCTGTAGCCCTTTCGTTAGCGGCCTTCTGTCTTGCAGCTTCTTTCTCCTTCCGGAGTTCCTCCTTTTGTCTTAGTTTCTCAACCTGTGCATAGATCAGATTGTAAATTGAACAGTACCAATGGTCTGAACTGTATGCTCGTTGCATTTATAGTACAGGAGCTAGTGAACTAACTCTTATGGATTGTTTCAACAAAAACTTCTCCATGCGCTTGTTTTCACGCCTTTGTTCCTTTTGTAATCTCTCTTCTTCCTTCTGCTTTTCACGCATAAACCTCTCCTCTTCTTTCTTTCTTTCACGATCATGTCTTTCCATTTCCCTCCGCATTTGTTCTTCTCTCTGCAAATATATTAAGATTTCAAGTGTCATAACATGAAAGACATAATTGATCTTCTGTAATGTAAACAAGGAATACCTTCTTCTTCAACACATCTTGCTTCTCAAGCTCCTTTCTTATTCGTTTTCATGAGCCTCAACTTCCTTTGCAATCTTCGCTTCCTCGCTATGCTGAAGTATGACAAATATCACATATCAACTCATGTGTACGGAAGAAGAAACAAACGTGCATCCATGAAGTCAGTGAGAATCATACTTTGCGCTTTCGATCCAATCGATACACATCTTCATCGTGATAATCCACTCCGTCAGAGGATGCAAGGGGTTTTTTAGATCCAACAACTTGAGTGCCATACTGGCCTTCGATTGGAGCAGAACTAACATTAATATTAGATGAAGCCATCTCATAATCTGCAGATCCCGATGGAAAGATCAACGGTCTTCCATGTTGACTTAAATGGCTAGAACCAGATATTTGACCATGAAATGTATAGCTAGGTGCTTGCTCAGCACCATGGAGAAAGTGTGATCCTGTAGACAGAGAAGATATCCTCGAATTTGATGCTTCCACTGGAGCATCATAAAAGCGCGGCTGGCTTGTCCTCTCATATATATCACTTGGCTGCTCAGGAAGAAACTGGTACTCATGTACTGCCCATGAACCACGATGAGAAGAATTTCCAGCCCTGGACTTCCGCTTACCAGTAACTGTACTTGGAACAAAAGGGTCTATGCTAGGTGACAATGCTGATGCCTGCAAGGAGAAGACAGAAAAAAAAACACCGTCAAACTGAAAGCAGTAAGGCAAGAAGACAAATAAAATAGGAGAACGAAAACAATTGTACTCGGTGGGGTCATATGCAAAATCAGAAGCAAGAATAAACACATATGAGCATCATCATATAACTTCAAACAGTGGTACTCGGTGGGGTCATATGCAAAATCAGAAGTAAGAATAAACATCTGAAACATACTTGACATCACAACAATCATATGATATTATTAAGGATTAACTGGATATATGCCACTGGCAATTTTTCGAAACTGAGAAATGCCATTACAAAAATCACTTTCGAGGAGTTGCCTGTGGCATATATTAATTAACCCTATTATTAAAACTAAGATTACTTTATACGCCTGTGGACAAAGTTCCAATGCAACAACTTACTAGTTTTACATACATTCTACATTCCTTAGAATTATTTTACGAAGACATCATAAGGGTAGTCTCTATGCAAATTTAGCAGTTCTCTCTAGATCATATAATCTCTTTGGTTGGGCTGCTCACAAGCTTGATTAATGTTGGGTCAGTTGGACTAGCAAACAGCCAAGACCTGAACAGCCAGTGGAGTCAACCAGGCCAGGACACCAACACAAATATACACTATAACGGGAATGTTACAATCTGGCAGGACAAGGCTGAGGGGGATTAGATCTTTGGGCCTAGCCTGTTAAGCCCACCTTGGCCCAAGAAACCAGGTGGGACAAATTTGCTAGGATCTAGTTTTTTCTCTCTTTTGATTGCGCTCTCTTGTTCCATACAGGGATAACAATATAACATCAGTAGTTTAACACTTAAAGCATTAGCTGTCTGATCTGTTTAAACCTAGTCCAATTTCAAGATTAGCTATGATGGATTTAGCATACTCTACCAAGCCCTGCTTGTGTTCCAATACCTGCAGAACTAACTAGATACATGCAAATGCAATACGCAACTAGCGAGATATGGCTCTGCACAAAACAGTGTTTGTTCTTTGCAATCATTACAGCATGCTAATTCGTAGTATCTGTGAAGGCAGATCAATTAAAGCAAACTGGGACAAATGAATGAAAGCAAAGTGGGATAATGAATAAAAATCAAACTGGGATAAATGAATAGACCCTCTACTCAAGCCAACTATTCAATGACAGGGGATGCATGAAGCTCTGTCACTAGAAAACCTAAACATTTGTCTGCAAATGTAATGAAGCATACCTTCATGAGCTTAGGATCATGCCCAGATATATCTTGGTCTCATATGATCGAAAAGGCTGCTTCCGGTGCTCTTGAACTGCTCCAAAACATGAAAAATGAACAGCAGAAATCAAGTCAGAATTGGAAGTATCACACAGATATATGGCATCAACACTGACACTACAAAACCAATGCACTTTCTAACACTTCCCTGAACATAGAAATATAGAAATGCAATTTTATATCTGCCTCAATTTGCTCAGTATGTCATCAAGCACGGCGCTTACAAGTAGGAAAGTTTGGCAATGACATGAAGTAAGCTAGAAAGATCTACCTGGCATATTCATTATTAAGAATCATGTGTGTATCACAATAAGCCAAAGGAAAAGTTCGCTATTGAATTATTGATGACATACAAACATGCAAGAGCATAATAAAATGCAAAATGGAAGCACCATGGGCATAAGACTCATACAATAGGCGCCCAAATGCACCAGGAGGAAGCGGATCAAAGTCAACACCAAGCACTGGCCCATCCTCCCTCAGCGGCTCCCCTATCAGTTCTTGCACAGAATCGATCACCTGGTGTGCAGCTCGTGATAGACGCACGGTGCAAGCGTTGGCAGCGCAACTTGCGGTGGCTCATAGTATCTCCTCCCAATATCCGGAACAGAAATCCTTTGCACAGCCGATGAACGGCCAGGTCCTCGCCGTGAGCAGGGCAGCAGCTGCTCACTATACGAGCCAGCAGAGCCAACCGTTTAGCTCGCTATGTGTTGGCTGCAGCGCCATGACTGGCACGGCAACCTCCTCCTCCCGCTGCTGCCGTTTCGCCGGCGGCTTCGGTCTTTGAGCCGCCGGTGGCAGAACCACATCTGCAGCTGCCTGTCCGTCAGTCCCAGCTTCACCGATAGCTCCACCCGCGTCGTCTCGTTCGGATATGGATCCTCTGCACCATCACAAACCAAACCAAATCCTCAGAAAACTCAACGACGCACATATTTCGATCAAAAATTCTCCAAAATAAACACGAACGAGACCCAAAATTTCAGAATCCTCAGAACCATCCGCGAACCTGCATAAGTCTTCTCGAGAACCTCCAACTGGTAGGGGCGTCTTCATCACGCGCTTCACCGTCGGCCTCCCGCTGGATCCAGACGCACCGGGCTCCGGCTCCACCCCCCGCGGGGGGCGCCGATGCCGGGCCAGGGCTTGCCGGCGCCGCCCCGGCGCCCTTATCCCCTCCGTCGCCGGAGGAATCCATCCCCAGCGATCGATCGGTCTCGATCGAAACCTAGATTCGCCAACAAACCGAAACAAAAACAACCCAAACCTAACCCTCCTCCCTCGTACGCCTCCTCCTCGTGTCACGCGGCGTCAATTCCCGCGAAGATATATAGCCCAGCCGAAGAAGAAAAGTCGGACGGACCACCCGAAGATGATGCGGGGCTCGATCCGCGGCAGGAATTCCACGAACAAAGCAAGGAGGGGGGGAGCGCGCGTGCAAAAGCGGAAAAGGACGGAGACGCGGCGACGATTGGGAGAGGGAAGGAGGAGCAACACGGGGAGGCCACTCGATCCGAGTTGGTGAGGATTTGGATCGCTGGGAGTTGTTCCATGCTAATAAAAACCCTCTCTCTCCTGATGTCTCCGACTTTATTCTTTGCTCCTCCAGAGATCCTGCTGCTGCTGATGCTGCTGTTGTTACCTTTTTTCTGATGGGGAGGATGGGAACGGAAGAGGGGAATAATGACGGTGGATTCGCGATTCGCGTGCTATTGGCGTGCGTTTGGTGAAGTTTCTTGCGAGGATTGGTTGCGGATGTGCTTGCGCGCGCATGCGTCTTCCTTCATAGACGTTCCTGGCTCGGGGCGTGGGAGGCGCGAGGGACGTAGAACTGGGCGTGGATCTTATGTGGTGACGGGAGGGATACGTGTAGGGAGTGGGTTGCAGCGAGGTAGATGGTGGGGCCCCGTGTTTTTTGGCGTACCAAATGTCCTCTCTGGTGACTAGCAATTTCGGTGCGGATTAGTCCGTGACTATGTTGGACTGGAGTATTTGGGACCCGGATGGCAGTGGGTTTAAAGGGTGGAGCTGCCTCTGTGTGCATGTGAGTCTTTTTGTTTTTTGTTTTTTTTTGTAACTGTGTGCATGTGAGTTGGAATCTCTCGACTCTCTGAGTGAATTTTCCTGAGCAACCTGACTACCTAGTTATCATTTTGAAAAGCAATAGCAGAGGACCTGCTGGTTCCCCCTTGAAAAAGCAAAAAAAGGAAAGAAGACGTGATGCATATCAGTGTATGGGCTAAAACATCATTCCGTGGCCCAGCCACATCCCGCTCCATCGGCTGGAAAAGAGGCCCAAAGAGTCGGCCCCACGTGTCCCCGCGTGAACCCGGGCAATCGCCGGCGCCGTTCACTTCTTCCACGCGCGCACGCCCCCACGGCCACCGCATCGGCACCGACGCCCCGCCGTCCTCTCCCTCCTCACTCCCCGCGCTGGGCCGCGTTAGTAGCTTGACCTCGCACGTGACTCTGAACCTGTACACCCCCTGCTCGTGGACAAACGATGCTCCGGTGAGTAATCATGGCAATGTCGAGCCTGTGCTCGGGGTAAACCTGGCGGTTGCCGGTTGGCAGTTCACTAGGCTTTTCCGCTTTGTCGCAGCTCTACGCATGGCAAATTTTTCTGGCCAATTCATTAGTGCTACTGTTACCCTGACGCTGAAGATTGGAGCATGGTGGTATATCTCCATTTCCATGATACATCCACGTAACTACACGAAAACCTCAGGTCACAAGCAAGGTCGCGTCACTCACTGGGTTATGACTTATGTAACGTTTGTGGGATATCTGCTATGTACATGCATGCTTGACTGACATACTACTAGTCCACTATTACTAACGAGTAGAAGTTTCAAGCCATAAAACCGACTAATCTACTGTATACTAGAAATAGAATACAATTAAAAAACTAACAAATTTAAATAAAAAAGCAAAACATCCCATCATTGATCTGATGAACCCTTTTATTATTAGTAGATCACAACCGATAGATTTTCATAATTGTACCTAAACGGATCATAGCCATAGATCTTTATAACTACATCTAAACAGATCATAGCCAATAGATCTTTATAATTATATATCTAAACAGATCAGAGCCGATAGATCTTCATAAATGCACCTGAATAGATCACAGCTGATAGATCTTCGTAATTGCACCTAAACATGTCACAGCCGATAGATCTTTATAATTGTACCTAAACATATCACGGCCGATAGATCTTTACAACTGTACCTAGACAGATCACATCCGATAGATCATCATAACTGTACCTAAATAGACGGCTCGGTACAATGACTAGCAGGTCGACTCGCGATTTGAACTTTATTTCCTATACTGATCTAACATTAGGTCGGCTCACGATTTGAACTTTTATTTCTCGTATTGATTTAATATCACGTATACAGATCAAAAAATAAAGATAATTAAAAATATTTTCTATGCAATTAGTACTGATCTAATATTATGTGTACAGGTAAAAAAATAAAATGATTAAAAATATTTTCCGCGTAATTAGTAATGATCTAATATCACGCGTACATGTAAAACAATAAAGATAATTAAACATATCACATTCGATAGATCATCATAATTGTACCTAAATAGACGGCTCAGTATAACGACTAGCAGGCCGGCTCACAATTTGAACTTTTATTTCTCGTATTGATCTAATATCACGCATACAGGTAAAAAAAATAAAGATAATTAAAGACATTTCTCGTGCAATTACACGGGACACTGTGCTAGTTTGTATAAGATGAAATTAACACGTGTTGCATATTTCTACTCTTCGTCCATTGGTGGAGTTTGCAATGGTTGAGTAATTTACTTAATTACAAGAAAAAGGAGAAGAGTCGAGTACAATCATCACTCTGATATTAACTAGTGCTTTCTCGCACTAGTGCTGTGAGAGCGGAAACCCGATGCCATGGCGGGTGGTCGGGAATGTGACGAACAGCGTGCTCCCGACGACCCCGATGGCGATCGGCAACACCGTGAGCACCTGCCTCGCGTCCTCGGATGGCACCGGGTAGAAGCACGACACCACGTTCTGGTCGAACAAGGCGACGGCCGCGAAGATCATCACGGACACCACCGCGTGCACGAAGTCCAGGAACCGCACCTTGTACGCCGCGGCGGCCTGCGGGTCGAGCGTGGCAGCGCCGCCGTCGATGACCCAGAGGCCCCGAAGCGTGGCGAACCCGTACCGCACGGCGCCCTTCCCGTCCCTGAAGCTGTCCGTGAAGCTGAGCACGAAGCAGGAGAGCGCGCAGAGCGCCATAAGCGCGCCGGTCATGGCACGGTTGGCGCGGATGCAGCGACCCTGGTCCGTGACGATCGGGGACAGCAGCTGGAACGCCATCACGGTCCCCGTCGGCAGCAGCGTTGCCAGGTGCGCCGTGCTCTGGTACGTCTGGCTGATCGCCCTCTGCATCGGGCTCATCCCGCCGTCGCCGCCGTCGGGGACGGATCGGTTCGCCAAGAGAGGCCGCTCCTCGTCATGCACCTCACGGTCATGATCCTGCTGCGTCACCGATGCCGATGCTACCGCCGCCGGCGCCATTGCTGCTGATCCCTTCACACTACTCTGCGCTCTCTTCTCTGATAATTAGTAGAGATCGAAATGTGAATGGTCTGTGCAAGTGCGAGTTGAATCGAAGGAGATTTAAAGTTTAGGACTTCGGGGGTGATGTGGTGATCGTGGATCGAGCGTGTTGGGCGTTTTGGTCGGTTGGCATCACGCGCTTGACTTGCAAGAAACAAGAACCTGTAACCGAAAACAAATCGATCCGGGAGTTTTCTGTTGCTTGCAAGGGATGGATCGAAAACGGGGGAGGAGAGTTTTGCCGCTTCAAGCCTTCGGTTACTTCCGGTTGCACTCAAGCCATGCATGCTTAAACGCTAGAGCGCCACACACGCGGTTGAGTAACGCAAGGGGCAATGTCAATAAGCATAAGCATCAGCATCAGTCTGCCTGCCTGCCTTCCAGTACCAGGCCATCCAGTACGTTCTTGCATAAGCATTTGCATGCATGAGAAGCTTTGGCATGATATAGATTAGGCAAAGTTTTCTTCAGAAAAGCATAGAATACCTTACATGTGCTCCGCGCAAAAAAAAAGAACAATTTGCATATGCACAGGCGCGCAACGTCAATTAAAGATTAAACTTGTAAAATTTGAGAAATAACAGTTATAAAAACACCTTGTTATCAACACCTACTATGAGAAAAAATTTATATCTTAATAAGACACACAACGAGCAAATCTAACATCTGATCTCAGGAGATGGAGGGTAAAACTATTTTCACCTACCATCGAAGCAATCATAGATTAGGCAAAGATTTCATGGATATGTCTTTACTCTCGAGGAGACGAATGATGTGCCGCATGCATGTGCGTACGTGTCATGTGCACGTGTGTGTCACCAAACAGTGACACGTACAGTGCGTAGTTAAGTGAACAAGTTTTTTTTTGAGGAAATAACTTCATTCACTAATATAAGGAAAACAGTACAGAAATTTCTAGACAACCACAGCTGTCCCAACGAACTAGCAGAAAGCCCCCTGCAAGAAAGAAAATTACAAAATGGTCCTTGGGGATATCTCTGCCGACCTTGCGCGCCACCGCGCCGGCTTGCCGGAGTAGAGGAGGGCGAAGCGCCGGAGCTCGCTCGAAGTCCTGCAAGGAGACAGAGGACGAAGCCTCGGTAGAACGCCGCAAAGGAAGTCCGCCGCGGGAGGCGGATCTAAAACCCGTTGAAAGCACCGTCGGCGGGGGGAGCAGGGAACCGAGCTCCACCCGGCCATCGGACTCGCTCCGCCGGACAAACGCAGCACCACAGCACACAAAGGGCCCGAGGGAAGAAGCTGATCGGAGCAAACTCGGAGACGACGACTCCACTGCCGGCCTCCCCGAGATGCGATTGGACTTCCTACAAAACAACCACAACAGAAAGAAGAACAAAACGCCCACAAGCCCCTCGACGACGCCGAGAAAGGCGGCGGCGAGCCGAGGTTGGAGCCGGGGCGACCAGATAGCCACCGTCGCCGGAGACCTCGACGAACCGATGGCGGGCGGGGGCACAAAAGGGGGCCAACCCGGGCCCTATCTACACACCCGGCTGAGGCCGCAGCTCCCCCCACCTCGCGGTGCCCGCAGGCGACCGGAGGCGAGGAGGAACAGCGGCCCCGCCGGGGGAAGAGACGCGAAAACGAGAGACTCCGGATTCCTCGCCTCTCTCTACTGTAGCGATGGACTCTGGACTTTCTTCTCCTCAGAGTAGTTAAGTGAACAAGTTTTGATACATGGGATCAACTTTCAGGATTACGGACGTGGCGTGACGAGACCGAGAAGCTGGGGATTTCGGTACGCTAGACTACACCAGGCCTTAAACGTAGGATCAATGTATACTATAGATATATTTTATAAATACTACGTGGATCAAGTCTTAAACTTGAAACCTCTTAACTTTGATACCATATTGCTAGAGAAGACATGCAATATATTTCAAGACTCTCCCTCATGTCTAGACTCTTTTGAGCCTTAGATGTGATATCGATGTAGACTGTAATTATTTTCTATACTACTAATAAAAGTACAAGTTAGGGTTTGACGCACTACATCCTGGCCATCCGGTCTAATCTAACAGCTCAAGAACGAAGTTGAATCACTAGAAATTATGTTTTAATTGCACACTATTTATGTCCTATTAATTACCTTTAAAAGCTTTATATTTCAAAATTATATTCCTCCCACGCTTCCATCTTCCCTTATTAACACACTGCGTAAGTTAAGAATCATGGAATGTGTATTTTACCTAAAAATTTATGGCAGTATATATTTAAAATTTGGACATATATTATGATCAACATAATTAATATGTTTGGTTAGTTATTGATAGTGTATTGACATGATCTTAAATTCGAGACCTATGGGCTCTGATACTATATAAAATTATAATATGCCAATCAGCTAATAAAAAAACTCGAACAGTTTTTAGAAAGTGGACAATATATTCCATCAGGAAGAAGTCCTGAGTCCTCGTGTATTTCTTTAGCTCGGAGAACGTAGCGAGACCTCCCAACTTATTTTTGCACTGTTAAGGCAACTTCCCCCGTGAAGAAATGAACACGTAGCTCTCTTTCATTTTATTTAATTTTTTTGAGATGAAAACATATGTCTTCTAATGTTGTCTATTCGAAAAAAACAATGAACCATGTCTACCTGATACAGGCCCAACAAAATTTCAACCTCTACCTCATTCATGAAAAACCCAAAGACCTACAGATCAGGTTCTCATGTTCTCTAGCACTCTCAGCACAGCTGCGCAGGCACTGCATTGCATGGCTTATGCGATCAAAAGGATCATCGGTAGAACAAAGTGCTTTTAGGACAGTATAATATAAATACAAATTTATGTTTTTGCCATGACAAACCTCCTGTAGCGGGCCTAATGCTCCTTTACCTGCACATTCTTTTTTTGAAGAAACAACGAAGGGCAAAGAGCCCACCTGAACGTAAACGTATATATTACTTTGAAAAATTCTGGGCACGGTTACAAAGGAGACCAAGCTCCCTAAGATTACAACGAAGGGGAGGACCGGAGGAGGGGGAGCGGGAGTTATTCTAATATGCGACAGAAATCATCGCAGCGGGAGGTAAGAGGGGTACAGTCGATTTTTTGGGGAGCTCCAACAGCCCAAAGGCGTAAGTGGCTTTTGAGCAGCGCGCCGATCTCGGGGTTGCTGGAGCGCACTCTATCGAAGACCATTATGTTCCTCGTCTTCCAGATGATCCAGACCAGGAGGAGAGTCGTAGAATTTCGGAGTAGACGGTGCAAGTGGCCGTGAACTTGGAGGAACCTTTCCAGGGCGCCGTAGGCGGACGTAGCAGCTCTCAAGTATTGCTGGGGAAGGAAGGTAGACCAAAGCACTCGGAGGCAAGGACAGCGGAGGCAAGAGATGGCTCAGGGTCTCCTCCCGGCGGGGACAGACCGGTCAAGCAGAGATGTCCAGGCAGCCCGGCCGGTGCAGGAGTGCATGCGTTCTTGTCCCGCCGTGGCAGAAGATCTAGAAGAAGTTTTTAACCTTCAGAGGGGCGAAGTTTTCCGAGTTTAGGTCGTGAAGGTGAAGGCCACAGCCGGAGATGCGAAGAAGTTGGTAAGCCAGGTCAGCCCGAAAGTCAATGTCGCCCGCCTCCGGCAAGGCAACGAACGTCAGGAGATTTCGATGGAACGAAGCTGGCTAATGTATCACGGAGGAGCGCGAGCTCAGCCGCCGCTGACAACTTCACGGTTATTTAGAGCATCTTTGAGGTTGGCACCCGGCCGGACACAATGAGAGTAGGCAGCCGGCAGTGCCACAGACAGGGGCCCTAAGGACGTCCAATTATCGTGCTAGAATGACGTGGATTCGCTGCCCCTGGGGTGGACTGTCGTGAGTGATCTTTATAGTGGGATCAATTTTTCAAAGTCATGCCATGACGGGGAGGGTTTTGCCTTGTTCTCGCCAAGATACCATCGCCTGATGTAGCTAGTCTAGCGTGTATATAACACGCACCAGTGGTCTTGAAGAACATTACAAGGTTGCAAGAGGCGACGGCATGAGCCTTCAATCATGTGGTTCCTTCTCTTCGTGCATCAATCGTAATGTTGTAAGCACCACGGGGTATTATTCTTATTCTCATATACACAAGAAGCAAGGAGGTCCAAAGATAAAGTGAAGACAAATCCACGCTCGAAGAAATCCACAAAGGAAAGCACTCCACAAAGCCTATGGTTCACCATGAGCCATGGACTAAAACCTCTTTATTCATAGGTTTAGTCTACAGACCAACTATGGTAAAATTATTCTTACCTCTCATCCCACCAAAAATATAGGGGTCATTTGTCCCTCTCCCTTGGCCTATAAAAGGCACCCCATGAGTTATATATAATCCATCTTTCTTGAAGAATAAGAGCTTTCACTTCTCCTGTATATGGTGAGCATTCATTAGGGAGGCCTCTCTCATATTCGATGGCCCGTCCCTCAGCTAGAGAGAATTCTAAACGAAAACTTGCCCGTTGTCAACAACACTATCCTTGATGCAGAACCGAGAAACCAAAGTCACACCCCTCAACGAGATTACAGCTCTCTGAGGTCTAATCCGGTTAAAAAAAAATTCGTCATATCAATTGTGTCAGTATTTGATGCCCTTTACTTAGTTGTCGCCCTCGACATTTGATTCATATCCAATACACAACCTCCTCTCTCTAAATCGTTTTCGACAACGTCAACACATAACATGATCAATTCGTGTATGTATGTGTGATCCTACACTATCAATAGCTCACTGGCCCTTTTTTCTCCTTTTTCTTATTTATATATGTGTTGTGTTTGTCAACTTTTATTATAGCTATTTTTCATTTGATTCAACTTTGTAGACCATATATCCTGTGATGTCTGAATCAAGTTGACACATTTGCATTAGTTGGTCACCGAAAAAAATCAGGAGCAATATGAGCAGTCAAGTAACCATGTTTTGCTTTATGGTGGGCGCCGTCAACCTTCCTAATTACTCACAGAAATAATATCCAACTTGTTTTTTTATTGCACATCCAATTTTGATTTAACTCGTATGATCGCCTTTGACAAAAAGAAAGAATTATGCGTCATAATTTAACGTACGGAAGTAGTGGCGATTGCATACCCTCCGTCCAAATATATAAGACATATTTTAATTAGTTAAAATAAGACTTTGATCAATAATTATTTTATTAATATGTGATTTATGAGATACAAAATTATAATCATAAGTAAGTACTTTCAAATATAAATCTAATGACATAATTTATGTCACATTAATTATATACTAATAGAATAATTATTGATCAAAATAATGTCTTAACTAGTCAAAATACGTCTCATGTATCTAAACCAGAGTACTAAATAACCATGTATGGGCAATCGACACAACACCACAAGACGTACAATTAATTCCGATTTAATTCAAATGAAAAACACATATCACCATTTTCATCATGATGGAGGAATTAGCAGCTTAACGTGTATTTAGTCCACAAAGAACTTCCATGTCACTAACCTGCAGTGCGTCGTAGAGATACATCTGTGGGAGACAAGCAAGCGAGAAGAAATTATTTAATATGTACTTAATTTAATTTTACATCTTTTTGACTAACTTAACTTTCTACATTATACCGCGTGCGTTTTGCATATCTCTATCAATTGCAGTATCTATGACATAATGCTATCACTTATATCACTAACTGCAATGGTTTTTTTGCCAGACCATGCGCGGGATAATCCGTCGGTGATGAGCCGTATGTGATAACCATAGCAGTGGGAGTGTGCGTAAGTGCAACATGGATTTTAATCTAAACAGAAAGTGCAATGAGTTTGTTTCTTTAGAAGATGAAGTTTTTTTAAGAAATTGGCAGAAGCACTGCCTTTAAGAAGTAGAGTTTAGTGCACAGAGTTGATGTTTGTTTTTAAGGAACAAGCCCCAGAAAGCTAAAAGATCCACATGTGGATTACTCCAAAAATAAACACTATTCATGCTTCGATGGTTAATAGCATCAAGGGTGAGTGAAAAGACCTCGCAGTAAGTGAGCCTCGTGGCATTGAAAACTCGGTTTTTCTCTCCATCTAGATGTTCGACATGACAAATAACATGCCTGCTCCTAGTGCGTCTAACATCCTGCGTAGAGCTGGTAAGGATTCTGGTCCCCCACTTGTCCACCGAGATAGGAGACAGAGGTTGCTGGTTCACATGTGTGCCCATCCATTGGTTGACCAAGTTTCAAACAGCAACCATGAAAGGGCAATCCTTGTAGAGGTGGTGCGGCGACTCCACCTTGCACAAGCACAATTGGCAAATGGGGTTGTGCGGCCATCCTCTCACTGCTAGGTTGTCAACTCTAAGGATGTGGGTATGGAGCACAAGCCATGGGAATAGTTTGCATTTGGGCTCTGCATGCGCCTTCCAGATCTTGGTCAGCTCAAATCTAAGGTGGCAACCCTGGAATTGGATTGCGTAGGCCGAGCTTGTTAAGTATTCACCCGAGGTAGTCCACTTCCAATAGATGAAGTCGGGCCAACTGGGGTGTTCGACATGACATAAATCATTCAGTCTCGCCACGGACTGGACTCATCTCTTAGCCTGCAGCTCCGTTTGCACCGTCCTATTTTTTCTAATAGCAATTTTGAATAACCCTGGGGCGTGAAATCAGAGGAGCATCCTCCCGATCTAGCTATCATGTCAGAACAACGCCATGCTGCCATCCTCGGTGGATATCATTGTAGAGGCTCTGAAGACGCCAATGTTTGTGACATCACAAGGCAGCTCGCAGCCCCCCAGGGATGGTTTGGCTCTATCCATTGGAACTAGGGCCAGCACAGACATAGGGCCCTGCCGGAGCGCTCAAGATTGGTGATGTCTAAGCCCCCCAGCGACTTTGGCCTGCATATGTTCTTTCAATTGACAAGCGAGTGGCCTCCACTCACGTGCTTGCTGTCATCGCCCTTCCAAATGAAATCTCACAAGATTCTGTCCAGCTTGACTCTAACCCATTTCAGGGTTTGAAGCACTGCCAAGTGGTACGTGGCTATGGCCGAAACCACAGACTTGGTGAGGATGGCCCTACCATCCCGCGTGAGGTTCTTTCCCTTCCATCCAAGCACCCTCGCTCCAAATTTATCAATCCCTGACTGAAAGTCCACCTTTTGCAACCTTCAAACGTGCAACAGAAGTCCAATTACTTCCCAGGAAAGCAAGCAAACTTTGTTGGGAAGGCATTGAGGAGCTTATTCAAGTCAATTCCTTCACATTTAATAGAAAATATTTTGATCTTTTTCAAGATAGTTTTAAGCTCAATTGCCTCCCCGAAGCAACTGAGGATGCCCATGAGGGCTTGCAGCTCGTTGCTTGAAGGGTTGGCGAAGATAGCAACATTGTCTGTATATAGGGAGATTTTGAACCTTGTATTGCGCACCAATATGGGCTGGAGGAGCTCAGATTGGGAAGCAACTTGGAGCATACGCTGAAGCGGGTCAATGGCGAGGATGAATAACATCGGCAAAGGGGGGTCCCCTGGGCAAAGTCCACGAGCGTGCTGGATTGGTGCCCTCCACGACTCGTTAAGGAAAAGTCTAGATGAAGAAGAAGAAGCCAACGAGAGACAGATCCAATCCCGCCAGGGCCCAAAGCCCAGGTGCTCGAGCACCTCTAGGAGGTAAGGCCAGCTGACGGAGTCGAAAGCCTTTGAGATGCAAGCTTGAGAAAATGGCTCAAAATGTGCTTTCTGTGGAGCTCTTTTATCAAGTTATGCACGTGGAGGAAGTTATCATGAATGCGTCTTTTCTTGACGAAGATGTTGTGAATTTTGGACATGAGCATGTCGAGGTAGGGCACCAGCCTGTTTGCCAGAAGTTTGGGGAAAATTTTGATTATGCTATGGATCAGATTTATTGATTTGTAGTCTCCAACCCTAGTGGCATCTGCTTTTCTAGGAAGCAGGACGATGTTTACCAAGTCGATAAGCGCTGCTGAGTCACCATGAAGCTTAGCTAGGTGCATAATTACTCCCATCACATCTACCTTGATCATGTCCCAGCAAGTCTTGAAAAAGGCACCGACAAAGTCATCCAGGCCTAATGCTTTCACCGAAGACAACGAGAAAACTGCCTCTTTTATTCTCAATTCATCAAAGGGCTCCTCTAGAGTGGAGAGGTCCGCGGGCTGATAACCAAGGTTCTCCCAATCGAGGCATGAAGATCTTGTCATGGATCATCTTGTTTTTGTTGTCCTTGGAAATGGCTATGCTAGAGTTCATGTGGAGGACCTGTATGAAGTTTTTGCAAAACACCTCTCATTTGCTATGATGTGGAATAGTTTAGTGTTTGCGTCCTCTCCTGAATCCAGGATATGCGCGAGTGCTATCGCATCTTTGATTTTTTTATTGCAAGGAGATCGAGGAGTCGGCATTTGAGGGTGGTTTTGAGCGCACGCTCCGCAGCAGTAAGGTCCCTTTCTTCTCACGCTAGGTCAACACACTAGATCACCTCCTTGGCCACCTTGATCTGTAGCTTTACGTTTCCAACCGGTTGGCATTGATCTGTGTTGCCGCATCAAGATGATATACATAGAGAATAAACTTCCGATCTTTGCACTAACTAGGGAAGCACACAACCAAATTATTAAAAGACGGAAAAACTCAACAAAAAAGAAAGGCTATGGCAAGATACATAATGCAAAACACAACAAGGTTGAGCCACTGTAGCCCCTATGTTGGGGGCCACCAGGAGATAGTTCACACGTGAACCAACTGCACAGTGATAAGGTGTAGAAGGGTTTAGTCAGCCAAGCGACGCCTTCAAGGAGGGTTACGACTCGCATCGTCGTTGTCAGATTTGACCAACGAAGGCCAAATCCAGGGTTTTCACCCCGAGCAGCTAGTACCGGTAATCCACATCAACGCCTTCAGGAAGGGAACACAAAATGTCGTCGCCAAGTCCAGCCAACGAAGGCCGGACCTAACCCGGAGAATAGGTACGGAAGCTCCTGACTAAGGCCCGACATACCACTCAATGTCTTAGTCCGCCACTTTCCCGGCCGGCCACTGTGGACACAGACCTTGGACACCGGCCACTTCAAACTTCAGATCCACCTACCATATCACCTCGGCTGCCGAATGACGGCTTTTGCCAGAGAAAGAAAGCACCTCGACAGCTGCCGTACAACGGCTTTTGCCGGAGGTCACCTCAAGTGAGAAACCAACGTCCATTGAAGACTACGTGTCCGACGAACTAAACATCAGGGTAGAGTTGATTGCCATACGAAGTGCCAACATGGCATAGCTCGAAAGCCGATGACACCACCCACCATCATCTATCACAGTCGTCGAGACATCACGATCCCCTGTCGCATGCCGCATGTCGTTCGTAGCACCGCCATTGACACCGCCCAGTGAGCGTTCCTATGGTCGTCGTCGGGGTGCCGGCCACGATCTGAGCCCGGGACTAGGGCATGCTGTCTTCATGCCAGATCCGCTGTGCCAGGCCACCACGTTCTCCGACGAGCAACCATGCGGGATCCTGATTGGCTGTGATGTGACGAGAGGAGCACGGTGGAGAGGCCTCACCACTATCGTCCGCCACCTAACGGCCTCCTCCGACAGCAACGAAAAGGTCGGAAGACCTGGGAAGGTTGTTTGAATAGCGGCGGTCGATCGCGTCCTGAGCCGAGACGCTAGGGTTCAACCGTTTTTCGTGCACACCGGCGAAAAGCGTTGCAACGAGTTTGTACTTTGCAAGTTGAGCTGGCTCGTACTAACTATTATTTTCTCTTCGCTGATTTTCCACGCCATCATTCAATCAAGATATTATAGTACTCCCAGCTTTTTGGCTCCTTCGATAGTGCCATCACTACCAGAATCTGTAACTTTCCCGAGTGTCAAAAACACTCGGGAAAGCATAAAAAACACTCGGAAAAGTTTTTCCCGAGAGTCACACTCGGGAAAATACACTCGGCGTATATCTAGTCGGGAAAATAGGATTTCCCGAGTGTCAGCACTCGGGAAAATAGTTTTTCCCGAGTGTCCGGCTTGGCACTCGGGGAAATACGAAACACTCGGCGTATATGGGTTGTTCCCCGAGTGTGCTTAGACACTCGGGAATAAAGGCCACGGGAATTTTTTTTAGCGGTGCGTCTCGTCTCGCTCGCCACTCTCTCTCTCTGTAGCGCGTGCGCCACGCCGGCGGCGGCTCGCCCGCCACTCCCGATCCCCCGCCGCTCCCCTCCGTCCGCCGCGCACGTGCCCACCCGCCGGGGTTCCTCCGCCACCGCCTGCCGCTGCACCATGGCCTGCTCCACCCCGCGCTGCCAGCTCCGGCCACCCGCACCTCCGCGCCCGATCTCCACCGGCCACCCCGTGCCGATTCCCAGCCGGTGAGCCCTCCTCCCACCTTCCTCTCCTTTTCCCCTCGCTCAATTTCAAGCCGTCGTCGCCCTAGCTGCTCCCGCACGAGCTGCCGCCGAGGACGGCGAGGCGGCGCTGTGGAAGGACGGGGAGGCAGCGATGGGGTCGAGGGCACGGCGCGCGCGGAGGGAGGCCGAGACGGCGGCGGCCACGGCGAGCGCGCGACGAGGGACCGCGGAGGAGGGATCGGCTGCTGCTGCTGGCGGCGCACCCCCAAGAACCGAGCCGCAGCTCCGTGGCCGAGCCACACCAGCACGTCCACCTGCCGTCGTCAAGCGCTGGCGCCGGCGGGCTGGCTCCCCAGCATCGCCGTCGTGGACATGGCCGGAGCGCCGACACCCCTCCTCGCGCGCCTCCTGTTGTTGATAGCCGCCGGGTGCTGCCTCCTCCTCCACGCCGCTGACGCCACCCGCCAGCTGGCCTCCCCGGCCCCAGACGCCGACGCGCTCCTCAGGTTCAAGGACGGCATCGAGAGCGGCGACGTCGTGCTGCGCAGCTGGTCGCCCGGCACGAGCCCCTGCGATGACGACGTGCTCGGCCTGCAGCTGGAGAAGATGGGCGAGGCGGGGGAGCGGACGCGAGGGATTTGGGGATTTTGTTTGGGACTTAGGGGATTTGGAGGCAAAAATGTCCCGCCAGCCAGCCCAAATCGATCGGGAAAAAAGTTTCCCGAGTGTCACGGGAAAGTCCCAGATGGATCGGGATCTAGAATTGGTTGTTTCCCGAGTGTTTTATATTTTACCGAGTGTTTACATACTAGCACTCGGGAAACTTATACTTTACCGAGTGTTTTTGTTTTTTCCGAGTGCAAACGTCTACACTCGGGAAGATCCCGAGTGTCCGATAATATACACTCGGGAATACTGAGGGCACTCGGGAAAATCACAGATTCTGGTAGTGCATATATATGTTTGTGTCCGGGGTACCCTATCGTTTTCCGACAGAGGTGTACTATCTCCCGATCGATCGCCAAGACGCTAACACTTGCATGTTACTTATCTGCAAGGCATATTATATTCTGATCAACTGAGATTTAGCCAAATTAAAAGGGAACGTAGCGCCTTGTAGCAACTCGCCACGCCTGAACGTAACAAGAAGGCTCGTGGCTACAAACTAAAGATCGATCGAAATGGGGTCGATCAATCGCCAACCAGTTGCTGCCACGCCACCCAAACACACACCTACCAAATTTCCAAGATGTGTCTTATCTCCAAGATTGTATGACGCTACCTTACATGATGCACACGTACGTACACCGGGCAACTAAGCTTATTGTCTCAATTTAAAACTGTACATTAGCTCTCCAGTTAAGAATCTAAATCCTCGTATGGACATGCGCAGGCACATTGCCATACCTCGTATAGAAATACCCGTGTTCTTCTTAATTGACATCATTAGTTTCCCTGTGTGGTCTGTGTGGTGCCTTGGCTCCAACAACCATCAATGTAGTAATAAGTAGTCTTAACATGGCACCCTATTACTTAGATCATGTACAATAAGATGATGTAATTTAGAGTTTTCTTAGGATATTATGTATTATTTTCACAGACTTAGAAGAAGAGAGAGAATAGAAAGAGAAGATTGTCTTCTTTGATGAAATGATGATTGCTCGGTATAGAAAAGAATTTTTTCTCCATCGTATAGGATGTGATCGATTTGTCACAGTTCTAATTTAATTCTAATCACCATATATTTTTGAATGCATACGAGCATTAATTGTCAGAGATGACGCTAAGACATGACATATTTTACATATAACTTATTTTTATTATCATCTCTATATAATGTGAAGTGTATAAAGAGAGGTTGTCTTTCATACTTTATTTTTATTATCATCTCTATATAACGTGAAGTGTACAAAGAGAGGTTGTCTTTCATACTGATGTACGTGCCCTTAAGGATGGGAATTTTTTTCCCCTGTAAGAATGCATCTCGAATACATGAAAGTACTACTAGAAAGCTATATTTTCCTACCATAAAAATTACTAGGGAACACTACCCAAACAGTAGGAAAAAGGCTTACCTACCAGCATTCGTAGGAAACGGTTGGTAAGGAAAAAGAAAATGTCGGGAAAGTAATCTTTCCCTACAGTTTTCATCAAAAAACCATAGGGAAAGGACCATTCCCTACCATTTAGAACAGTAGGGAAATTTTGTCCACATGGCTTAGCCATCATACGTATAAAGTTCATTTCCCTACCGTTTCTTTTCCACCGGTCTAGGGAAAATTTACAAAATTGATTTCATTTATGATTATTTTGTCTCCGTGTATAGTTTTCATTTTATGGTTGTTTTCATGTTCTCCTACTACAATTTACACACAAAAAAGATTGATGAAGAATATAATTAATTTTATTACATAACTTGATGTTATATATACAGTATACACATGTTTGATGTTCCTCTTATAGAATCAACCAATCGAAGCCTAAGCAAAAACAAAATCACGCACACAGAGCCATGATCTTCCGTCTGACTTATAACCACTTGTCCTCTTTTCTTCTGTCTTTTCTCTATTATTGCCTGAAAATAGAAGATCAAGGTTATACTACACAATAGTACGGGGTGCTGGAATTGATCTTGATACAGCTTATTCTAATAAACTATGTTCGTCATGTCTCTCGTTGCCTATTATGCAATACTCTCAGTATGGATCTACGCTTCCGCATGTCACCTCGTGGGAGATCAGCGGCGTGCCTAGCTCTAGTTTTTGCAAAAAAAATAATATGCAGCTTTGGGAGGTTTTGGGGAGGTTTGGGGATCCCGTGCTGGGAAACAGTCGGTGGCAGGCCAAAATAATAGAATAGAGAAAGGGAAATAACATCCTCTACCGTTTTCATCTCAGTAGGGAAATCTACCACCAATTCATTGAAGTGGCATATTTTATTTTCTCTCTCACCAATGTTTCCCAGCGAATTACAGATAACGGTGGGGAACGTTTTCTTTCCTTGGGGTTCCCAAACCACACGGTAGGGATAGTTTCTTTTCGTAGTGAAGGCAGTATGATACGCCATTATGCAAAAAGGATGACGCGTACCTAAGGTTGAAGACGTACATGCAGAATTGCACGCATAGCTCTCCTCTCCTCTCCTTCACTGTTGTGGAGTATCTGTCTTGCAAGCCACTCCACGGCGATCTCATATCTAAAGCCACCTTCTCCCTCCCTTTATCCTCTGCATGTGGGTGTGGGTGTGGTGGGACATCCCACAAATCGGCCAGGTTGCCTCCTCTCCACTCCACCTACTCGATCGATCGCGCGCGTGCATGACGATCGACCTTCCAAGTTTCATCTTTAGTTATTGACCTCGCCAGGATTCGATCGAAATTAAGGTCTTAATTGGGAGCTTGTCTGATATTGATTGAACATCTTAAGTCAGCTCTAACTATATTCTGGAGACAAGAAGTTACAGGACAAAAATTACAAGTCTCCAGAATTTGCAAAGACAACCCTGAAACAGAAGATTCCATTTCTGGAGTTGGATATCTTCAAAAATGATACTCTGTAAATATATGCCGGTAGACAATGGCTTGAGCAAAGCCAATTAATGTTAATCCCCGTTTGTAACTCCTCCAACGACTCACCAAGACTCGGCCATTGTACGGGGTTTCTTACCTTGTAGGATATCTCATGTACATATTGAATGTCCATAACGTTTTATCTTTTTGATTAATTAACATATCTCTCAGCCCTTCTAAGAATATGATTGGGGAGATCGATAAGATCACGAATATCTACCGCAGTCATAATCGGGAATATCTCGCATAATGCATGTTTATGTACTACCATAATTGTGCGACCTGCAAATTGTAATCACAAGCATATCTCGCAGGTTGGTCGTGTATTGATTGTGCCAATCTTTTTATTAATTAACGTATATCTCGTAGTTAAGATTGTACCCTCTATATATATTGAGGCGAGAGGAGGTCGTGGCAATGCCTGCCTCACTTGCCATCTAACTCTCATGATCATTAGTTCGAGCAAGAGATGAAGATGAAATATGAAGGGGAGCAGCCTGGTGTACGTGATCACTCTTCTGCTCATCGGGTGTCTTGCAGTTGTTGGACAGTGTAAGCATGTCATCATTATCATAGTGTATTGTTGCAGCTAGTTCATTATCTTAAAAAAACTATTGCCGCTAGTTATATGACAGGTATATATACTTATGTACTGTGTACTGACAAACACATAATGTTGCATGTAATAGGTCATCTCGAGGCCAGAAGGAGCTACCGAGATGGTCATGCCAGCACAAGTGCTAATGCTCCTACAGTCGACTCGTCATTAGATGAGAGCAACTTACCCTGAAATATTGTGTCGCTAGGGATTGTAAGACCAAAGGTGAACCCTGGAATAATGACTGTATCTGCTGCGAGACGCTGCCGGGGCACTCCATGTTGGCGTTCGCACAAGAAGTGCGGCGCAAATGGCCCAGGCTGCAACCCCGAGTGCCCGCCTCAATCGGCGATGGAGTTACATGCATGAAGGAATGCTAAATAAGAGTGCGATTCCGCGAATCAAAAGATTGTTCAGTGATGTTTGAGTAAAATAATGTACTGATGCGCGAGATATTTTTGCTACTAGTCTATACCCCTCCTCTCCCTTCATCCCGACCTGCGATCAATGGCCGATGGCAAAACGACATGAGGACTGAGGCAGCTTCTCGAGGTCATGGGCGCGCCCGTGGAAAGCCACTCCCACACCTCAGACCACCATTGTAGGAGCTCGTCGGTGCTTGCTTGCCGCCGCTGCCATCGTCGGCCTCCTCTCCGATCTCTGCGTTCCCGCGTCTCCCAGGTGTGTGTCGCCGGTGCCCTTACGATCCTCCAGCAACAGGCCACCCGCTGCTACATTGCACCCCTCGCGTCGCCCTCCACCTGCGCTGCCCCTGCTTCCCCGCCCTCCTCCCAATCCTCCTATAGTTTGTACGTTGTTCATGACGACCCCGCCGTTGACTCTGCTCATAAGTTTGCTAAATATTAATAACTTACATTCGGTGCATCCAAGATTAATCAATTCACGATTGTTTGCTAACCATTTCAATAGTAGTGACTAGTACGCATTACCCGCACATCAATTGTGCATGGCAAGATTTGAAAATAGAAATGTATTTACTATACAAGACAACACTAGTGTCTATGAGACAGACTTTTTTCTTTTGAGTAACGTCTGTGAGATTATGACTGAACAGTGGTAGTATATATATATACACAATTAATCTAAACCAGGAGTATAATGTAAGCCCACCTAAGAAAATAGGATAACTCCCTCTTTTTCTCTTGATGAATGTGACCATTTTTACCATTCAAATCAACCTCAAATCCTACCCGTTGTTAATAGGTACATATATATGTACAAATATGCATAGACACGGCAGTGCAAGCTAATCCAAGTTTTCCAAACTGAGTTCATGACTGCAAACAGGTACAAACACCTGCCAACGATGCAGGCAAAAAAAGCTGCATCGATCAACAAGCAAACACACGAGTTCCACACCAAGTTACATTTGTTGTTTCACATTTTGACCTAAGTCCTGTCATCAACGTTAAGCGCTACAAGAAAAATCTAGAACGCACAAAGAGTTAATACTATTACATAATATTCTTGAGGGAACAGTTACTTGCCAACTACATGCTTCTCATATAAGGCGACAATGTCCTTCTTGTTGGGATTCTTCAACTGCAACAATTGAGCACCAAACCCGTGCTTAGTTAGCTCCTGCTTCAGTTTCAGAACGGTAAACTTGGTGTAGTCTTCAGTCTCTGTCTCCTGCATTTGCTGGCTCCCGTTGTTAGTATCTTCCGCAATAAATACAGATCCACCATCTTCCGTGTGATTATTCTTGAACGGGCTTGTTGTGCTTTTTGACCTTTTCCTTCGCCTCCCATTGTTGTCATCATCGATATCCATATCATGAACAGACTCGGTACCTTCACCCCTCAAGCGCCTTGAATACGAAGCCTTAACCTTGCTGTCAAGTGCGGTTTCATTGAGCCGAACAGATGTCAGCTCCTGCTGGAGCATATCCAGTTTGCCTTGAGTTGCTTGCAGCTGCAATGACAAGGCCTCAGCCCTCTTATTGGCTTCAGCGCAAGCTTCACGTTCTGTTTCCAGTAGACTCTCAAGCACTTGCACCGTGGTGGATCTTTGCTGATTATTTCGTTCCAACATCTCCCCAATCTGTTTTTCCCTCTCATCAACCCTTTCATCAAGCATTGTGACCTTGGATACAGCATCCATCTCAGAATGATGAAGTCGCTCGATTTCTTCCACCATCTTATTCTTCTCTCTCTCTAGACTTTCAACCTGTCTCTCCATTCTTTCTATTAACGCAAGTCTCTCCATTGCTAGTCGCTGTGTTTCACCCTTATCTTTCTGAGCAGCAGCAGCTTCTACACGAGCTAAGTCAGCCAATTCTGTTGCTCGTTTGGCCTCCCTTTCAGCTTCCTTGCACCTCCTGTCTGTCTCATCGAACTTTTTGCACTCTGATAGAAATTTTTCTTGAAGATGGTTCTTTTCTTGCTCCAGGATCCTCACTTCCTTCTCACGTGACTGAGCTTCAATTTTAATAGAATCCAAGTTATCAGTCAATAATTTGATCTCTCCCTTCAGAGCCACCGAATCTGACTCATAGTTCTTCAACTTTGCTTCAGTAACCTGAATTTGGTCATTACAGACATAAGATTTTATATTGCATTTGAGAGAGAGAGAGAGAGAGAGAGAGAGAGAGATACCTCAAGCCTCGAGATCAAACTTGTAGCGTGAATTTCAGTTTGGTTAATTTTTGCATTTAATCTTGCTATTTCTTCTTCCTGATGATAAAACAGGAAATGTAAAAGTAAGCAACCAGACACCTGTAAGACTTAAAGAGGTAAACAACTGTCGAGGGTCAAGAGAAAGGATTACCTTCTCGGACAGTTGGTTAGCAAGTTCTGCCCTTAAAGCATCTTCCCTTTCTTGCACCTTCTTATTTGTGCGCTCCTGTGCTACAGCTGCTCTCTGAAGAGCTGTTTTGGCCTCACTAGCTGCAAATTCATATTTACGTTTCCACTCTGATGCTTCCTCTTGAGCAGACTCAGCCTGCTCTCGTACAGCAGATAATCTGCCCTCACTGATATTCGTTCTAGACTCCATGGAAGCTATTTGGGATTTTAACTTGCTTTCATCTGCCTTCCGCTGTAAAATATTTTGATCATATTTGCTCTTCCAATCAACAGATTCTCGTTTTGCATGTTCAAGAGCGGAAGACAAGCTCATACACCGTTCTTCCAACTTGCTACCCTTGTTCTGAAGTTCAGCCATTCGAACGGAGTAATCCTTTGAAATTTTCTGCTTATCATTAATAGATTCCTCATAGCGCCTTAAATACTCAGCTCTGTGCCCCTCACTTGCCTCGAGCTGCTTCCTGAGCAATGCTAACTTATCATCGCTTGAACTGCATTTCAGTCTTAGGGCATTCCTTTCAGCATCTATATGCTCCAATTGTTTTCTGAAAAGGTCTAGCACAGGGCCCGCCAAACTGCAGCAATTAATCCACATAAAATGAAATTTTAGTCAAGCCTCGAGCAAAGGAAAATGGAGGTGCATGATTAAGATGTTCAATAACACACATAGTGTAAGGATGATAACAAAAGATCGATTTAGTTCCTAAATTGTAAATGTAAGATGTAATACCATGCCGCCAACTTGAACAGCAAAAATTTGTAAGTTCACAGTACGCATGATGATATGTCATCATGTCACATAAGCAGACACGAAGAAAAATGAAGAGGTGCTTACCACTGCTGCAGAAATGTGGCGAGCTTTGTCCATTTCTTCGGACCATAAGAAGTTGACTCATACTCCGTGAGGAGGCCATCAAGGAGCTGCATTATATCAAACATAAAATATATGGGAGTGTCATTGAATTTTTAGCTAAAATGAAGAATACGGCATGCCAAGGGTTTGCATGATTGCATCTGCAGAAAAGTTTAAAATAGTCTTACCCTGACTACGTCATCCAACTTTGCATCAGGACGGTTACATGCTGCTCGCACTTTTGCCTCCATGCTCCGTATTCTATTTGAACATTGCAAATCAGCCTCCAGAAAGGTATTCCTTTTGTAATCCTGCATTCATGTCATTACCGTTTAGCCCGCTTGCACACTTAGGTACTAATGTACTTTAACAATTAGCAGGCATTGATCCATAGAACGTCAATGGAAAGACAAACAATAGCAGGCATGTCCAATTAAAGTAGCAGATGAGGAGCGACAAAGTCACCTCAAAGCTCTTTTTTAGAGAAGTCTGGAGAAGCTTTTCAAATTTCGAACGAGCTGACCCAGCACCAACAGCAGAAGCACTAAAAACACTAATAGCCTTATCCATTGCACTTTCATGTGCTTCTCTCAAAGCATCCTGCAAAAACCGGATCAGAACCTTACAAAAAAGTGAAAGAAGAAATGGTTATGGTTACATCTTGTTTATTAGCAATACCTACCTCTCCTGCTGTTTTTTTTTGGTGGAAAGAAGAATTGTAAGTATCAACAGCAGAATCATATGCCCTACGACATTCTGTTTCCTCCACACTCTGCACAACTAAGAATTATCAGATAACTTCCTAAAATAAACCAGATGTCTAGATCTCGATTGAATAGTAGAAAGAGACACAATAATGATAGAACAGTTAATATATACCACCACTAACCTATAATGGCTGTAGTTGCTCACCAGACCACTAATGTCACTTCATATCCCTATGTGTGTCCAATTTCTCTAAACAGTTCAAACAGTCCTTTCATTGCAGATTTAATTCAATAGTTTAGTCTGTATTTCTCAAACAGAGCTAGCCCTTCATTCTCACTTTATATCTTGAATTTTATTACTCCAGTAAAGCAATTACTGAAGGTAAGTGATTAACTCACAGCATGCCAACATTTTTTAATAGTCACCAAAGAATATTACTCCCTCCGTTTCAAAACATAGGGTGTATTTTGACTATCTAAATTTAAGCTTTGATCGTAAATTTCTTGTACAATATTTTGTTAATAGTTATAAAATCATAATCATAAGAAAGTGCTTTTGAATACCGATCCAATTTTGTCAATTTTGTGTAACATAACCTATATGTTATTAGATTAACTGTTGATCAAAGCATGAATTTGGACAGTCAAATACGCCCTATATTTTGAAACTGAGAGAGTATTAATTACAAAAGATTCTAGCGCATATGAAGCAAAAACCATTTGCTCCGAAGATTACCTGCTGCAAAGGAGCTCTACAACAGTTTAAACTCTTTAAATGGTTAAATTGAAATGGACAAAAAAAGTTGAGAGCAAATTCAAATGAATAAACTACAGATTAGGTCAGTTTCTCAATAGCATTGTAATAATTATGCAACAAGTAACACCAACAATTGGTTGCATAATATACAGAAAAAGATCAACGTAAATCGTAAATCGTAATGCTATCATCAATTCAGGCATACCTGCCATGATGAAGATATCGTTGGGACTGCACCAGTATTAATGGCATCAAGAAATGATTGTGTCAATCCAGCAAGGATGGGGCCTGTCATGGTACTAGCTCCAAGTTGTTTAGGTCTTGTTCGATCAAACACAAATTTCGTGAAAGCATCCAGGCCAGATCTGAACTCTGGACGGAAGGTATTCAACTGCAAACAGGGAGACAAACTAAGCATGCACAAAAAAATCGAAATAAATAATGTAGAAATGAAAATGTTTATGAACATCAACCACTTAAACAAATAAGATCATAGTGAACATGCAATGTACTTCTAACACACAGAAGACTAGAAGGGAACACATAAAACATCGATTTACTCTCCAGTCTCTTGCTAAACCAAGTTTGTAAAATCTCCAAATGATTTTCCTGCATCAACTTAGACTCTAAAGCCAATAAGCACCCATAGTCTGTACACCAAAGTTTTTGAGGGTGTAAGGCGAGGCAAGTTGACCCACCCCCTTAACACCTTTTAAGCGTTAAGGCGTAAGGTCTTATAACAACAAAATGGAGACCGGGTTCACTAATTGGAGGGTCTTGTAGAAACAAGCATATAACCACAAAAGATCCTAACTCCTTAGTACAATGAAATAATTAAAGAAAAGAGAAAAAAAGATGGGGCCATCAAGTTGGGCCAGCCCAGCTGCAAGGCTGCATTAGCATCCCCTACCCTAACTCCCTAAGCCAGCATCTGATACAGCGAGATGCCACCGCCTCTTGCTCCTCACCCCTACTCCTCTCTGTCATGCTCCTTCCAACCCTCGCCATCTCCACCCTGCTCCTTCCACCCCGCGGCTCCCATGCTCCCGCTGCTTCCCTGCTGCTCCTTCCCTTCACGCCGTGCACCTTCCCAGCATTGTTGTCCCTGCTACTCCTCAACGCTGGTTATGGCAACCGGTGTTGATGGCGACTGTGCTCCAGCAGCGATGGCAAAGGCTTGGTCGGGCAGCGATGGCCACCCGTCGCCATGTCTCCGGCACCAACGTCAACACAGCCGCATCACCCGCGATGCCGCCGGTCGCCATGGCTCCAACGCCAATGTTGACGTAGGGCTCCACCCTAGGTCCGCGTGCACTCACCCTAGATCTGGTCAACACAGGGCCTCTCCGGCTCACCAGACATTCTCACCCGCTACCGCCGCCTTCCCTTCGGCTCTCTCTCTCTCTCTCTCTCTCTATTCTCCAACCCTAATTGGGCCCAACTCCCTCTCCTAAGGCGCCGCCTTAGCCTCCACCTTGCCATCTGGCCGCCTCAGCGACGCCTTGGAGCTAAGGCGGACGCCTGAGGCTCCTCCGACAAGGCGAGGCGACACCTTGCCACCCCAGCTCGCCTTACCGCTTAAGCGACGCCTTAAAAACTATGTTGCACACACAATACATTGCACCGGTAGTTGTGCAAGTGCAAAGCTTGACAAGAATGAACAATATGATACAGATTCTGCTTCTTATGGACATTGCTACAATAGCAGGATCTCCATTACAGCTGAAAGGAATAATACTTACAGGAAGCTGGTCAAGGCGCTGGAGATCTCTCTCGTTGTTCACAGGTCGCACAAGTGTAAAGCATTCCCTGTCTGGAAAAAGAGCACGGATTGACTCCCGTATCTTTCAGATATGTTAAAAAGAAGATGCATCAGTATCTTTAAGATATGTTTTTTTTAAGATACATCAGGATAGTATATATGCCAATTTACTTAAGAAGAATTGCATTTCAAGAAAACCTCCCTACCATACCGCATTCTTAGCAGACACATCTCTTCCTCCACCTTGAACAGGCCTCAGAGCTAGTTCGAGATAATCTCTCGGTGTAATTTTTCTGTTGTCTTCTGCCAGGTCCAAGTAGAAGTCCTGTAGGTACCAAACAAGCATTCAGTCATTATCAAAGATGCATGACAGGAAATGCAGGCCATGGTTAAACAGCAGAGATGGTTCATAGAACATGTGTTTACAATTGCAAAACAATAAAGCAGAGTGCAAACAGAATTTATTAGGACAGATTAAACACAATATCTTACCCTCAACAACCAAACAAAGACAGGTGAAAAGTGCCCAAGTTCAGACGCAGTGGACCTTCCACCTGAGGCCCTAACCCGTATATGCTTTGTCATTTCTGTGACCAGTGAAAGACGATCGATTGAGGCTTCATCTATCCCTCCCATCTGGAAGAAGCAACAGGGTTCAAAGAAAACAAGTCAGAGTATGCAAGGAAAATAAACAAGCTAGCTTACTGATCAGCATCCTCAATATGACCCAGGACCGCAAAAGCTCTTCAATATTAGTCTAGCAGGTCTTCCCAATAGCAAAGATAGCGGAAAGCCCAGTCATTAGTTCCGAAATGTACCTGGTTGTATATGAACATGCTTGATAATAGAACGGCCAACGAAAATATCTGGATACTATAGGTGCCCTGTCAGAAAGGAAATAGTGAACATGAGACAACAGAACAGCAAACAGAAGGAAAAATATACTCTAGTGCACAAAAGCAACCTCAAAATCAATTCACCAGAACAGATTAATGATAACAAACATTCCTCAAAATTACAATTAGGAAACAAGAACTTTGACAGTCTATGAGATTGTCAACAGAAACGAGCATCACACTTTTTTTTTAACTAGCTTTTGTACCACAGTGCTGTTTTTGCAAGGTCAGTACGTATTGATGAAAAACAACTATTAACTCCTTCGCAGGTCACCTGCTGAGTTAAAAAAAAATCCTAACCACATGAAATTTCCATAAAGAATATATTTGCATGGACATAAGTCAGAATAGACAGAATTGACATTAGAAGTTTGTATATCCCTCCAAGTCATTGTCATTGTCATGATCATGTCAATAAAAGAATCCGAGAACTATTGAAAGTAAAAATCTTTTGATCATTTCGTCATCAAAATTCAACTAGTCACTCAAATAAATGTGGCCCCAAATAAACGATGACATTTTCCAATATCATTTAGCACACCATGAGATTGTCATTAACGAAAAATGGGTCAATTTAAAGGTAAAGCTAAAGCTACACAACATACCGTTTGATCATAAGCATCAATTCCTTCAGTGTCCAACAATACAAGATTGTATTCAGTTCCATCAAGACCAGTTCTCTTCAAAGGTGCGCTCCACATCCAAAGTCCCTTGGTGCAAGGTCTATGTGTTGATGCAACTTGAAAACCACTGCTTTGCCCTAGAAGCTGCATACGAAAGTCATAATTTATCGTCTGACGATGAAATGGAGAACAAAGTAGAAAAGCACGCAGCAAAGGAATATCATTTAGCAAAATAAAACACAAAAAGGTACAATAGCAAAATGAAGTTACAACTCAAGCTCCAAGTACACCCAACCATTCAGGAAAAAACATCCTGACGTAGTCTGATGGATTCATAGAATAAGGATTTGAATATGAGGTTCATCTGATGGAACTGATTGAATTTAAGTGAAACACTTTTGACTCAGTACACAGTACACGTCACACCATCAGATGTCAGTCTCTATTCATGTATTAGCAGTTTCTTTCTTTCTACTAATGGCCCAGCAACTTATTACCGTTTACCAGTGTGGTTCATTGTGTCTGTTGTATCTTTGTTTCTCTCTTTTCTCTTTTACGACTTATAAATCAAACATGTCATATCTGTACTCCGCAATGAAAGTACAAAGCTCATATACATCCTCGTATTTTACCACCCAAAATCTTGTGGTTATTGCCACATGCACCTAACAATTACTACCAATGACTCCGTCCAGATGACATGAATCACTGTATTTCAATTTCAAACAATTCTTACGGTTAACGTTTGCAGTGTTCTTATCCTGTCAGCACCAACTTGTTTTACCAATTTTGCAGTTCCATTATTCCAAGAGATATGCAAGGCTCCTTGATTAGCTTAATCAGATATTTATCAGAAGATCACAACTTTACATGCAATCATTAAATGATAATAGCTGAACTGAAATCCACATAACCTAATATAACACTCAACTCTAACACAACCACATAACCCCTAAGCAATCACGGCGGCACACAAGACTTCCAAATAGAAATTTAAGAAACCGCTCTAATGCCAGACGGAGATTACAAAATTTGGAAGCGCTAAGCGAAGCAACCAAGAGTCAGAACTACAGCTAAATAAACAGTATTTGAAGCAGTACATTAGTATTGAAGCCGTCACGAAAAACACACATCCTGTAATAATACGGACACAACGAATGTTCATCCTTCAACGTTGTATGCACCCGTGTTGCTAAATCCGCACTCTGAGTTCCAACTCCCAAATCCTTCAGTCTAACATAGTGATCTCACAGCAAAACCAACCAAATCACGAGCAAAAGCTCTAATTCCACCAGTAAATAAACCCTAAAATAAAATTTCGTCTAGACCGCAACTCAAGTTGCTAAATTCATCCATTCATCTTCCAAAGATAGTCACGCTAGGTCAAACATATCGATCTATAAAACAGCAAAAAGCAGAGCCGAAACCCTAGACGCACATTGCCGAAAGCCAGCCAAACGTTCCTCAAACCCAAAAGGCAAGAGCGCGTACCTGGTTGAGCACGAAGCTCTTCCCCTGGCGCGCGCGGCCGCAGACCGAGACGACCCCGATGGGGCCCTTCACGAGCTGCAGCGCCGCGACCGCCTCGGGGTCCATCACGAACTTGCCCTTCTCGTCGCAGTAGACCAGCCGCAGCGGCCGTCCCAGTGCCCCGCCGCCGTTCCCGAGGGGTGCGGCGGAGGGGGTGGCGCCATCCTCGCCGGCGCTGGGAGCCTCAGCGCCGCCGCGCAGGCCGAGCATCTGGAGCATCGCGAACTTCACCGCCGACGGGAAGGGCTGCTTCTCTCGCGCTACTCGTTTCAAAAAAGAATGGAAAGAAAAGATGGCACCGTGGGGTTCGAGGATGAAACGACGAAGGAAGGAGGCCACGCGGTTGGTTTCGAGTCGAGTCGATTCACGCTGCGTTGGAAGCGACGTGGCATTTTGGGTTTAGATGCTTTGTCCTCTGCGCTGGACTTGGGTCTTGGTTGGTTGCTTGGCCCAGTTGGTCGGTGCAGATGCAGCGCACGCCAGAAAAGTTTTTTTGAAATGAAAAATGTATTTCCTTCATGGGCCTCATGGACTTTACACTTGGGCCCTTATTGGGCCTATGTTCTCATTGCATGGCCCGTTTGTTTCAGCATACGAAGATTAGCACAGACCGTCATATTTTCTGTCCGCCCCTGCTTTCCTCTAAAAAATCTTTACTATCTATAAAATTTGAGTTGGTAACTGTGATGATGGTGGTGTCACACCCTCCTCTAATCAACTCTCTAACTCTCAACAAACTCTGCTAAACAGACTCTAATCTTTATGTAACTCTCAACAAATTCTGCTAAACATACTCCAATTTTTATGTTCTGAGTTAGTTTTTTACTCTGCTGAAATTTATTATCTTACTAAACAATAGAATCTAATCTTTACGTTCTAAGTTAGCTGGCTTGCTAGTGCTGTTCCTTTCCACACATGTGCGTAAATTTTATTATATATGTGCATGTGTGTTGTACGAGAACTCTACTATTAGATCGTTGTAAGGCAAAACTGTATATTTTGTTATTAATTTATGGTTTTAGTCAGAACATAAGATGTTGTTCTACTATTTGAGATTTCTTTACAACGTATGAACACCGTGCTAGTATATATCATATTTCTGTCCTACAAATTAAGTAACCAAGCTTGCATCTTACATCAGCTGCAATAGGAAAATAAAAGGGTTGCATCTTGGATTACCTAATATAGATGTAGTCATGTAGACTTTGCTACATATATACGTGCTAACGCCGCATCTGGTCATATGATTTATTCTGATGTAGCCATTATTGGTTCACCACATCATGCAAAGCAAACCTGTTACCTGTCTGAATCTGAACCAAAGACACGTCCCATCTTTACCAGATTAGCAAAAGATGGTTTCTGAAATGCCATGTGGCCCTGCCAGAATTGCACCGATGATTTTTCTTTATGCAGGCCCATTTGCAACAGAATCTTACAGACGCCGTTTGGTCGGGTGCGATGCGTTGTCCATCAAATCTCAATTGATCGCGCTTTTACAGACTTTTTTTTAAAAGATTATACTGGTAATAGGTCTAGCTGGTTGAACCATTAACAAGTAAGCAAACACTGACTTCGACTACATATTTCAGCACTGTATTTGCAGCACTAAAACGGCAAGAAAATGAGAGGTTTTGCAGCGACCAAAGGGTGCTTTAACTAATGGCGACAGCACTTAGTTGGATTTGCGAGAGAACACTGTTAGATTAGTAGTTGATCCTTATAAGCCGGGAAAGTGTAGGGGGTAGGCCAATCCAAAGAAAGTGAAAGCAAGATGCTACCAGACAAAAGGTTCAGCTGAAACCAAAAAAAGGCACAAGCTGACATTTCCATAGTGTTCAGCGTACAAAATAGCTAGGTTCCCTATCTAATTGCCTAGAGCACTTGCTTA
Source organism: Stipa capillata (assembly GCA_019208055.1). Lineage (NCBI taxonomy): Eukaryota > Viridiplantae > Streptophyta > Magnoliopsida > Poales > Poaceae > Stipa > Stipa capillata. The sequence goes on from JAGXJF010001792.1 coordinate 205,089, forward strand.
ATCTCGCTTCACACCTCTCAACTCCGATGTTAATTAATTACTAAAAAGGAAAAGCTACTAGGTTGCAAAGTGTCATTTTTTATGTGGACAGCCTAGCTAGTGTGTCATTCTGTAACCCTACCGCATGCGCCTTTGTTGTAGTAGTACTCCTTTTTAATTCATATATGGAGTATTCAGTACCTCTTGGATTCAGATGCTTGGGTTTTCAGAAAAACGTTAGTAACAAGCTACTAACGTGAACAAATATATAGCCAAGTGAACACTAGCTCGGCGCACGAATCTCAAAGCACATCAAACGGAGTAGAACGCGTGTAAGATCAGAATCATGTGCCTACCCGTGGGCAAAGCTCGAGAGACTCCAACCCTTGAATCCTTGATCCATCAAGTGGAACGACAAACACAAGAAACAACGGTCGCTGAAATTTTTCATCAGCACAGCCAGCTACTGGTTGCTACATCCATGATCCGTCTTCAGCTAGATGCACTCGCCAAGCAGACCTGTTCAGATGCAGGACAAACGCATGAAGTTTGGCGCGGGGTCCGAGAGTTTCGTCGATCTCGCTTTGTGTTTGTGTGGTCACTCTACTCGGAGCGCCCTGCTGCCAAGATCTGCCGGCCATTCGCTGGCCTACGCATGGATCATGATTCATGACGCCCTCCATCCCCGGGAGGGCGAGCCAGCCCTCGATCGAATCCTGCAATCAATAGACGCGCGCCCGGCCAGCGTCCCCCCGGCTTAAACGCGCAAATTCCTGCGATCCCTTTCGAGTTCGCGCAGGCCGGTTGGCGCGTTCATGCATGCATGCCGGGTCCGCCCTGCCTCTGCCTGCGGTAGCTCCTGGTCGCGAGGCTAGCGTAGCATGGTCCAGCTGCTGCGTGATTGCACATTTGCATCCCCCATGCCCTGCCAATGACAGCGTACACCAGCCAGCTCTGTGCTCTGTGAAACGTAGAAGCGGCAGCAGGAGGAGGAGGAGGAAGGATTGTTTATCTCTCCTGCTGCTAGAGCTAGACCCGTAGATCACTCTTCGTGCTAATTTGTGAAGTGGTTTGCGTGTCCGTGCATGTCCCGGTATATCCAGGATATGCTTTGGAGTCCGGACATATGGATGTTAATTTGGGTTAGTTAAGGACTGTCTCGTCTTAGCCTAACAAGAAGGTCAATCTTGGTGTATATTTTACACCTTTTCACTTGTCTAGGTGCTATACTAGTTTTTCTCGATCCATGCATGTAGAGAATACGACCAATCCACACTTAACGCTGGTGGGTCACCAGCTAGCTTTGTGCTGCAGCTGAACAGGTCTTATTTGACGTTGCCTTCCATTTGCTTTGATATATGGCAAAGCGGGGAAACAAAATGAATGGCTTTTATCCTGGGTTTAGGTGCGCAGCATTTTCTAAAGCTCAAAAAGGACACGCGGCCTTTTGCCAAACGGGGGATCGAAATCATTAGGTCGGAGCATTCACTCTTAGTATCACCAGGGTAGCTCGTTGTATGGACTCAAAATTCAGAAACATCGTACTGATCTTTATATTCTCAGATCACTGAAACACATTAATCACAAAACATACAAACCTCTATTTGCAAGTTTTATTGTTTCCATCAGCGTCACATCCTTATGATCTATCTGTCCATTGTTCCTTTGCCCTGTACGAGAAACCTTTAACCCGAAGATGTACCAAAAAGAAGCATTTCGTGAAGTCGTGCAAGCTAGCGTCTTTCCATGAAGCGATGTTGCTAGCTTTGCATTGATGTCTATGCATCCTTTTACCCACTCCCATACATCACATCCCTTCCCATTTTCTACTCCTAGCTACTATTCATTCAGCTGATTCATCTTTAGCAAGCTATATATTGGGAGGAAAATGGATGTTTTGGCCCGCGACCATGACCAATTTCAAAAATAGCCCGTCTCGCAACACAACGACAAAACTGACGCCGCAATGGTTTGGACAGCCGCCACGTGGCACCGGTTGCGCTCTGCAGCCACGACAGGTCTCCTATCGCACCTCCAGACCGCGACAGCACCCGGGCCACGCGACCAGCGGCCGCAACGCACGATAGCCCAGCTGTCGACCAACTGTCATGGCCGCAGAGCGCGACAAGAGACCTGTCGCGGCCGCAACGCGCGACAGGAGCAGTTTCGCAGCGGCGGCGGCAGGCCCAAGTGATATCGCGTCTGGCGGGCGCAACAGGTGGCATGTGGCGGCTGTCCAGACTATCACGATGTCAATTTTATCATTGCGTTACGAGACGGATCGTTTTTAAAATTAACCCCGATCGCAGGATCAAAACTTTTCCTATGTTAGGCTCCTCAGAACTAGTACTACTATACTCACCTCTTTGTAGGCAATAGCTAATCACTTGGTCCCAATAAAAGGCAAATAGCTAATCACTAGCTCGCGCCCTCGTAATCATCACGGTTGCCACAAATCAAAGGCGCACCAATCCAATCATACTATCAGAAAACAGTGATATGTTAGACGTGACTGAAGTCTACAACTAGCACACATATAGTCTTTACCGATGGGTTCCCGATTCAATAACTTTTCTTTTCTCTTCTGTCACGATCCAATTAAAAGAGCAGTACTAATGGTGCAGCACGCATGCTATATGCTCTTCTTATTTATACATAGCTGTTGTTTTAGACATTTTTTAATATGTATTTTTATTGTTATATTTTATATGTATAGTTAGTAAAAATTATAAAAATTATATTTCGAAAATATTTTTTATGATCAATACAATGATCCTATTTTTACCTCATCAAATATTTTTTAACCTATTGATAATTAAAGTAAAAAATATTTAACTACACGCTTTCTAAAATGTCTTCTATTTCTAAAAAGAGAGGTAGTAATATATTCATTTGCGTAGTCTTGTCGCTAACCCGACCTCATCACCCTTTACTAACATGGATCGATGGTCTGAACACATCCCGTCTGCAGATAATGCAACGCAATAGGTTTTAACCTCTTTTAATTCGGGTAGCTAGGTAGCAGCTCGATCGATCTCCTCCCCGGCAGCCAGCAATGGGATTAATAGCACCATTTATGGAGTATTAAAAGGGGAGTACAGAGGCGCTGCATCGAGTTGGACGTAGTACGGACGAACGACAGCGACGTATACCCATTCTCTCGATCGATCGGTTGGTCGACGACGACGATGGATCGATCGAGTCCGAGGAGCAGGGCCCGACCGGGTACGGGCAATCAGGCAGGAGGAGATCGCGCCATCGGGCCGGGTCGGGGGAGACGACGACGACGACGACGACGACAACGACAACGCGGACGGCAGGATGATCCCCACCACGTGAGGCCGGGCGCATACTTCCGCCTTGCCCCCGCGCGCGCGCGGGCGCGGCGCCGGCGCGGCCTGATTTTATTTCTAGAGCCCTGGCTAGCCCTGCTCTGCGGTCAGCTGCCTTCACGCACTGCTTTGCTGCACATTTTCTGGTTTTCTTTGCGTGTGTTGTCTAGCGCTAACCGGCCCGGCTACTACCAGGGATGTTAATAATGCGCGCTGCCTTGTTTTGTGTTTGTCCGATCGAAATAATGCGCTCGTTGCCGTGTCACTGTGTGCTGTTGAACCGCGACTGTGCTTGGATCGATCTTGCCTTTCCCAGCCCAGCAATGTCTGGCTGGTTAAGCTTTTTGTAATCAACGCAACTGTTAACTTTTAACCAAACACAACCTTGCAGCATATTTTGATCGCTCGCCTATCTTCTACGGTCTCCTGAAGTAGCTGATCCCTATCCTGAAGTCTACCCTGCCGAAATCTGAATTGTTTTCTCTGGTGATCCGTTTATCCAACAGTCTTTGGCACGGATTTGTACCTCCAAACATATGTCACGTCGTCTGCTTTCACATATTTGGTGAAGATTCTGTTGCGTAGCTTACTGGTGCAACATTTCCAAGTTTCAACACGATGACGAGAAAAGCAGTACATGCTTGCGACATAAAGAACCTGTCTTTTCTGGCGCGTAAAAGTACTTTGTCCCCATGTAACGGACACCAAGTGGTACGCGCGCATCCTTGTAAGTCGTAAAAGATTGTCCTTTTCTCTCACTTGTACACGAGGCCCTACTTTATTCATGTCGGTTTATTTGGGTGTATTTTCGTTGCTACTAGTTCTTACCCTAAAACTTTCAGCTATAGGAGGAGCTAAAAGTCTAGCAAAAACAGACGCGTCCGGTTTAAAAAGAAAAAGTTGCTTCCACTTACCCCAATGACATCCCCCATCGATGATAGAAATGCAAGTATGCCATCCAGGACTTATGATCATAACAGTTTTCCACACAAATAAAGAAGAAACATGTTTTCCCATGTAACGGTCCTATATCGTTCCTCGATAGTGCATGAAACTCCAATGAACCCGCGCCGTGGGTTGGGTTGGGTTGGGTGGGGGCTACTAAAGGCTCCCTCCGGTTGCCCGTATCATCTGGCTCAATCGCGCTAGCTAACTTTGACAATTTACGATAACCACAGATCCTGGCTGCCACAGTCCCGCCCGTGCCGGCCGGGGGAAATGCCACGCATCCGTCAGGTGGAGGCGAAGGTACGTCAAAGATGTGCCTCCGAGTCACGGCCCCGATGGGGGTTGAGGAGCGGGCGGGTAGTGCAGAACGGACGGAACGCGCAGCGATTTGCCCAATCATATATATATACGGGGGAAGCATGAAGGCTGCCGCGCCGTGGTGCCGTGCCGTGTGCGCTGCGCTCGGGGAGTCGTGATCGCATGCACCGTCCCATGCGCTGATGCGCGCGGCCGCGGCCCACAGGCCACAGGGCGTGCTTCCCTTCCTTTTTTCCCCGTCCTTGGACGTGCGCACGCTACGTGGGGTGGAGCCAAAGCGTACGATAAAGAAGAGGGTGAGCAACGGCACGGGGATCTTCTACCTCTGCTTGCGTTGTCAAAGCAAAGCTCATGCCTGTTTTTTTGCTTCAAAAGGAGATAGAAATAGGAAGAGCAAATGCAGGTTACGCACGAGGTCCCCAAGGGTTCCCAAACGTGAATGCTTCCTCGCCAGCTCGCCTAATAACTTTTCTACGTCGATGAATGAATTCTGTGTGGCGTTTTCAATGGAGGTATGGAACAGGCGGTAACAAAAAAATTGCCTGACATGCATGTCTTGTCGTTATTAATCCGTTTCGAGCTTTGACCTACACGGAAAATCATGGTCAGCCTATGTTTACTGTGTGCATCCTAGCTTGTTCATTACTACTTGGTCGTTGTCACATTTAGTGGTACATGGTAAAGACAAACGGTACAAGCTAGGCTCACCAGAGTGCGAGACCGAGACGCCAGTTAGTCAAAATCTAACTACAGTGTACGATGCAAGAGTGGGAATGTGATCGTGGATATCTCAAGCTGAACTTTGAAACCATGCACAAATTCATACCCCATATTCAAACGATCCTGTGCATGGTACAAATGATGCATTCCCCGATCTTATGATTAACGAGATTTTCTAAGCGTAGAAATATAAGCATTGAATCTATGACTTGTTGTATCAGAGGAAAATTGAAAACACATGAATAAATACTAGAAGTTGTTTAATTGCACCATAGAATATTTCTAGTTGTTTGGTGTATATCATAATTGTCATAGAAACAAATAATTTTTTTAAGAAGTTAGACTCCATAGAATTTTTTTAGAATTACATACAAACTAGTCCATAGGAAAAAATCATATGGTTGTTAATTCCACAAATCAATAGCTCTATAAAATATTTTATAAAAAATATAATTTGTAAGAATAGTTATAAAATATATTTGAATCAAAGAGGCTCTTACGTTGGTTTGCTTTTAAAGAACTAACGGAGTTAAAGTAGTCTCCTTTCTAAAGTAAATAAACAGGAGTTACAAGCTAGCCAACTTTGTTCTTTACAACTTTGCAAATTAAGTGGCGCCTTTGCTAAAGGCAGCCAGGCATGTACGCCAAGAGGATATCAATGGCAAGAACCGAGGCGTTCATAGGGCAGAAGGCTCAGGTCAAACACACGTTGGAGTAGCTTTTGCTCAGGGAGAGGAGGGCGGAAAGCAGACCCGGCAGCTGGGCCCCGCGGCTCAGATTGCATACAAAAGCCTCTCTCTCTGAGGGACGCGGGCCCACGAGCGGCACAGGCGACGCGTCCTTTACTCGAAAGCAAACAACAGAACGCAACAGGGAGGAGCAGCAGCAGAGCAACTGCACAAGCAACAGCGATAACAAATGTCATTGCGCTCTCTCTCTCTCTCTCTCTCTCTCTGCCTCTCTCTCCTCTCCTCTCTCTCTATCTCTATCTTCTCTGTGATGACTTCCGGAAAAGCAGAGTGGCTTCTCCCCCGTCTTGTCATGCTCCATGTCTCACTACAACTTAGATATCACCCACCCATTTAATAACTCGTAGCTAGCTTCTCGTCACAAGCCAACAAGCCTTTTTGACTGTTCGAGTCGCTTTGATCGGCTGGCTGAAGGGCTCATTTCAGGCCCCACATGCCAGCCTATGCGTGGGTTCCCAGGCGAGCCAGAGACCGCCAAAGCTAAAGCAGCAAGCGAACCCCCTTACCCCCTCTCCGTAGGCCCGGTCCATGACCCGGACATCATCATGCCTACAGTGGAGGATCGATCGGCTACTGGGTGCATAATGCCACTGATTGCCCGGATCGAGTAAATCCAGCGTATGTGTAGGTCAGGGGCTCAGGCCACTGTGAGGTTCTAACATCCGCTGATTAGCAAAACCGTACGCATTTTGAACTGTTTTCCAATGTGATCGAGCTGAACAGAGCAGGCTGCTCCTCGCTGCGTCTATGGCGTGGGTACGGCCATTTACCACGATACAGTGCCGTGCAATGGTAGCAGAGAGAGGCGCTCGTGAGTAGGGGGAGAGATCAGGGTACGAGCGAGCGTGGTCCATGGAACGGAACAAGCGAGCGAGCGCCCGGGACCCCAGGCGCGCGCGCGCAGGGCAGGGGAGGCAGGGCAGAGGCTGCTGCTGCATGTGGAGCGGAGCTGCGGCCAGCGTGCGGCAGCAGCTGCTTCCTGCAAACGGCAGCTCTGACCCACGCCCGATAAAAGCGAGGAGAAAGTTGAGGTGGGGCGTTTCAGTTTCGCGACTAGCCTAGGCCTAGCCTACACGCTGCCTGCTCTGCTGCCCCTGCTCCTTTGTTTACTCGGCAGATAATTTATTTCCTTGCCCTCCTACGGCTTGTATTAGGCTGTAGCTGTGTAGCTAGCTGCACTGCTCATGCGTGATTTTTGTATGCCCGTTTCCTCTGCCATGAGTAGATGATGATGATCTATGGAGGCATGCTGGCTGTAGATCGTGCTCTCTCTCTCTCTCTTCATGCATGGGTGGAGGTGGATGTATGTATGTGTGTGAATGAGCATATCTGGCGTGGTGACTCTGAGCTGCTTTTGGTCGTTTCCCTCCCTTTAGACACTGGCATCTCGGAGCGGTGGCAGCGACAGCACCATGAAATTTGGCAGCGGCAGTAGGCAGGCAGGCAGGCAGGCAGGCAGCTGGGCGTCGATAGTACTAAGCCAAAGCATGGGGAGCCATTGATATTTTTGTTCCTAGTTCGAGGCTTTGCACCTCCCGCCCTGATAAACCTAAGTTTTGTGAACCAGTACCCTCCTACGCCTGAATCTAGTATTCATGTCAAGCATGGCCCTGCGCTTTCAAGTCTGATAAATTCGTGAAGGTACTAGTTAATCGCTGCGTCAGATCTGGGGTGAGCTGGTCCTGTTTGGTCAGGACGCAACAGATTTTAACAATAGTTTTAGCATTGCACGACTTCTTCGTTGACGGTACATGAAGTACAGACATGTATGACTTGAAAGCTATGTTAAAATAGGAGTGGAGTATGGATCACCACGTACGTACATCATGTACCTAGGAGCAGATCAAAGTTAGCGGGACGAAGTTTCAGAGCTTAACCGACAGGCACGACAAGTCCTGGAACGAGAACAATAAATGATCGCGATCGGGCAGGTAGCGGCAACCAAACGTTGTCGCTGCCATATTTCTAGCCCGATGCCGCTCGCCATTTCCATGAAAAGATAACAAGACACTACCGCGACCGTGGAACCCCGTATACGGACGCGAGAATTAAAAACGCGACAAATCGAATCCTCGTCTTAAAACCGATTTATCCCAGGACCACATGTGATCGATCGATCGATCGACGCGCGCGTGGACCACCCGACCGCGCCAATAATGGCGAGGTGGCGTGCCACCACACGGATATTTACACCGGTTGCAAGGGACGCTTGGGCTGCAACGGGCACCACTTGGGTGCACCTGACTTCGGTAGCTACGTGCCCTTGCTAGACCTCTGTTTCATCACTTAAAAAGGTAATAAAAGAAGTCGAGAGAAATTTGCGACGCTCGCGTAGCATGCATGTATCATGACATAAACATTTAGATTCCAACTCGAAAAAAATACAAAATCAGCTGTATATAGTATAAATCTGAAATAAACATTGTTCTAGTGCTATTTAGTAATACTATTTGTGATTGCATTTTTCCTTTTTTTTCTCGACGTGGTTCGAATTTTGAGCTGAAATTATATAGTATTGCAATTGCACGTTGTGTGAATGTTGTCAAAATATTTTACTTTTTACAATTTTTTAAGTGGTGCACGAATAAACTAATGTCCAAGTACATCTAAGCCCCTGAGACCATCCCCAACAATTTGTTAGTGTGCTTGTTACTGTGGTGAAAGAAAATGATCAAACTCATCAAGCGTGACAAGCTATATAACTATGTTATTAAAACCTAAAAAAGGCATGTTGATACAAGTGAGTGAATCTCATTAAATATATTTTTTAGTAACAAACCTCTTTCTAATAGAGCATTTACTGTTACAGTTCCTAGATACAAGAGTCAGACTACTACTCACTAAACTCCCTCCCATACTCTTTTTCTTTCCTCTATCTTCTACATCATCCGAAATCTTACGTGACACCGTTTTAGTTCATCTGAGATCCTACGCGGCACCGTTATTGTTGAAGATTTTTTTTTGAAGAAGTATATGGTTGAAGATGTTCTGAGAAGATACGAGTCACCGCCGGCAGCAACAGCTCAACAAACCAGGCATGCCATGGAACGCGAGAGAAGATGAGTGAGTCCCTGTGTTAATGTGCGGAGGAAGGATGTGGGAGACGGGGACGGGGATTCGGTGGACACGGGCGGATGGCTACAGGGTGGCGATAGTAATAGAAGCCCGGGCTGCAGGAGGTACGGTCCGCTTTTGATGCTTTGACTCTTAAACGACTGGTAGCTGTACAAGAGATGAAGCTGCAAATACAGAAACGGCGCCATGGCACCGAAGTGGCAGCAGAGCTGTATAAATACTGTCAGTACTATGCAGAGCTACCTACTTACTTACTTCTATACCGGTACTGGCAGTGGTAAAATTATGGTAGTGGTAAAATGGCCAAACTAACGTGTGCTGTACTGCTGTGTAGTTTGGAGACTCGAGAGGGGAGTATATACTGACTGACACTAGTGTTACTCGGCCGAGCTAGGACTTTCAATTTCAGGTGGGACTGGAGGCACAAATCTAATAGGGTAAAAATGCCAAGTTCCTAAAAATCCATAGGTTCGGGTTGGAATTGGGTTTCAGAATTTATTATCACAGACATTACTCGTAACAGATTATCGTCACTTGTGATTACTACTATCATTAGACATCAGATGCATATGCATGTTCTGACATCACACTAAGACTTACGTCACCAGCGTGATTCATTGTTCACCGATGAACGAGGTGAGTACGAAATAATCTTACCTGGCGTATGATGCTCTTTAATGGCTATAGTATACTACGGTAGATCTCGTGCGGATCATCACAAACGGTCTATTACGTATAGACGGCTTAATAGAAGGTTTCTATCAAATAGATATCACAACAGATTTTTCTATGATAAATTAGTCATCACGTAACAGTTTTATTTTAAAACCTATTTATGATGTTGAGCAACACATCATAGATAGATTTTTAAAATAAAACGATCAGCCCAGCCTAATAGATCTACTAACTCACTGATATTTATTTGGATCTCACTCTGAGCGAACCCTAATTCTCTCCACCTCCTACCCACGTGGCCGTGCCTCTCTCTTCCTACTCGTGTATGGTGTCGTTCTCTCCCTCCTCTCTTCTCCCTTCTCCTCTCTCATCTCCCTTGCGTAGACTTGCACAAGTAGCGGAAAGTGGCCCGCAAGATTAGGCCATGGTGGTGGCCTCCTGTGCCTATCACTTCATGCTGGAGGACACGCGCCTCCCCGACAAGCTCACTTGGAAGGACCATCGCGACGCTGACCTTGCCAACAGATCGTCGAGCTTGACCAGGCCTCCTCGACGCCGGCACTTGCCTTCACGCCGTCCTCAACGGCAACATACATGGGCTCAGTTTGTTGTTGCGTGCCGCTTCTTCTATTTTTTGTTGGTTGCTCTCTTCATAACATCATGCTAATTGATTGATCTCCTTCATTTTTGTTCTTCATGTGAAAGGCTAAGATGGTCAAGAAGAGAGACCGCTCGTGCACAAGTCCAAGAAATGGTCCAAGGACTTTGAGGCGGCCGAATCCGGCAACAACACGCCGTCCTGGAGCTCAAGGCCGCCAGATCTAGCAGTGGCAAGTGTCCCTGTGCTCATGACAGAAAGATCCGGCGACAGTGGGTCGTCACTGAGCTCAAGGCAACTGGATTTAGTGGCGATGTGTCTTCCGCGAACTTCCTATAGTTGGATTCGACACCGACAGGTGTAGTAGCTTGGAGGATCCAATGGCGGATACATGGGCAACTGATGGTGACCGAGCTCAAGACTGTTGTGTTTTTTTCGTAGTTAATGGCCTCTTTGGATTGAAGGATTTTCAAATAAATTTTATAGGATTTGAATCCATATGAATTTTTTCTACGGAGACCCTTTAGATTGCAAGAATTAGGTCATAGAAATCTATAAAATTCCTATGGAATGGCTCAATACTTAGACATTTTGGAGGAATTATAACATGAGTTTAGACCTCATAGAAAATTACCATAATCTTTTTTATCTTCAAATTCCTGTGGAGCATCCAAAGAACTAGTTTAGTATATTTCTGTGTTTTTATTTTTTATAGGTTTACACAAGTCATAACGTCTCATTTTTTAACATAGACCTTATAAGTGTTTTATCTCGCAGAATCCAACGACGGATGTGTGGGCGACTGATGGCGGCCGAGCTGGATGATGCTGTGTTTTTGCTCTCACTCTCCCACAATGTGTCATCACATGCACTTTTTTTTTGCGGGGGATACGAGAGCTTTATTACTCCGAAACCGGATTACAATCATAAGCAATTATGTCTGAAATACAAGCGGGAAAACAGTGAAACAGCACATCAGTTCGTTCACCGTCCCTTGCAAAAGAGGCTAAATATATGTGCAGCCCTGTTTTGGTGTGTACTAACCTTTTTGAGCACAAGCTCCTTACTTCCTGAGACTAGCTGCTTCAATTCTTTTATGATGTGGGATGCCCAAGACCTGTCCATCTCCGTAGAACTTATTGCCTTTAACATTACTGCACAATCTGATTGAAGGATGATTGGCAGGTTTGTATGTTGCAGAGCCAGGGATACACCAAATATAGCAGCCTGCAATTCAGCCTCAAGTGTCTCTGAAAAATGCGGCAAACTCTTCTAGGCTGATACTAGCACTTGCCCTTCCGCATTCCTTATTACTGCACCTGCTCCTCCTGATCCATTCAGATATGAACCATCCGTACTCACAGCAACCCAATCAAGACCAAGGGGAGGCCATGGTTCCATTCTCTCCTTCCTTTTCAAATCAGAAAAACTGCTTCTGACTTCTCCTACTACATTCTTTCCCTTTATTAAATCTCTTCCATCGTTTTGTCTGATTTGCAACAGTGAATCCTGATAACTACACATGTACCTTCTTGTTGCCTCAACTGGGGGGGGGGAGGGGTTGGCCTTGTTATGCATTGTGTCATTCCTAAGTTGCCACACCCTCCAGATTATCAAGATCACCCTTATGCGCTCTTCTATTGATATAGTACTCAGTAAATCAAATAGCCACTTCGGCCCTGTGTTCCTGAACGCCTCACATGCCGGCAAGCACCATACTTCCCTCGTGGCCTCCCACACAGCCCAAGCATTAGGACATGTAACTACTGCATGAAAGGTATCTTCCTCCACCATACCACGCCTAGCACAAGTTACAGTTTGTTCAATATGATGTCGATTCTTGCACACCATGGTCGGTAGCCCACCTGAAATTAATTTCCACGCACATATCTTCATCTTTTGAGGCACGGGGGTTTGCCAAATTAACTTCCACACTGGCCTTTCACCGGAAGGCCTCGAGCTAGACACGCCCACTGATCGACCACGAATATGCTCAGCAACAAGGTGATAAGCACTCCTAACAGAAAATATACCTGACTTTTCAGGGTGCCAAGCCAAGAAATCCTCATCTAGTCTCCGTGATGTTTTGACTTGTAAAATCAACTCAACATCATCCGGTAAGAAGTAATCATGTAATAAATCCTCCATCCACGCTCCAGATTCATCCAGAAAGCTAGCTACTCTTGTATACCTGTAGTGACCCTGCTGAGAAATTGGTCTCGTTGAGGCACCCCGAGGAATCCAAGGATCACGCCAAGTCTGCAGTGTCCTTCCATTCCCAATTCTCCAGATTATCCCCTTCTTTAGCAACTGAAGTCCATATTCGATTCCTTTCCAAACTGCTGAGGCACTACCAGTACAGACCAGATCCACAAGATTGCCATTACGGTGGTATTTTGCCTTGATCAATCTAGCACATATGCTATCTGGCCTATCTACCAATCTCCATGCTTGACGAGCTAACAAAGCCCGATTGAAGAGACACATATCACGAAAACCAAGACCACCAAGGTTCTTTGGGAGTATCATTTTTTCCCATGCAACCGAATGCATTTTATGCTTTCCGTTCTCCACACCCCCATCAATAGCTTCTTACTGACTTCGTCAAATCATCACAAACCGATATTGGCAACTTGAACACACTCATGACATAAGTAGGGAGGGCTTGTGCCACTGATCTAATCAAAATTTCCTTGCCCCCACTGGACAAACATTTCTCTCCCCAATCAACAAGACGCTTACTCATTTTGGCTTGTAGCATTTGGAATTTGCTCCTATTCATTCAGGCAGCCCCATGTACTTTGCTTCGAAACCCGAGTGAGTTATATATAAAATATGTTTGATCTCCTCCTGAATTCCTGAGGGACAGCTCCCACTGAACAGCATAGAGCACTTGGCCGGGTTATCACAGGCACTTTGACGTAAGGTGAAAATGTTTTTCACTCGTACGTAATGACCTGGTGCGTAGTAGTGGCAGGAGTACTAGTACTACCTGCTGTTTAACTTGTGCAGATCTTACTAGGGAGCAGCAGTGGTACTACACTTCGGTCTACGGTGGTGTACAACTACTCTCCTGCCGTGTCCTGCGTCCACCCATTCCTGTCCTCACCACCACCTCGTCTCTCTCCTCTGCCGCGGCGGCAGAGCTGCCCGCCTGCCCGCCTGCCTGCCTGCCTGCCTGCCTGCTCTGCGCCATCACTGTGCTCGCCTCCCGCCTCTTGCGCTCTCTTTTTCACCTTTTCCCGTTTCTTTAATCCCCCACGCCCCCGGTCCAGTCCACTCCTCAAATATCCATCCATTCCCCCCTTTTTCTCTCACTCTCCCACGAGCGAGAGAAAAAAGCATTGAACGCGAGCAGAAATAGAAGTATTAATTTCTACTGCTACTGCTCGGCACAGCGGCACAGCCATTGCAGTCGTCTGCTTGGCTGCTTCTTCTTTTTGGCTACTAGTAGTAGCGGCCCAAGCCCCGGCTTCCCCCCACCTCCATAACCCCCATTCATGGCTATTACCACGATGTGTCACCCCACCACACCTCGCCGTCCCCTCCTCCTCCCCTTCCCCTAACCCTAACACTAACGCTACGCTCCTCTTCATTAATCACTTGGCCTTCGAGCGAGCTCTGCGTGCTCCCCGCTCCCTACGCCTCGTGCTTCCCGCTCGCGAGGAGAACTTTGGTTGCTGCTTTTGGGTTACCTTCGCCGGTGCGGCGGCATGGCCGGGATCGACCTCAACACCGTGGAGGAGGACGAGGAGGAGGCGGAGGAGGTGCTGATGGCGGGCGACTGCGGCTCGTCACACCACAGCCAGGGCAGCTCCGCGGCGGGGACGGGGTCTCCGCCGCCTCAGCCGCCCAGGCCGAGCACGGTGTGCCTCGAGCTATGGCACGCGTGCGCGGGGCCCGTGGCGCCGGTGCCGCGGAAGGGGAGCGTCGTCGTGTACCTCCCGCAGGGACACCTCGAGCACCTCGGGGACGCGCCCCCCGCCGTGGCGGCGGCTGCCGTGCCGCCGCACGTGTTCTGCCGTGTCGTCGACGTCACTCTCCATGTGGGTGTGCCGGTGTCGGTGCCGGTTTCGTGCTTCCGAGCTCAGTGTGTTTTGCTTGTGTGGTTTCGCCTGCGAGTGGGAGCTTGATTGGTTTTGTGCTTGCGCTTTGCAGGCGGACGCGTCCACGGACGAGGTGTATGCGCAGCTATCGCTGCTCGCGGAGAACGAGGTGCGTGCTGCCTGCTATATAGCATGCAATAATATTTGAGTCGATTCGGTTTGATTTGTGTGCGTTGGTATGATTTGATTTGGTTTCTGACGATTTTAGGAAACGGCGAGGCGGCTGCGCGAAGGGACGGAGGAGGGGAGCGGCGGCGAGGACGGGGAGACCGTCAAGCAGCGGTTCGCGCGGATGCCGCACATGTTCTGCAAGACGCTCACGGCCTCCGACACGAGTACGCACGGCGGTTTCTCCGTGCCGCGCCGCGCCGCCGAGGACTGCTTTCCCCCTCTGGTGCGCGCATTGGCGAAAAGCTCAAATGTTTCGTGTTTTTGGTACAGACTACAATGTTTTCAGTTGTTTTACTGAATCTTTTGGTTTGGGGAGCGCAGGACTATAGCCAGCAGCGGCCGTCTCAGGAGCTTGTTGCGAAGGATTTGCACGGTACCGAGTGGAAGTTCCGCCATATATATCGAGGTACAGTAGAACAGATACATGGATGATGTTGCCTTGTATTGGTCACTGGGATATGCGCTTTGCACATACATACCAACTTCTTCATTAGGGCTCTGTACAGTGCATGCATTCCCAGTTCGAGTTGATGCGCTGGTTGTAGCAGCGCGCCTGAATCATTGAGTGAGATTCAATGATGGTACATCAATCATGCCTCATGCTTAGTACTCAGCTGCCCACCGAGAACCAGCACTCCCGGTTCTGATTGACCAGTCAACACTTGTAAATACAATATGAATCGGCTTTGCTCATCAAGGACCTGCACGTGTAGTTATGATTGATCACTTGCCCTTTTGGAATATTCATCTGAGCTTTGTATGATCCTTGCTGATGATTATACGCCAATATGACTGTTGAGCAAGTGTGTGTATTCTTCGTACTCTCTGCATTTGTTTTCTTGTGTGCTGCACCATGTTTCTCCACACCTTTGGGGATAGCTTTACTAGTGGTAATGTTACTTGCTAAACTGTTAGCTGTATTTTACATTTGCTATTTGCTACTGAACATTTTTTGGGGAAGGTCTGACACCTTTTTAAGGAATGTAAAGGACAGCCATGTGAAGTTGTCCTTCAGTTCTCAAAGATCCACATCTGAATGAAATGTTGTAGGTCAGCCGCGCAGGCACCTTTTAACCACCGGATGGAGTGCATTTGTCAACAGGAAGAAGCTTGTCTCTGGGGATGCTGTACTGTTCTTGCGGTAGGTTAATAAAATCACGCAGATAATTATCACATTATTTTGCTGCTACCTTGTAATTATTCTTTATCAATTTTCAGAGGTGATGATGGAGAGCTAAGACTGGGAGTCCGCCGTGCGGCTCAACTCAATGAATCTGCTTTTCCGGCGCTATATAGCCAATGTTCAAATCTTGGTACTCTAGCTAATGTTGCACATGCTGTGGCTACAAAAAGTATATTCCACATCTACTATAACCCCAGGTAATGAGGAACCTGCTAGTTGTTTTGTTAATGTCTTACGATGTTTGTGCTTGGTAAATTTTAGTTGCACTATACTCCTAGAAAAGTAGCATGTCTTACGTTTGGGGATGTATATAGAGACTACAGTTGTGCTAGGACTATTTTGCTGTTGACTGGTCTGGATCTTAACTGCACCCACTATTTATTACTTGTTTGTGTTATTTCTTAATGGCAATGCACTAGGTCCATCTCAGCATGTTCCATTGCATGGCTTCTTCTGGTTACTTGGGTGGTCTTGCTTGAATCCGAAGTTTTGAACTTAGGTGGTGTTGCTTTGACAATTCTTTTTTAAACTTGTTTTGTATACTTTTGTTGGAATGATGAAAAACCTTAATGTTTCTTTTGTTCTTTGCCTTGTAATTCTCGTAGTTGGGTGACCTAAATTGATAGGGTAGAATTATATATACTGATATGCATTGCTGCTAGCCCCTCCTTTTTTTTGATGCAATATAGCAGGTTCTGATGTCGGTTGTTTGTTTCTAAAAAACAGGTTAAGTCAATCTGAATTCATTTTACCCTACTGGAAGTTCACAAAAAGCTTGAGTCAACCATTTTCTGTTGGACTGAGGTTCAAAATGAAATATGAAAGTGAAGATGCTGCTGAAAGAAGGTTTGTATGCTGCAACTTTTCTACTAATAACTCATTATCTGAACTGAATTCTGGATCAGTGATGCATACGATATTATTCTACAGGTACACAGGGATAATAACTGGAAGTCGTGATGCAGATCCTATGTGGCGTGGTTCAAAGTGGAAATGTTTGCTGGTACGCCGTATTTTCGCATGTTTCTCTTATTAGATGGTTGGCAGTATCAACTGTGTTTGCAGTATAGCTTATGGTTTTGTACTGTCCAAGCGATATTGCAAATTAACCCCAATGCAGTTAAGGGCACAAAGCGCAAAATCAGCATGCACCGAGAAACGCGAGGAACAAAACATAACATAATTTTGCCTATTATTTTGATGACAGCTGAGATAAATAAATGTGATTCTTGTTGAGAATGCACAGAGTAGTGCTCTTCCCAAATTTGTTGCATGTTTTAGATGAACATGTAGATGCTTGAATACAAATACAAACCACCGAGGGTGGTACGCCTGGTGCAGCTTGAGGCGCCTGTCCTCGCTGTGCCTCGCCTGGTCGCCTAGGTGCACTTTTTGGGCTTTTGACTGCGCTGATGTACCCATTGCTTCTGCCTAGTGCATTGAGGTGTTCTTTTTATCATGTATTCATATAGCTGTCTCTACCTGCTCTCATTATTTGGACACTTTCATTTCTAACAAGCGAACATGCACATGCTGACGTCAAATTTTGTATAAAATTCGCCTTTCATGGAGCTGACACGTACTTAACAGGGTAGTAAGTGACTTTATATTTGCATAATTACTATACCGAAATTGGTTGTCTTAACAAGCATGTTGGCATTGTTTTTTGTGATACAGGCTCAAACCATCACTGCAAAATCAAAATTTTATTCTAGTTAAAATTACCCGACCCAATGAAGGAAACAAGAAAGACTTCTGCCGGATTATTAAATATTGTATTAATACTCAATTTAAAATTTTATTGCTATGTGCCACACCGACAATTGTACTGTTCTATCTAGAAAGTTAGGTTACCTATAACATAGGGGAAACAATATTAAATAGATTTATTGGATTTATTGTTGATGCCTTCTTCTTAGCTCACATTTTAACTATAGATATGTTAGTAAGTGAATAGAAGTGATCAACACTGGAAACTGGTGTTCTTTTGGCATTGATAAGAAAAAAAATATTGTACTGTTTGTAGACTGTGCTGCTCTTGACTTCCTTCATTCCTTACATGAACCATTTGCATTTCTGGCAATGATCATATGTTTTATTATCCTATGGCCATCATGACAGGTAAGGTGGGATGATGACGTTGAGTTCCGTCGACCAAACAGGGTATCTCCTTGGGAGATTGAGCTCACCAGTTCAATTCAGGATCCCATTTGTCCACACCAAGTTCAAAGCGGCTGAAACCATGTCTTCCCCATGTTAATCAAGAATACTTGGTTCCACGTATGTCTTTCTTATCATATAAAGCAACTGTTTACTAAATAATTATCTGTTGGATCTAGCTGCTGAGTTCTCTTTTACTTTTGGAAGATGGAGGTGGTCACCCTGATTTTGCGGAATCTGCACAATTCCACAAGGTCTTGCAAGGTCAAGAATTATTGGGTTATAGAACTCATGATGGTACTGCTGTTGCTACTTCACAGCCATGTGAAGCAAGAAATTTGCATTACATTGATGAGCGGAGTTGCTCCAATGATGCGAGTGACAAGGTCCTAGGGGTTCCAAAACTTGGTGTTAGAACACCACTTGGAAACCCCGGGTTTCCCTACCATTGCTCAGGCTTTGGGGAGTCTCAAAGATTCCAAAAGGTCTTGCAAGGTCAAGAAGTATTTCGTCCTTACCGAGGAAGTCTGGTTGATGCGCACATGAGAAGTAGTGGCTTTCATCAACAAGATGGTTCTCGTGCACCAGCTGTGACGAATAAATGGCACACCACAACTTCATGGATGTGCTTTTCGTGGACCAGCAGCACCAGCCCTTCCATCTCAATCGTCTTCATCGCCACCATCTGTCCTAATGTTTCAGCAAGCTAATTCAAAGATTTCTCGATTTGAATTTGGGCATGTGCACTTGGATAAGAATGAGGATGATAGACATGTTAGGTTTGTCCCTTCTGAAGGTATTGGAAGAACAGAGCAAACTTTGTCACTCCGGCCTCATCTTGTTTCTGCAGAAGTGATAGATGGACATGTTGCAGTTGAGAAGGTGCACAACCCTCTCCATCTTGGAAAGGATGGACCAGATGATAAGGATGTTGGTACAAATAGTTGCAAAATATTTGGCATCTCTCTTGCTGAAAAAGTTCGAGCAAGAGATGAGATACAGTGCCGTGATGCCAACTATCCATCTTCAATGCAGTCATTGAAGCAACAAGTGCCGAAATCCCTTGGCAACAGTTGTGCTACGGTAAGTGCTTTATGATTTGTACCTCTTTTACCTACCTAGGGTAAACTGCTTGTTAACTAAACATCCTGCAGGTTCATGAGCAAAGGCCTGTTTGTTGGCAGGGTGATTGACGTTTCGACAATGGATATGATGATCTGATCTGTTAGCTGGATTCGCGAGTCATCTGGAGGTGAAGAAATACCAAGCCTGCTCTCATCTTCATGTTAGTGATTCTTGAAAGCATACAAGCCTGTGCTCTAACCATTCAACCCCGGATATGTGCTGATTAGAACTTCAATGCTTTTCAGAGACTCGTGGATAGTCTCTGGATGATGATCGGGACTCTTGAAGATGGACTGATCGAGGATGCTTATCCAGCTTGTATCTTAGTTGTAAGCGCTGGAGCGCTCTTACTATGTAACCTAGTATCTAGGTGCTCACTGTCAGCAGCATCTGTTGCTGCTAGAACTCGCTGTGTGTTTATATAGTCTCTATGCTATGACAGGCCCATTTAGCGGGTTCTGGTACTACTATTCCGTAAGTTCCCTGGCATGCTTTACTCCTCTGGGCCCCAACTTACTTTCTTTGTTCTTATGTTGTTCAGTCTTAAGAATTCAGCATAATATGATGGTGGCAGCACAAATTTGATAGGTTACCGTCTGCTATCTGTTCTAGGGTCTCATTTAGAGCACACTACTGAACTATGTCTTTTGTTCTGGACAGATCATATTTTTATAATGATTAGTGCCTTCTTATTAGTTGTTAATGATGCTAACTCTGCCACTACTGTCAGTCCCCCAAAAACAAGAATGTCAATTCCGAGATTTTGCACTAGAAGCGACTATTGTACAAGTAGAAGTAGAAGATGGACTTCACCTCAATGTTGTGTGGTTTGAGACCATTTCCATTTACCAGGCCTACTTCCATCCATCTTCCCGCCCTCGGATTTGCTCCGCAACATCTCTG
This sequence comes from Stipa capillata, assembly GCA_019208055.1. Classification (NCBI taxonomy): domain Eukaryota; kingdom Viridiplantae; phylum Streptophyta; class Magnoliopsida; order Poales; family Poaceae; genus Stipa; species Stipa capillata. The sequence continues at coordinate 225,131 of JAGXJF010001792.1, forward strand.
CACTCGTCTAAAGTACGTCACATTATGTTCTGTTCATCCGTGTCCTAGCGCCCAAACCTGCGCGTCAGCTTGTTCGGACTTCGGAGCAATGGGTTGTAGCAGGCGATTGCGGACCATTGCTGATCTTCCCAAGTATGTAAATCAAACGAAACGCCATTTGGTCAAATAAACATTCGCACGAGTAGTGGATGTAGGAGACGGATGCTAGGCAAGACACAACAATCCTTCCATATACTCCATATATAGCTAAGCTTGCTACACTAGTTCAGCTAATTGCCAGAGGAGCCACATTCCCCACTCCCAACAGAGCACACCAACGACATTGAACAAGCCAAAAAGTGGAATCCATCCCCTGCTACAGTAATGGCCCAGACAAGTGCGCCCTGAATGGTACCAACAGCTTTCATCCTATCCTTTTTCTAGACAGCCCTTACTCATTACGATCATCCTCGTCCTCATCCATTGGTCCTCATCATCATCGGCCTCTTGGTCTGAAATATCCTCTATGTCTGTAGCATTTGGAGCAGCAGGCCCCGATGAACGTAGCTCTTCGATTTCAATACGAAGGAGGGAGTCGCAGACAATCTTCCCTAGTTGTAAGATCTTCGGGCAACCTGGTTGAACAGATAAACCAAAGTGAGAACCTTGTGAAAGTAGAGAACAAGGGTGCAGACAGCAATGATATACCTGCAACAGGGCACGGCGGAGCTTTGTATTTTTTATGTGACGTATGATTGGGTCCTTGTCATATATGTGCCTGCAATCCACACTGCACAGGGATTTTTAACATCATGAATTCAGCATTTGGAATTGAACATTTGCACATATATTCACTCTGCACAATCTATAGCCTTCTAGATATTATGTCTGTTGGAATATAACTTAATTGAGAAAAATAAACAAAATCAACAATTAGGAGTTTGATAGACTGGAATTTGATCACATAGTGGAGTGATGATTTTGGATCAATGTCTCAAAAGTTAGATTACCAGCAATCCAGCACACTTTCTGCTCCTCAGAAAGGCAGAGACTATTATTACTAGGAACACGATGCTGATTGTTCAATTCAAACTGCAAACTAGTACTACTGACAGAATGACAGGATCTGTTAACAGAAAGAACAAAGCTTTCTATAGCATGCGGACCATATGTGAGGGGTAAACAAATCCTGATGATTAATGAGATTGAAAGGGTTATAGAGGCAAAAGACAAATGGTAGTAAACTGATACTGATTGATGTGTGCCTGTTGAAAATGAAATGCGAATCGATATTCTTTAGAACATGATGTCATGCTTAAAAACATCGATCAATTTTTGACTGGTGAAACAAAATGAGAAACTAAAGAGTATGTAGCTCAAGCTTCAACTTTTAAGTTAAAGACAACACTGTAAATTTCTAAGAGTGGGAAAATAAAACCGAGCTCTGACAGCTTACCAGCGAACTGGATCAGTCAACTCAATTACAGGCTTCAAAGTTATTGGGCATGTGAAATTTACTATATTGTTCTGAGTACTAGTCATAACAATGTCTTCTTGTTCATCACCAGGCATTGGCTGACCTGCATGGTGAACATCCTGCAGAAAATGAAACCAAGTAAACAAATGGTCAGCCATTTTGAAATCAAACACAAATGGATACATTCTTTTCCAAACATAACCCAGTGGAAGTTCATGATAGGAAGCTGGTCATTTTCAAACATCTTCCGTGTATTTTTTCCAACAATACCTGAGCCCCTAGCAAATACATCAAAATTGACAGCAGTACATAATTGTGAATAATCACTAATACAGATCTCTGTAGCACATACCCAAACAGCCCCCCTGAACTGCCGAAGTAGCTGCTGGCTCTGTCCCGACACTCGTGAGGTCCCCCTGACCTTATCAACTTCCTCCTCGATTAACCTTTTGAAATCCGTCCGCTTAACCACACCAGAACAACAAAGGCCAAATATTTAGCCCAAATTGCTCCAAAGTCGAATGCCCAACAAAATCATTGTGGCTGGCTGAGCACGCACCTGATCAGACGGCTGGTACGCCCCAGGCACCGCCTTTACCGCCTCGGCGAAGGATGCGCAGTCTTCGTACGAAGCCATCAGCTCCAGCACTTCTTTCTCGAGCTCCTGCACCTGGAAAAATTCACACGTTCGGGGTTAGTTGCTTCGAGCCAAGGCGAGATTGGGGGTATCTTGCGGGGCTAATGCGGAGCGGTGGCGTGCCTTGTCGGACTTGTGCTCCTTCTCGCAGTCGACGGCGAGGGACTTCATGGAGTTGAACGCCTTGCGCATGTCCTGCGGTTTTGGGGATTTGAGGGGATTAGGGTTTTGTGGGTGGAAATAAGAGGGGGATTTGTGGGGAGAGAGGCAGGGGGGACAGGGGTTCTTACCACGATGAGGGATTGGGCCTCCGAAGACATACCTTCAGCGGCGGTGGAGAGCTTCGTGGTCAAGGACGACATCACCGGCGATCGCCGGCGAACTCCCGCGGTTCCTGTATTTCCTCTGCGAGAATGGAGGGAAACGGGCGGTCAGTGGGATGTGGATTAGGAAATGTAAGCATGTTTAGAAGGCCCGTGAGTAATTGTCCAGCCCATCCAAGCCTTATTGGATTTACACTCAGTGCTCTCGTAAGGCCAGCTCAAACCTAACCTGCACTACTCTCAGTAAAACAAAAGAAACTAACCTTCACAATTTTCTCTGGAAATTTCGTCGACATCCCAATCGGATTTTTCGATGTGGCTATAAATTAGGCTCACGTCGGTGAAGGGTGCTGCCCTAAACCATGTAATCTAGCTAGTTAGCCTATTTACTGACTTCAGTAAGATTTTGTCGTTATATCTGAAAATTTGTTTCTAATTAAACTGGTATATTCATAAATGAAAATAAATAAATACTGGAAAAAAACTATTACAGTGCCAAACGGAGCCTTGGACTACGTGTGTTTCTCTTGGATTCCACATGACCTGTTTTAATTACAGTTAGCACACGTTCTTATAGGCTGTTTGGTTGGAGGAATCGGGCATTGAACGGATGATAATCATAAATACCTTGTTGGTTTGAGAAATAGAATGGGTTGGTCTATCAACATCTGGTCCTTCATGAGCGTAAAGAGTTTGGGGCATTCCACTAATTTTAATTAGGCAGGACTAGTGATTGGATATCTGATTCTAGCATTGGATCAAATGTTCATAGAAATATTTCTGTTCTAGATGGGAACATTTTGTTAAAATTAGAGTAAATTTTTTAAACTAATATAATATGATATTTTCATATGACAAATTTTGTGTGACAGAAATATTATTTTCGTGCAACATAAACTCGTCTTACGAAAAATAAAATTAGACTATAAATATATAGCATTTTCCTTTCACATTGGTGCTAACATGGTTAAGGATCTACCCATCACTATAAATGGATCACTCGAAGCATAAGGTGGCACAAAATGAGATACTGTATCATCCTGCCAAAACGTGATGATCACTCCAGGATAGATAGGGTGATTCCTCCGACCAGACACTGACCTCCGATCCTAGATACATACCAACCCCCCGTGGTGCCAGTGACAAACGCTATATGGCGCCGGATTGGACGAACGCAACCCATTCCGGCGGCTGATGGACGGATGCACAAGCAGCAACCGGCATGGCCGGCATGGCGCATTTCTGCAGTCAGACTAGCTTCCAAGAACGTAGAGACACACGCACCAAGATCCAGCAGCCCAGGTGCACTTACTCCTGAACCTGAACCTGAACCTTGGATCCGAAACGTTCTGAAACTGACGTCCCGTTCATGTGATCACCAGCGGCACCTGCTCCCTACGAGCCTGGACGTTGCCAGTGCTAGCCATATGGATCAAGTTGCAGAGAAAGAATCATGTCCTCCAATCTTGAACATGTGTGGGTTCTCCATGACCACGCACAAGACTCCATCCAGTCCAACCTGTAATGAACCACTTGTCAATTATTGTGTGCATCCATAAGCTGATTGAGATGCTCGCTCATTTTTTACAGCCGAGCTATCTCTTTTTTTTAATTATTCTAAAGAAAGAGCTAAAAGAAAAAGATAAGAAGTAGTAGCAGCACAATTAATGAGCGCGGCTCTTATGAAGTTTCAGACGAATGAGGCCAATGACCTCGTGTACTGAGTATCCTCCCTTGTTTTACAACCTTCGCTGTCTTTACATCGGAGCGGTCAATTTTCAATCCACTTAATGTACCAAGTTTCGATGAATTCATAAGCACAATTTCATCATACACATCTTTGAAAACCTAAATTCCTACCCAAAATTAAGATTTTAGTATAGTATTTAGGAAAGGGAGTCATCCTTACAAAGGCTAATCTACTAAAAGAAATTGAAAAAGGACCAAAACATATTATTTATGTGAGAAAGATAAGACGACTCAACATTTATTTTTTAAGTGTCACGTGACCCGCTTTGTTTGGAGGGCGGCTTACACAACCTTTGAGCTACCACCACTTGTTAGTGTTTCTAATATGAAGGAAGGTGGTTGAGCGGGTTAGGGAGGTGATTGCACTCATAGATTATAGTTGAGGCTGTGGCTATTTGTTGTCTATTTGGCTATGTCATAGCAATATTGTTTTTAGCAATAAAATATTTTATCATCCAAACCAGATAAATTTTAACTGTGATTGTGATCTTAGGTGCTCCTGTAGAAGTTAGATTACAGAGAAACCATGGTACAAAGTAACAACCAGTCAGAGGTGGTGATGGACTTCTTCTCTAGTGGAAGTTTGGCATGCCGTAGACGGTTGGACAATAGTTATGTTAGAATAGATAACTTGGATGCTAAGTCTAGCTATAGTTGATTAGTTTTATCCTAATTGATTCTGTTGAATATATGCCTTGTATAACTGATCGTAATTGATCTGGTGTAATCATCAATATAAAGGAAGAAGAGCCGGCCGCCTTGTGCTGTGCAATTCCAAAACCTAGATCGCCTTCACATTGTTTTTTCATGGTATCAGAGCCTTTCTGATCCTAGCCACACCATGACCGACCTCTGCGACTAGCAACAACACCTCTTCTGGTGTTCTCAATGCCAGCTCTCCCACGTTACCATCGAACGTCTCGACGAGCATTGGCTCCACATCGTCGGCCTCGCCGCCGATAACGTTCGGGCATCTCATCACAATCAAGCTCGCACCTGAGAATTATCTCTTGTGGCACGCACAGATTGTTCCCCTTTTGAGGAGCTTCCGTCTCTTTGGCTATGTCGACGGCACGATCCAATGTCCGCCGGAATACATCGTCACCAGCACGGAGACCAGCGCAATGCAACAGCCGAACCCGGCTTATCAAGCTTGGATGCAACAGGATCAGGCGATCCTGTCTGCCATCCTTTCCTCCATGGAGCAAAGTGTTCTCGGCCAAATCCTATTCATGACTACCTCTCATGAAGCCTGGACCACGCTCGAGAGCATGTTTTCGTCTCAATCCACGGCACGGTCGATGTAGATCCGCGTTCAACTCGCCCATACCAAGAAACGTGACATGTCCTTCACGGTCTACTTCAACAAGATGAAATCACTCGCCGATACTCTGACCTCTATTGGCCAGCCTCTTCAGTCTCATGAATTTATCTCATATCTCCTTGCGGGTCTCGATGCCGACTACGATGCTCTCGTCTCGTCGGTCACCGTCCGCTACGACGTCCTCTCAGTGCGCGATGTTTACGCGCACATGCTGAACCAAGAGCAGCGGATGGCAAACCGCGAGGCCGAGTTTCAAGTGGATCACTCGGCGAACGCGGCCATGTACGGGTCCAGATCGGGCGGTGGCAATCAAGCCTATCGCTTCGACAATAGGACCCAGCAGCAGTACAAGCCCCGGACTAACTACTCCAACAACAAGTCCGGGGGTGGAAACTTCAATACCGGTGGGAACTCCTCTAGGGGTAGCGTCGGTGGCGGCAACCGACCTGTCTGTCAGCTGTGTGACAAGGTAGGCCATGTCGCTTCCCGGTGCTTTAAGCGCTTCAAGCGTGATTTTCTGGGAGTTGGCAATGATGGCCGTCCAGTTGGAGAAGGACGTGTGGTAGCGACCGCACACAGGAACGAAGGTGATACACCATCCTATCCTATCGACACGGCATGGTACGCGGACACGGGTGCAACTGACCATCTCACGCATGAGCTAGCCAAGCTCACAGTCAAAGAACCATACCGCGGCAAGGATCAAGTTCATACGGCAAATGGCTCAGGTATGCAGATTTTACATGTTGTTCACTCTTCCATTCATGCTTCTAAGCCAATCCATCTCAAAGACATACTGCATGTTCCATCTGTTACGCGTAATTTACTCTCTGTTCGAAAACTTACGTGTGACAATAACGTACTCATCGAGTTTCATCCTGATCATGTTTTTGTCAAGGATCGGGATTCGAGGGCAACAATCCTTAGTGGCCGGTGTCGTGGTGGTCTCTACACTCTTGACGCGCCACCTATCAAGGAGGTGTTCAGCAGCGTCAAAACCTCCCGTGAGCAGTGGCATTGTCGTCTAGGCCACCCGGCATCTCCGATTTGTTCAACATGTTTTGAGTCATAGCAATCTTTCGTTTGAATCTCTCCAGAATAATGGAGTGTGTGATGCTTGTCAGCTAGGAAAGAGTCATCAACTCCCGTTTTCCCTTTCAAATAATATAGTCAAAGCTCCTCTCAAACTAGTGTATTCAGATGTATGGGGTCCTACCCAAGTCTCTGTTAGTGGACATCGTTTTTATGTCGGTTTCATTGATGCCTATAGTCGGTTCACATGGCTTTATTTAATTCAGCATAAGTCAGATGTGTTTAAAGTCTTCGTTCAGTTCCAAAATCATGTTGAGCGTTTACTTACTCGCAAGATTATTCACATGCAAACGGATTGGGGAGGAGAATATGAAAAACTGAATCCTTTCTTCAAACAATTAGGCATCACTCGTCGTGTCTCATGTCCTCATACTCATCAACAAAACGGTTCCGCAGAACGCAAACACCGTCACCTTGTCGAGACAGGCCTCACCCTTCTAGCTCATTCCTCAGTTCCTCTTCGCTTTTGGAGCGATGCGTTCACCACGGCTTGTTTCCTTATCAACCATCTTCCTAGTCGTGTTATTGACATGAAAACACCCCTTGAGAAACTTCTTGGTGATAAACCGGATTATACTTTCCTTAAGGTTTTTGGGTGTGCGTGCTGGCCACATCTTAGACCTTACAATACTCATAAGTTAAATTTCCGATCTAAGAAATGTGTTTTCCTGGGTTATAGTCCCCTTCACAAAGGCTATAAGTGTTGTCATGTTCCTACAAACCGGGTCTACATTTCACGTGATGTTGTGTTTGATGAAAATGTGTTTCCCTTTTGCTAATATTCCCTGTCAGTCTTCAGCATCAAATTCCTCTTTGACACCCTCATATGCATCTCGTGACCAATTTGTAGAATCTACATATGCACCACTGCTTTACCTAACCATCGTGGAGGATTAGTCCGAGGTGCGCGTGTTGAAGATCTCACAGAACAAGCAGCTGCCGAAGTGCCTCATGCTGCTGATGAGCCACCATCTCCTGGTGCTGGACCTGTGTCGCCTGGTCCAGCATCTCCCGTGCAGTCTGTTCCAGACGCACCTAATGACGCAGCTGGTGGCGCTCCTACCGATCTTGCTGCTATACCAGGCATCACGCAACCACCACAAGATCATCGCATGTTGACACGCCTGAAGAACAACATACGTAAACCACTGCAGCGCACCGATGGTACAGTCACTTATGCGATTACCAAGACTCCCGTTGCTGAGCCTCCCTCTTATGCTGCTGCTTTGCAAATACCTGAATGGCGAGATGCTATGCATGCTGAGTACACTGCTCTCATGCACAATAAGACATGGCATCTTGTCCCTGCTCGTTCCGATGTCAATGTAATTGATTGCAAGTGGATTTTCAAAACCAAGCTCAAGGCCGATGGATCAATTGAAAGGTACAAAGCCCGGTTAGTAGCTAAAGGCTTCAAACAACATCATGGATATGACTACGAGGACACGTTTAGTCCGGTAGTTAAACCTACCACTATTCGTCTTCTTCTGTCCTTGGCAGTTACTCATGGGTGGCATCTTTGACAACTCGACGTGCAGAATGCCTTTTTGCACGGATTTCTTGAAGAAGATGTGTTTATGCGTCAACCACCCGGTTTTGAGGATCCACATCGGCCCTCACATCTCTGTCATCTTGATAAAGCTTTGTATGGACTAAAGCAAGCTCCCCGAGCATGGCATACTCGTCTCAGCAGTACCTTACACTCTTTGGGGTTTGTGGCTTCTCAAGCAGATACATCCCTATTCATCTGTCGGCAGCAGCATGTTATTGTCTTCCTCTTGGTCTATGTCGACGACATCATTGTGATCAGCTCCTCTACCTAGGCAGCTGACTTGTGGTTCAGCAGTTAAGTCGTGTGTTTGCAGTAAAAGATCTTGGCCAACTACACTTCTTTCTTGGTATCGAAGTGCATCACCATCCTCATGGTCTCGTCCTCACTCAACGCAAGTATGCATCTGAGCTTCTGGTACGTGCCAAGATGGACAACAGCAAACCGGCCCATACTCCAATGTCAGCTACTGATCACTTATCTATTGAGGATGGTATTCCTCTATCTTCCTCAGATGCTACACAGTACAGAAGCATTGTCGGTGGGCTTCAATACTTTACCATCACCCGACCCGATATCTCGTTTGCTGTGAGCAAGATGTGCCAGTTCTTACATGCACCTCGTACGTCCCATTGGATCACCGTCAAGCGCATCTTGCGCTATGTTCGTTTCACCGCTTCGCATGGGCTTCAGTTAACTGCCTCGCCCTCCTTGTTGCTTTCAGTGTTTTCGGACGCTGATTGGGCAGGCAGCCTCGACGACCAGTGATCCACCGGGGGACATGCTATCTTCCTCGGTGCAAACCTTGTGGCTTGGAGTGCTCGCAAACAGGCCACGGTGTCACGTTCCAGTACCGAGTCTGAGTATAAGGCGTTGCCAACGCCACTGCTGAGATAGTATGGATTCAATCCTTACTTCAAGAGCTTGGTGTTTCTCAAGATCAATCTCCTGTCTTGTGGTGTGATAACTTGGGAGCGACCTACCTCTCCGCTAACCCAGTCTTCCATGCACGCACCAAACATATCGAAGTTGATTTTCACTTTGTTCGGGAAAGAGTGGCTTAGAAACTCCTCCAAATACGATTCATCTCCTCCAAGGATCAAGTTGCTGACATCTTCACCAAGCCGTTGGCTACTCAACAATTTCTACATTGTAAACGCAATCTCAACCTTGTTCCACCGGTTGAGATTGAGGGAGGATGTTAGAATAGATAACTTGGACGCTAAGTCTAGCTATAGTTGATTAGTTTTATCCTAATTGATTCTGTTGAATATATGCCTTGTATAACTGATCGTAATTGATCTGGTGTAATCATCAATATAAAGGAAGAAGAGCCGGCTGCCTTTATGCTGTGCAATTCCAAAACCTAGATCGCCTTCGCATTGTTTTTCAAGTTATAGGGTACGAGTTGCGATGCCTTTTTTTTTAATATTTGATTTGGATGTAAGGCAATCGGCTTTTTTGCTACCCAGTTGAACGATGTAATTATTGAATTTATGTAGGCTGTGTGTATTTAAAAGATGCAGCGGCTAGGAGATCGATAAGTTAGTCCTTCTCATAAGAAAATGCATACTCAAACATTACAGGTGAGCAAAGTTTTTTCTAAATCAGAATCGAAATGCTAGTAGATATATCTAATGCAACTTGGCACGTGAATGCCAGCGAGGAAGCCGCCTCTTTAGCACGTGATGAGGGTCAACTAACTCGCAAAGCATCAAATGCTACTACACTGATTTTTATTTACTAAACCGATCCTTGCAGCCAAGTGATGGTTAACTGAACCATTGACACTGTGGCCCGGTTACCCACGTAAATACTATAATTTCACGGAGAATCACGCTCGCATCTCTGTACTGTCGACGGAGCAACGGCTAATTTACGCTGTTGTCATATGCTCTTATTATAATCTGCTGCTGACTACTCTGATTCTTTAGTGTGTGCAGGTTCAGAATCACGAGTGCCTGGTCATCTGTTCTTGCAAGACCGTTCATCTATGCAGTGCCAAGATGTGTCTCACACTCACGCCTCGGCCTCTTCTCAAAAAATAAATCAAGAATTGACCGGAGAAATTAACGCAGTGAGACAGTTAGTTTACGCGAGTCAAGGAGAGATCTTGCAAGAAGCGAAGTCCACATGTTACTCTTAGTTAGCCTTGGATGAGAACATGCTAAAGAATGATTGTGAATTTGTGATCACAAAACCACGTTGCACTGGTGCCATCTCGCGTTGATTTTGTGAGACAGATGGAAGCTGGTTTGGATCCAGGAGGTAAAATACCAAATCATCCAAAAACTGCGGTCGATCGAGTATGTCACAGAGGCATTTCGGTACAGGTTGCTGCTGCTGTGGAAAAGAACTTCAAGGACACCAAACACCTGATATCACTTCTCTTTTCTCAAGCATGCGAGGGACTGGCGAGAGCAGTTTTTTGGCCACTTTAATTAGCTGGGAAAGATTCTTCTCCCTGGCGATTGATCAATATAAAAACCGGAAGCGAATCATTGTGGTGAACAAAGGCACATCCAAATTGATAACTGGTAGTTGAGTACAGTTCTATGATCTATCCTGTTCCACCACTTAGAGCATCTCTAGCAGATGGTCTAAATTTGGTAGTCTAAATTTCCATTTAGACTATGGTCTAAATAGATTCCCTCACAATACCTCACAGTTCTCCAGCAGATAGTCTATATACAGATAGTCTATATTCTCTCTCCCATATTTTAATAATATCTTATAACTACCAATTTAACTACAATTTCAACGGCTATAATTCCAACGGCTATATTTCAACGGCTACTTTTCGAACGGCTATATTTTCAACGGCTATAATTCCAATGGCTACTTTTCCAACGGCTACTTTTCCAACGGCTATAATTCCAACGGCTACTTTTCCAACGGCTATATTTTCAACGGCTATAATTCCAGGCTTATATATATCACTCCTCTTCCACCTCTCTCTCAGCATCTCTCAGACTCCTCTTCCACCGAATCCCTCTGTCTCCTCTCCCACAACACCATGAGTGACACCGAATTCGTTTTGGATATGCTCATGAATTCGTCGTCGTCTTCATCTGGCGACGACGAACTCATTCTTGCAGCATTTGCAGAGCGCGAGGAGGATGAGCTGGTGAATGCTCGACGCCATGGCGGCTCCAAGCATGGGCGTCAGTCACTGAATCGCGGAAGACAGGCTGGATTTGCTACACTATGGAGTGACTACTTCTCACCGACTCCTGTCTTTCCCCATAATTTCTTCCGGCGCAGGTTGGTAATTTGTACATTAGTTTGTGTTTGCCTTTTTTTCACCTCCCTCTCTCATTTATTTTTTTCCGCACAGGTTTAGAATGTCCCGTGATTTGTTTAATCGCATAGCTGGAGCTGTAGTTGAGCATGATTGTTATTTTAAGCAAAAAAGAAATTGCGCTGGAGCTCTTGGTTTACATCCTCTGCAGAAGATGACCGCGGCAATGCGGATGCTATCTTATGGAATAGCAGCTGACGCCGCGGACGAGTACACTCGGTCCGCAGAAGCTACTTCTCTAGAGGCTTGCAAAAAGTTTGTGATAACTATTTGTGAAGTCTTCGGAGATCAATATATGAGATCTCCAAATGAAGAAGATACTGCTAGATTACTTGCAATAGGGGAGCAAAGAGGTTTTCCTGGTATGTTAGGGAGTATAGATTGCATGCATTGGGCTTGGAAAAATTGCCCTACAAAATGGCATGGCCAGTTTACTGGCCATATGCATGAGCCCACAATGATTTTGGAGGCAGTTGCTTCAAAAGATCTTTGGATTTGACATGCTTTCTTTGGTTTACCAGGGTCTCACAACGATATAAATGTTCTTCAGCGCTCTCCGCTGTTTGCAAAAGCTAGCCGAAGGTGAAGCTCCAGAAGTGAATTATACAATCAATGGTCATCAGTACACAATGGGGTATTATCTTGCAGACAGCATATATCCACCATGGGCAACATTTGTGAAGACCATACCAGCTCCACAAGACAGAAAGAAGAAACATTTTGCCAAAATGCAAGAGGCAGCCAGAAAAGATGTGGAACGAGCATTTGGAGTTCTTCAATCCCGTTTTGCCATTGTTCGAGGACCAGCTAAAGGTTGGAAACGTAAAGAAATCGGTGATGTCATGAAAGCTTGTGTCATAATGCACAATATGATAGTTGAAGATGAGCGGGACAGCAATGAGCGAGACTTCAACTACGAAGAAATGGGAGAAAAGGTGAGAGTTTCTCGCGCGCACGCGGGTGAGCTAAGTGCGTTTATTCAGATGCATCAACAGATTACAAACAGAGCATTTCACTCTCAGCTTCAAGATGATCTAGTTGAGCACCTCTGGCAAAAGATTGGAGATGAGCACCCCTTCATTTAGTTTTTCATTTAGTCATTGATGTAATGTTTTTAATTTCGTACGCGGTCGTAATAATGTAGTCCGATCCTATCATGTACTATTTCAACTATGGCATAATGCAATGTTTTCAATATATATCACACATTGTTCACACAATAAATAATTCACATAACAAATAGATCATACAACAAAGTAAGCTCATCCTGCTTTGTTGTACCGTCGAGCGAAGATCTCATCCTGCATGTCCCTGTAATATTGTTGTTGTGCCCCACTCATAGCACTAGTATCCGTGGACATGATCTTCTCTTCTAATTCTAACTGTTTTTGTGCCATCTGTCTCTCGTGCATTGCAAATACTCGTTCGTACCGAGCATTCTTCATGGCCTCTTTGATCGCATCCTTCTCTAACTTTTGTGCCCACACAGTTTCTAATGATAACTTGCAACTACTACCATCAGATGCAGAAGTTTTACCTTTCCGTATTAGTTCTTTCTCGTACTTTCTACCACGAGGTCTTCTCTCTGTTTCAATATCTTGAGTGCATGCATCCACTTCATCATCATTGGAGGTTGTACCCGGACTTGCATCCGATGTCTTTTTCTGTTTTTTCAGAGCCCCCCTCGAAACAGTACGAGTCTGCCATTTTGCATGCTTCCGTAACTCATCCCAACAATGCATTAACGTAAATGCCCTCTCTTTAGGATCTTTGGACTTGTACAAAATAAGTGCCTGGGCTTGCTGCACAAATAGATATCTTGTTAAACTTGCACACAACGCATATGGAATTAGAATTGAAATAAAAACGTAGATGCATACCATATTAGCATCGGTCAACCCACTTTGATTTCTGTTAAGAATAGTCTGATAGCATCCACAGAACTTGTTCACCTGTTCTTGAATGGTTCCCCAACGACAGGTGAGAGCATTTTGATTACGCACCGACCATGACGCTTTCTTCCCAGTGTTGTATAACTCATAAATCCTTCCCCAATAAGAATTTGATGTTTGATCTGTCCTGTCACTGCATCCATACTAGTTTGTAGCCATGCTGACACCAACAAATTGTCCTCATCCATCGACCAATTTTTTCCTTTTGTGTGTTTTGGTTTCACGGACGCGGAAGCTTCTTCAGTGCACGGGATCTCCTGCTCCTCAACTAAACTGTACGACTGTTGTTGTGAGACCCCAAAATTCAGCATATCCAGAAAACCCTCATCCCCTTCCATCTGCATTGTGTGATAGCATCAATCAGTGGCATTGAACAAAATTAGTAGCATCAATAGCAATTAGCAGCAGCACAAATATAGCATCCCGAATAAAAGTCTCTTTGGATTTTTTTTTCCCCAGCCAAATGAGCCGAAGTCCTCTTTTTCCCCAATAAAAATCGAGCCGAAGCCCTCTCCCTCCTCTCCACCGTCGCTGGTCCTCTCCCTACCCATCCCCGTCGCTGGTCCTCTCCCTCCTCTCCCCCATCGCCGGTCCTCTCCCTACCCATCCCCGTCGCCAGGCCTCTCCTTCCTCTCCCCCGTCGCCGGTCCTCTCCCTCCTCTCCCCCGTCACCCATCCGCACCGATGAGGACCACCGCCACCACCTCACCTCTCCCCTCCATCACCAAGCGCCACGGCGGCGGCGGCCAGAGCTCCGTCCCCACGTCCGGATCTGGAAGGAGGCGCGCGACGGCGGCCGAGCTACGCCCCCACGTCCTCTGCCTCGTCCCCGCCTCCGGATCCCGAAGGAGGCGCGCGGCGGCGGCCGGAGCTGCTCCCCCACGTCCTCTGCCTCGCCCCCACGTCCGGATCCGGAAGGAGACGCGGCGCGGCGGCCGGATCGACCACGTTTCCCTCACCCCCACTCTCTCTCGCGTGAAAAAATCCGTACCTACGGTGATGGGGGCAGCGCGCGACGGCGACCTCGCGGCCGTGGTGCGGCGTCCTGCTCGTCTCCAACGACTCCCGGTGGCGCGAGGGAAGGCTCCGGAAGGAGCGGTTGGCCGGTCGACGTTGTGGACTCGTTGTCCAACCCTGGACAATGTGGAGCGAAATGTAGCGGATGTCTACCGATAGACTACGGGATAGACCATCTGCTGGGGAGGATTTTTGGAGGGTCGTAGTCTAAATGTCCTTTGGACTATGGGATAGACCATCTGCTAGAGATGCTCTTACATGCTCAATTGCGGCACACACGCAAACAATTTTAATGGAAATCGCTGGGCTCTACATTTTTTTTCCTTGTAGGGAAGCTGGGCAATACAGCGGCTTTCGCTTCGTCGTTCTCGGCGCACAGCCCACGAACAAATATTTTCAAGCGTGTCAAAAGGACCAATACATACATTTTTTGTCGGCAGAACGATGAGTGATGTCACTGGTCGAGCACGAAGTTTGTCTGACAGATCATTGAAACTATTCAAGTTTAATGTGCTCCCGTTGGCAAGAAAAAAGTTGGTCCCTGAAATCGGCTAATCGTGAAATTTGGTTCATATGTGTATTCATCCAAGAAATGAAAGCTTAATTATTTTTTTGCCAAGAAAAAATGGTTCATAAGATTTGTTCATGTAATTTTTGGTTCACGTGTGTGTTTATCCAAAAAATGGAAATGTTAAGTCCTTCTATTTAGAGACAGACATTTTTTTTCTCCTTTTGAAACTGAGAGAATCAGAGAAGACTTCAGGCTGATCTGGCATGCATGTACTTAACTTATCGCAAAGCCGATCTGCATCTTGAACGATGCTGTACTTTAGAGGAACAAAAACAATCTCGATAGTACGGCCAATTTGTCACTAAACTATTGCCCCAATCTATGCGTCCACCGTCACTATGATGTCGGTAGCCATATCATCTGGTCAACACTAACCCAGCCCGGTCCAGCCAGACTGTTACCACCTGATAACTGATCTCACGCAACTCCAAAACCCCTCACGCCTTCATTATATATCATCTCCATCTCTGCTTACCACTCCACACTAGCTAGTGAAAACCACCACCAGCTCACACAATGGCGACCGCGAGGAGGGTACTCTTGGCTGTGGTGTTGGTGGCGGTGGCGGCGGCGCTGCTGCCAGCGGTGATGTGCCAGGCGCCGGCACCTGCGGCGGCGAAGGCGGGGCCGCCGAACGTGACGGCTGTCCTGGAGAAGGGCGGGCAGTACAGCAAGTTCATCCGGCTGATGAAGTCGACCCAGCAGGACACCCAGCTCAACAGCCAGGTGAACGGCTCCGACACCGGGTTCACCGTGTTCGCCCCCACCGACAACGCCTTCAACAACCTCAAGCCCGGCACCCTCAACGGCCTCACCCAGCAGGAGCAGGTCTCCCTCGTGCAGGCGCACATCGTGCCCAGCTTCTTCTCCATGGAGTCCTTCGAGACCGCCAGCAACCCCGTCCGCACGCAGGCCTCGGGAGCCGACGGGCCCTACACCGTCAACGTCACCGCCACCAGCAACAGCATGGTCAACGTCTCCACGGGGCTCGTCAGCACCACCGTCGGCTCCGCGCTGCTCGCCGTCCGGCCGCTCGCCGTCTACTCCGTCGACAAGGTGCTCCTGCCGTACGACCTGTTCGGGCCCAAGCCGCCGGCGTCCGCGCCGCCCGCGCCGGGGAAGAAGCCGTCCAAGGGGGGAGCCAGCGCGGGTGCTCACGCGCCTTCCGCCGGCGCCGCCGCCGACGGCCCGCCCACCGGCGCCGCCGCTGTCGGCGCCAGGGCCGCCGCCGGATGGAGCTTGGCTGCCTTGGTGGCTGCCGCCGCGTGCCTCTTGTGAGAACAGGGAAAGAGAGGAAGAGATCATACATATGAGAAAGATCGATCGAGGCTACGTATGTGCATGTGCATGGATCTGAAGTGTAGTTCTTCTTGTTGCTACTTCTTTTTCTCTCTTGACTCTTTTTACTGAGTTTGTTCGGTGGTTTTGAAGATTGGGCTGCTATGTGATGCCGTCAATGCTAATGATGTTTCACTGTTGAATCACTTCTTTTTCTTTTCTGCAAAGAGCTGCTGAATGATTCGATTCTACATTTTCCCCTTGTTCATCTTGTAAAGTTAATAGACATGTGCACGTGCCCTACGCACTGTGATTACTCAAGTAGAGCAAGATTGAATCCGGTAAGTGTAAGTGAACATCCACATTCCCACAAGTAGGTCAATGGCCCGTCTTTTTTCTTTTTCTTTTCTACGAGAGTATAGGCAGAACCACACAAACCACATACACCTAACTATCTTTTGTTAATTGGTAAATAGATCTCCATCTGTATCAGAAAAATGATTCCTGCTAGTAGACAGATGACTAGATCGATCTGAGCAAAGTAATAATAATAATTTGAGCAACAGATCGATCTGAGCATTTAATCCGAACTCTAGACCGACAAAATTAAGCCTGGTTGCATTCGGGTCAGATGGGCTAACTAGGTTTAGGCCACTTCTTACATAGGCAGTTCCATGTCATGGTTGACCAAGCCAAGATTAGTATTGGGCCAACGCAGATAACCAGGCCTCAAAGTCTAGAACTCTACCAACTCTTTTTTTGTGAAAAAACTCTACACATCTGTATGCTGATAGGAGAAATTCCATCGGTATACCATCCAACTGTTTATTCTCAAACTAATCATCTAATCATTCGATTCTTTCAATATAAATCCCCCCAACCAAATTAGGGTTTCATTTTTTCCCATCACCACGGCCCGTCGTCTCACGCGACCGGTGTCGCGCCCGTCATCCTCCGCGCCGTCCACGCGACTGGCACCGCGTCACCGCCGTCCTCCACGTCGACCACGTGAACGGCCTCCGGGAGCACCAGTCCTCCTCCCCGCCGGAGCCCCTCGTGCTCCGCATCGCGTCGGCACTCTCGATGCCAGCCACCCCTGCCGTCTCCCTTCACGTCCACTTCCACTAAGAGAACATCGCCGGGGTCAAGCTCCCCAAGTCCTCGCCGCTTCCACCCACGGCATCCACCACGGGAGTTGTCGCCGCCCACGAATCTGTCTTTTATCGCTGCCACCCACGCTGCAAATCGATGGAAACAAATTATTGTTGTGTATGAAACAAATTATTGTTGTATAGGAAATACAATGTCCAGATAAATGAAACATACACAAATTAGCCCGGATGAACAAACATTAGTTGTTGTGGTGGTCTGACAAATTTTGTTGCGCAAGTCTGAGTAAAATATTTCCCTCTCACTTACACAAATGTTTCCACATTGCCATAACAGAAGGAGCTCACAATGCTGAAAATTTAGCGATTTGAATCATAAGTTTCTCAAAACTCTAGGATTGTGCTGTATACATTAGGTTGTTGTATTAGTTTGAAATTTTTATTGCACAAGGTTTAATAAAATATTTCCATCTCACTATGCAAATGTTTCTGTGTTGTCATAACAGAAGGAGCCCACGATGCCGGAAAATTAGCGATTTGAATCATAAGTTTCCAAATAATCCAGAATTGTGCCGTATACATTTTCATTGTTGTATTCCCGTAAATTTAGCTAATCATATTTAGTGCTAATCATACCGTTACATCCGACGATTACGACATATACCTATCGAGGTTAGAACTCTACAAACTTGGTGCGAGCCTGTACTGTGAAAGCTGTCCTGCCCCTGCCTAAATCCTAATCATAAACTCTAGTTAACAAGGCCCCCTCTGGACCGTGTGAATTCCCTTCAGTTTCTGTAAAGACTGATACATTTCACTATGAAATTTCTACCCACGATACAAAAAGACGCCTAAGTTGGTGTGCTGGCTCTTTTAGACCCTGTTTGGGACACATAAATTTCGCATGAACTAGTTTAATTTTGTAGGATTAAGAGAATATTCCCGCGTTACAGAGATTACCATAACAAAAGGGATTTGGTGGTGCAGGCTGCAGAGTACATACAAACAAGAACTACAGACTGGACGCGAGAGAGATATGGGGGCGAGAGTGACAGCATGTGTGGCGCCTGCCTGCGTGCCGTAGTGCCAGTGCCAGGCAAGTTTCGGTGTGCAGTCGCTGTTGCCAATCTGAAACTTGTGCATGGCAGCGCTGGAAAACACTCGTTTGTTAATTTTAGCTGAAGCGGCGACGAGTGCATGCTCGCCTGTCACGGACCTTTGTTTAATCCTCGCGATCTAGAGTTGCGCCTCAAGGTCAGGGAGGGCTTCCCATGTACGAAATCACACGGGACTCAAGACTCTGTGAGTAACACCTCGCTTGAAAAATGTAAGTAGTCGCAGTACTTGGCGAGATTGATTTAGGTGCACGCGGAAAACATGCGAGTCTTTGTCGATTCCAAGCGAAGCAGCCGGTATTCTGAGAGTCGCATGCGCCGAACCAATCAAGCCCTGTAGAATGTGGGTTTGGTACTTGTCCTGTTTGTCTTGTGTCCCTAAAGATCTTTTTTTTCGGTTGGCTAATTCTCAATTTTCTAAATTTTTTGTAAATCTCAGTCACTTAGTTGCACAACACTTAGCCTAAAATTACAGTATTGAAAGTGTGCAATAAAAACTTAGTGCAATTTTCAATCACCTAAAATTGTACACCACTTAGCCTAAAATTACAGTATTTAAAAGTGTGCAATTTTAGTGAAAACATAGTGCGATTTTTAGTTTGTATGTTATATATGAAGTGAGACGTGGATGAGATTGTTACATATCGATTCAAAAATCTAAAAAATAACTGAGATGTAAAAAAAGAGTTTAAACGACTAATAAATAGACATTGTCTTTGTTTTTTGTTTTTTTTGCCACCGTGAATCCCTGAAGGTACCGTGTTATTCATCGGTGGATGGAATGGATCGGACGTCGTTTCCGGGTCGCTACGGCGTCGCCGTCGCATATCGACCATCCCCCCCTTTTTCCTTCGTGATCCGGCGGCTTGAGGGTACGCAGATCGATGAGCACTGCTGCTTCGTACTTTGGCCTTTGCTTAATCACCTCGGCAGATGGATCATAATTGATGTATCCCTGCTCCTCGCAGCGCTCCAAAAGATTTCACTGTTAGCGCTAGGTGATCTCGATCATCAAACACCAAAAACTTAAGATACATATATATGCGCAACAGGCATGCAGGGAATCAATTCTACCTGGGAAATTACCTGGAGTTTCCGTTCTTCGTATTGTCGCGCGCGGCAGACGTTGGGCGGGCGCTGTCAGTCGATCAATGATCCGACTTGGACAGCCGGATTGCAGTAGAACTATTCTTTGCGTAGTGTCGGTGCGACTCCTTTGTGTGAATCAACCGACGTTATAGTACGTACTGTAGATTATTATATGGTCGACATCAGACCAGTTCTCAAAAAAGAAAAAACATCACACCTAAAAATCTACATTTTTCTACGTTAATCATTCATACCAACTTATGTATATGGTATTATATGTCCAACTGGCATGCACCTTTTCAGATCGAACATATATACAAGACCCAACCGACAAAAATGCCATGATACTACATGCACCATCCATGTTAACATATTGAACAATCCTCTTGTGCTTGGACTAGCAGATACGTACTGCGACTGAGTTCACATACAGGTGAAACATCAACATCGAAACTTGGCTGCGTTCTTTCCAAAAAGGAAAATAAAAAGAAACTTGGCTGCCTGACTTCACCGGCACATGCAGCAGCTAGCTAGCGACGAGGTAAAACAAGCAACGCATGCAGAGCTAAGCTAGATGCCTAGATGCATGCATAATCCGGTGAAATTTACCTGCAGTAACATCACCAGCTCCCACGGAGTGTACGTGGCTCCGGTGCCGTTTGTTTGCAGTGCTTTTTGTTTGTTATGTCCAGCATTATGTTGGCTGTTAAGCCTAGTCTAACTAGGCGCCTGACCGTTGTATCTCGTTTTCTTTCGGTTTTTTTCTTTTCAAACAGAGGCAGAATTTTTTGCCTCATTTCATTAATTAAGGTAGAGTTTCATTACAGACTAAGAAAAAACCAAATAGAAAACAACCGGAAGATCGCAAGAATCTATTCTCCTGAAATGGTGTTTCTCAAATGTTTCACTCCAGCTGTGACCAAGATTGCCACCTCGTTTCTTATCCTGACAAAGATTGTCGGGAGTTCTGTATCTCGTTCTCGTTCAGTTTTTTAAATTTGTTGGGCAGTTTTATCCTTCGTAGCGAAATACAGAACTATGCCGCTCTTCAGAAATGTCTCTCGATCGAAAATTTCACTTCAGGTTCAGGTAGTTCGTGAATCACATCGCCCACGTAAAAAAAGAGAAAGTTACTGTGAGATTAATCCATGAACGGCCCGGTGCATCTCCAGCTCAACTCACTCGCCTCACTCACCCACCACACTATAAGTCTATTAAACGCACAGGCTCTGCTCTCTCTCAGTCTCAGATCCCCGCCTCCTCCTCGCCAGCGCACGCACCTACCAACCCACCACCACCGCAATGGCGTCGCGCTCGCGCCTCCTCCTCGTGGCCGCGCTCCTCGCGACGGTCGCCGTCATGGCCTCGGCGCAGAAGGCCAAGGCAAAGCCCGCGCCCGCTGCGGCGGCGTCCGCGCCGGGCGCGGCGGCCGCCGACGCGCCCCCTTCGACCACCGTGGAGTCGGTGCTGGAGAAGTCTGGCAAGTACAGCACCTTCCTCCGCCTCCTCCACGAGACCCGCGTGGACACGCAGATCGACAGCCAGCTGATGGACAGCTACAACGGGCTCACTATGTTCGCCCCCACCGACGCCGCCTTCGACTCGCTCAAGGCCGGCACCATGAACGAGCTCTCGTCGCAGGACCAGATCCAGATGATGCTCTACTGCGTGCTCCCCAGGTTCTACAGCCTCTCCATGCTCGCCAGCCTCAAAGACCCCGTCAACACCCAGGCCTCCGGCGCCGACGGGCCCTACAAGTACAAGATCAAGCCCTCCGGCAGCAATGTCAACGCCTCCACCGGCGTCAACTGGATGCTCCTCTCCACCGTCGTCAACAAGGACTTCCCATTCGCCGTCTACTCCGTCGACAAGGTGCCGCTCCCGTACGAGCTCTTCGGGCCCCAGCCACCCACCCCCGCGCCGGCGCCGGCGCCGGCGCCGACCAAGTCCAAGACCAAGAAGCACAAGAAGTCGTCCGGGATCGCCGACGCGCCCGAGGCTGACGACTCCACTGCCGCGGACGCCAAGTCAGCCGCCGGGGCAGGCGCCGGGGTGGCCAGGTGGGTCGCGGCGCTCGGGGTTCTTGGCGCCGCTGCTGCTGTCCTCTTCTGAGAATCACGAACAAAAAAGATGGTATTTTCCGCCGTGCATGCATGTGATGCATTCATGGTCAGAGTTGGTGTGGTGTACCCCCCATTGATCGGATCGGTCGGTCGATTGCTCGATCCCTGTACCAATACTTGTGCTGTGTATGTCCATCAGCTTCATTCTTTCTTCTCTGGTTTCTTGATGGATTGTGTTTTGTAACATTTGTGATATACTTACTAGTGCTTATTTCATTAGATTCTAGTACATTTCTACTGCTCTTGTGATCTGGATCTGACTTGCTTCGATGCAGCTCTGTGCCTGCTTGTGTTTAGTTCTTGCATGGAGAGATTTGCAAAAGCAGGGGACAGTGCGAGATGTTTCACAGCACATTCCATGGTGGAATCTGAAGATAAAGGTGGCAGATCCAAAACATGAGACGTGGGTGGTAGCAGAGCGACGCAGAGTAGTAGATCGACCTTGGATGCCAGCGATGTTTTGTTGTCGCTGGCCAAAATGCACTGCTTCTCTTCTTTTCTGAAACGAAAAAAAGAACAAAACAAAACGCATTGTTTCTTGAATCTTGATGCAGTGTTTCTTTCGCTCCGAACGACACTGTACCAAAGAACGCCATCTCTACCGTACTAGTGGTAAAACTAGTACAAATACACTGCTGTTTGGAGTTTGCACAATCATCACCTTGTTTAGCGAGAAGCAAGGAATGACATTCAAAGTAAGCAATTAAGCAGATTAACAAAAAAAATTAAGCAGATTAAACCAAGCTGTTTTTCTTCCTGAAACAGAGGCTAGCTTTATGCGATGATCTGTGTTTTGAAAGCAACAAGCTCTTGGATCCGTTGGCCCAGGGAAAAACAATGAACTGTTCTTTTGATCGAGTGGAACCGTGCAAACGCAATACGGCCGGGGTGCATTATTGATGGGTTACGGCGATGCGTTCTGAAAAGAAAATTGAAAATGATTCAGGTACACTGGGACTGGATGGAAGGAGGCATCTTGACCCCTTTTGCGTTGGCTTTGCCTCACATGGAACCTACCAACTCTGGATCTGGCGTCCCGTTGTTCTTGCGTTGGACATAAATCGTGGCCTGGGCCTCCTTGCCCATACATGTGATCCTAGTCATGAACCAAAATAAGTTTTAGCAGATCTGCAGACTGCAGGTCCAAGTGTTGCCTAAAATAATTCATCCGGCTGTACAGTGACGAATACGACAGTGCTTCGTCAAAACTATTGAAAATTGAGATTTAGCGATATTTAACGGACCATCATCCTCCTTCTTTACGCAAGGACTGGCCTTCTTCAAATGGGCCAAACGATAAAGAGACGAGAGTGTGCATACATAACCGGGCCTTCCTTCTTTGGGTCTAATTACTGTGCCAAAAATAATACACACCTATTTGGACCCAATTATACTAAAAAAGTAATTGGGTCAAGTTAATTAACATAGCAACCTGACATGGCAATGTTCAGTATTACAGAGCCACTCCCGAACGGTAAACGTGTTCGGGCCTCCCGACATTTTCACCCATTATCACTTTCATGGTCTAATCATACCATAAATTTGGGAAACCGTTTAATTGCAACATCAAGCTTTTTCAAAGGACCGCTTAATTTTATCATATCCTTCTTCCAGTTGTCCAGTACCACGTACAGATGCCGAGCGGCACTGTCCGAGGTGTATGCACGTGAAAAGATTCGATCTGCGCCGCGCAGAACGGCGGGGCGCCGGACGGGTCGTCGGAGATGGGGGAGACTGGGCTGAGATCGAGCAAGAAACGGTCGCCACATTGCGTACGTACTTCCCGGTCGATCGAAATAGAGGTTACGAGAAAGCTAGCTAGCTATCGTCGAAGATTGATCAGTTGAGAAACGACAGATCGCGGAATTTTAGTCGATCGAGATAGCTAGTTTCGTTTGGAAGACGAGTCCACAGGATTAAATCCTAAGACGTACTGGGCTCATATGCCCTGATCGATGTGTTTCATGATCCAATGGCTCGTATTCGTTTAGTGTCCCTCCATATTTTAGCAAGTCCAAGTACGGAAGGAAAATACTTTTCATTATCTGCTGATTCGACGTTGAGGCCATTGCTTGTCGCGAAAGTTGAGCAGTGTATCCTCCTTTCAACGGGCCGATAGAAAATGAGAAGAGGAAACTGGACGCACATCTTTAAACGGGCTGAACCACCTATTTTACGATGAAAATGATGATGTGTTTCATCGTCCTACGCGATGGTAAAACCACCTATAAAACCGCTATAGGGGATTATTATATCGGTTTCAAAAGATTATGGTGTTAATTGTGTCTTTTTCAGGGGGTTATGTGATGGAAGGGTGAAACTTTAGGGTGAAATCTTGACATTTTTCTACTTAATATCACAACTTAACCTCACAATGTTCAGCATTAAAAGGCCGGGCCAAAAGCAGCAAACGAGCCCAATTATTTTGGCCTTCCGTGTTACAAATTCCCAGCCCAATTAGTTATCTAGGTAGCACGGACCCTGGTCAAGTCGGGGAGAACCCAACAATGCGATCGGGATCGTATGAGACTCCAGCCTCCGGTATCCGGAGTACAACTTAACGGAGGTTTTGCCTGGAACGGCGAAATAGGAACAGAGGCGTCTATCCGCCACGAAGCTCGGTCGGGCCGGCGCCGCCGCCATGGCTTAACATCAAACGCGGCCTGATCGAGCGACCGGCCAACGTGACTCGCAACACCTAGTAGTCGGCGGCTCCGGCGACGACGACATATTATCCACGTCGTCTTGGAAAAGATTTGCGAAATAAACAGGGTGACCACGATTTAATTGCATCAAAGTCCTAGACACTATCCTTGCGATAAAAGAAGTCCTAGAGACTGCAATAGGCCGATGCCAAAAATTGAGACCTGGGACATGTTTAACCGGGCTGTCCTTTGAACAGCCCGAAGAAGAAGCACATCTTTAATCAGGCTTTTCCCCTCGAAACAAAAAAATCTTTAATCCGGCCTTCCTTCTTTTCCCCAGGCACTGGGCCATCAACAGTAGTGATACAGTGCTCGAGGAGAGGAGAACTCAACCAGGGTCGCCCGAAATGGCGAAGCGAAACACTACTTTTTCTCGTCCGTGCGAATAGTAAACAGGAACAGGTCAAGGCCATATCGAATTTTTTTTCCTCCTTTGTCCCTAGCTTTAGCGAATTTAGCATCATCTAAACCACAATAATAAATATATTCCCATAATAGACTAGACAAACGACATGGGACGTATATTACGTCTGAAGAGCACAATAATACCTATCATAGATTGGAGACATGATAGGGCATTGGAGCCATAATAAACACCAAGACATGACCTGTTATGGCTGGGAGGCACAACATGTGTCCTGTCACAGTTAGATCCACGATATGCCACATGTCGCGCCTTCGAGCCACGATAGGTGGGCTATTACACCTACTGTCGGTGCTTTGAGTCATGTCGCGCCTTCAATCCGTGATAAGTGTCCATTGTAATCGTCAGATTTAATACGTGTCACCTATCTGGTCTATCGTCAAGATTAATTTATTGTTATATTTTAGAAGAAGCTAAAATCGGTAATGCCACTCAACAGAGCGCTAAAAGAGTAAAAAAAAATCCGGCCGTATCCACCCGTGACGCGCCGCAGAGATCCGGCCGGCGCCACGCAACGCCACGAGCGTGCGCGCCGTTCCCGAGCACACGTGTTTGGTGGGCTTGCGGCGCGCATCGAGCTAGCCAGGGCGCCTCGGTCTCGCTCGCATGATCGCATCCGCGTCCGGGCACACGCGCTGCCGGCGGCTTTGTCTTGTCGGGCGGCTCGGCGCCGACCATGGCCTGCACCCTTCTGCAGGCTGTGGCAGAGGAGATGTTTTCTCCGGCGCACGCATCGATCAGACGTGCCGCGCGTGCTCGAGCCAGTGTGACTCACGCTGACACATCCGCTGGACGCGTGGTGGTTGGCAGCTCCTCCGCCCAGTGGCGGAGACAGCGGGCGAACAGGGGCCTGGCTCCCCCAACGATCGACGAATTAACGATGAATTAAGAAATTAACGACGAACTAAGGAATTAAGGAACTAAGATTTCCTAGGAATTAAGGAATTAAGACTACTTGGCCCCCCCCTACTCAAGGTATTTGGCTTGGCCCCCCCCATACCCAAATCCTGGCTCCGCCACTGCCTCCGCCGATATATATCCAAGCCGCCATTACTATGCTTCATTTAGCAGTGGCTGCTGTGTCAGGCTGTCAGCTAGCTAGATCAGAAACTGATCGAGCTAGCAGATGATGTGAGGCATTTAGTTCAGTGAGATGAGATGAGATCTTTTGGGTCTTTGATGTCTAAACAATCGAGCTTTTAGAAAAGAAAAGAGAAACTGATCAAGTTTGAAGTTTATTTTATATATAATAGAGGTGGTTCTTTGGTCTATGTATCCGTATCAATTAAAGTAGAATTGTTTGGATGTAAAAGTTCATCGAAAGTTGGTAGCAATATACTCCCTTCGTCCACAAATGTGAAACGTACACGAAATTTAAGATCTAATTTTGATCAATAATTAAACCAATACTATTGACTTATTATTAAGATGAACTGCAAAAAGTTAGAAATTCTTGTTAACTAAAACATATTATTACGATAGAATCGAATATATCAACATAAAGCACTCACTCCTACTCTATTTTGCACTCTAAATGATCCAGGTAATTCTAATAATTAATCTTCAGACATATTATAAATGCTTGGGATGGAGTTGAAGGCTATGAAAATTTTCCTCCATGCAAGTCAGGCAAACGGGCATGCTTATAAAGAAGATGCTCTATTGTCTCATTCTCATGGCAACAGCAACATTGTTTCGGACCATTTCATTTACACTTGGTAAGATTATCTTTTATTAAGATAAAATTTTAATATAAGTACCAAGTAAACATTTTAATATTAAGAGAGAGCTTCGATTACCATACGAATTTAGACTGTACCGAAGCTTGAAACCTACAAATCATCCCCTAATAATCCCGATTACGTGCCATGGGTGCCAATACTTCAAGTTGCTACAGAGCTACTAATAGAGCAGTAAGTGGCTAAGGTCCACTCCACTTAATTGTCATGATCGTTAGCTCGTTGCTATCTTTCTTTAACCATTTCTTTTCTCTTCCTTGATTTCATCATAACGATTTCCGTTTATCACGTACGGTTGTCCCTATCATCCATCTGGCGGAGGAAGTTGGGACAATCCTGCCGATCGAATCGTGTGGTGGCAGTTGTGTTGCGTGCATGTAGACACGCCTCAGTGACGTAATCACGCCCAGCTCTGAATGGTCTGTGCCTGTCCATTATTTGGTTCAGTGATTTTGAAGGAAACCGAACCGAGCAAAGGGTTTCGGCAAAGCGCAAGCTGGGCTAACGTAAAACTGGGCGTTTTCTAGAAGGTAATGCACGGTTGCACCAACCCGGAATTCTTCTCACCTGCATCCCATGTACTACATCGATCCATATCTAGCGTACCTATCTAGACGCCTGATCACCTAAATTGGCCGTGTAGGACAATTTGTTTTGATGTTTTTTTGAAGACAATGATGCATTATTGTCTTATTGATTGGTTTATCTAGATGCACCTGATGTAAGTCTTATATGAAAGTCTGGACAGAGGAAGTGCAGCTGGTCAGATGCGGAAGGCAAGGCGACGTCACACGTGATCTGTACGTTGAAGCCGGCACGCAGAGACGATATATGCTACTGCATACGTACGTAGTGCTAGTAGTCATGCACAGTGACGAAGCTCGAGCCAATCTCAGCATCACTACTACTATACTATATTAAAGGATAAACACAAAAAGAATTTGCTAGCGGGCCACGGCTCCCTTGGTCATTCATATCATGTGCATGGCATCATGCTGCATACACACGTATCACCGAGAGGGGCCGATAAACCTAACTGTTATTGGTGATGTCCTACCAAATTAATCACGTCCTCGATTCGACCGCGACGTGGTCGGTGCCCTACCGCGAGATCGATCTGTTTGGGATCACAGGCGCACTGGATGTAAGTTTAGAATCCTTTTAGCCTTCCAATGGTAGATTAAACCTAGAGATATGGAAATTTATGCGCAACCATGAGACACTAAAGGTTCTTTAATACTTCCTCCAAACTAAAATATAAATACTCTTAGATATTGACACGCTTCTTAAAGTGGCACTTTAACCACTGATCTCTTCTAAAATGTATTGTTTCAAATAAAAATAATTATATTACGTAAATATATTTTATAATAAATGTAGCAGCGTTAATTTATTTTTTACCAATATTAATAATTCTATTATAGATTGCAGCTGAGCTAGAATTAAATCTCGATTACTCGAGTGAACTGCCATATGCCGCCAAAATGCTAGTGGGTTAGCCAGCATAGGCTCGATCCTCGCCTTCCTCTTAATTAAGTTCGTTGCCTAGTTCCTCCTACACATCCCTCGCGATACTAAGGTACAATAGAAGTAAAGCTTCTTTTAATTAGTGGTCTAAAATTAGATCTACAGGGCTACTAAATACCAACGTTATATTATGTTCCTCCTCAATTTTGAGATACTCTATTATAAAATATTTATCCAATAAAAATTAGTATTGTAGTTATTTTTGACTTTTCATAGTTTTTAATACAAAATTTTGACTATATTTCTAACCATAATATATCATCAAGAATAATAAAAAGTGTACAATATGAAAGAATTTTATAGAAGAATCTAATGACGTTTATTTTTATGAAGTGTATCAAAATAATTTTGCATATATTAATGGAGTTAGTATATTTATTCCACTCCATATGCGTATTAAATTGCTTTGAGAATAGTTAAATGCATAATCATTATTTTTTATTTTTTTTACAATTAGTGCTTTCTTGGTCCGTATAAATTGTGGGTTGAGCATAAATACAATAAAACTGAAGGAGTATACTACAAATTCGTGATGGATCTTATCTACAGAACTAATGATCTTGTTTATCTTTTTTTGCGAGGAAAAAACTAATTAACGATCATGTTGCGATCACTGTTAGTACACCTCTCGTTGTCTGGGTTACACTGCTCAGACACCCCACCTCCGCATCCCTTCCCAACCTCCACGTCGTCCTCGTGCGGCAGCCGCCCCTGGGCCCACACCAATCCAGCACAGGAGCAAACCAGGCAGGCAGGCAGGCATGCAACCATCACCCGCCACGTAACCTGGCGTCACCTAGCGGGCCCCACCGAACCACGCAACCGCGGCTGGCTGACGCCCCGCCACGTCACGCGCCCGCGCCGCGCCGCGACCGGCGCGCGGTTGCCGTCCTCCTCCTCACCGCGTGGGCCCCACCGGAACACATGCTTGCTGACGCCATCACCCTCCCACGATGATCTCACCACCCTTTATATACACCGTCACGCCACGGGCACAACCGCACAAGTCGCGGCACACTCACGCATCAAACGAAACGAGGAAGAGGAGATCGCGGACTAGTACGTCGTAGCTAGCTTCGTCGATCGTGGTGACCATGTACCAGGCCATCCCGTACGGCGCCGGCCGGCTGCCGTGGCCGCGGCAGCGGGCGCCGATGGCATCCGACGCGGCGGCGGGGCCGGCGGCGGTTGGCGTCGGCGTCGGCATCGACGCGGCCGATCAGGAGAGGCTCGACGCGGTGAGGAAGGCAGTGGCGGAGAGCCCGGTGCTGGTGGTCGGGAGGAGGGGGTGCTGCCTCAGCCACGTGGTGAAGCGGCTGCTGCAGGGGCTCGGGGTGAACCCCGCCGTGCACGAGGTCGCCGACGAGGCCGAGCTCGCCGGGGCCGTGGACGGTGGCGACGTCGCCGTGCTGGCCCTGCCTGCGGTGTTCGTCGGGGGTAGGTTCCTCGGGGGGCTCGACCGGCTCATGGCCGTGCACATCTCCGGCGAGCTCGTGCCCATACTCAAGGAGGCCGGTGCACTCTGGCTTTGAACAAAGATGCATGGGAGTATTAGAACCGTTTAATTAGAGGTTAATCTTTTTCTAAATTTTTTTCCTCTCTACCTTGACTCTTGAGATCGAGTTACCGGTGCTTTTGCTCTTGCTTGGAATCAATAATGGTGTTGCTATAGATAGATAGACTTAAATTCTTTTAGGAGAAGGAAAATTAGCGAAGAGGAGGATGGTGTGTTAGTGTTAATTACCACTTTATTTCTATTTTATTTATTTTAAACTATGCATGTGAATACATCGAAGAGTGAAGAGAAATATTTGCAGCATATGTCCGTTTTCATTTTGTACAGCAGCTTTAATTGGTTTTTGGATGAGAATGTGCTTTTGCACCCGTGTTTCGACTTGAGATGACACGTGTTAAGAGTATTTGTAATCCATGGCTGGTTGTTGTTTGTTGCAGCTGATACTTTTTTTCCATTTAATGTTTACCACCACAGCACTCAAGCTGGTGCTGCAAATCGCATGATGGATTTTTGTTAGCGCAACAGGTAAGTGTGATCGCTAGCCTGACATACGTGTGGCACCGGAGTACTAGTGTAGGAATAATTTATTAAGGTGTTCTCATCAAGATGCTTATTCACTCAGATCAATCAGGCCGTTCTTATCAGGGTTCATTCCAAACTGCAAAAAATTTCTCTCCAAATACTCAAATTTATGTGCTATACTATGTGATTGTATAATCTAGGGGTAAAATCGTAAAGTGGCATCATCAGTAACACTAGAAATCTTTTGGTGGAGTGACGAAATAGTTGTGGGCATCTTTCCCACTAGGGTTCAAATCCTGATGTTAACCTTTACGGACATGTATGCATAATTTATTAGAAACTTTATGATACTGACGATTTATCACTAGGTTCCATCAATTTTACATATTTGTTTAGGAGGTGCAGCCGTGTGTAGTGTGCCACGCTCATGTGACTATGCGAGCGGGCGTTTAAACGGAAAAGAAGAAAGGAAGCAATCAGCAACGGGAACAAGACAAACTCGTTGTTCTATGGATCACACGAAACGAGCAAGAAGAAGCGAGCTTCACACGTTGGCATGTCGAACCATGTGGATCAGGATGCAAGTATAGGAGCCTTCCAAAATAGACAAGACACAACCCAACGGCACGTAGTATCTAAGAATATAGATCGCTATGGTACAAGCGCCACTACCACGGATGGAACTATACATGGATAGGATCGGTATATATCGCTCTGCCGCTGGTTTAGGACAGTGAGAAAGTAACAAAAGGCACATAAGTTGTCATGGACAAAAAGCCGCACGAAATGCACCCGTAATGTGCCCTCTATTTCTTCTTGTCAAACACGCACCAAACAAAATCATGCACGTACCCTACATATTACACTGCCAGGAACGGTACTGGCCAACTAACAGCTACCTCTAGGATCAGTCTGCCAAAGGGAAAATCATACTCGCTTCCATTTTTTCCTTTGTACCAAATTTCAGAAGGATACATTGCAATATGGCAGATTTGTGAATGTGAATCCGCGTGTTTTGTTTTCAGAAAGAAAAAAAAACTGAGTGTGTTCTTACCATGTTTGGGGTAAAACTGAGTAAATATCAAAACAAAGTTGGCGTTATGGAGAGATGCCACTGGCTGTGTGAACCCACATGTCAGTAAGACATCCACAACATTTTTCCAAACTACGTACTTTGCGGTGTAATCTAATGGAAGCTGATGCTAGCTGTGATATGCTGACCCCGTTGATTTCAACAGTGATTTCTCTATCACGCCTTTTGAAACCATTGGATGGCACTATCGTATTGGTTTGATTAAGATAGTAGTGTCTCCAATAAGATGCAGATTACGTAGAAAAAGTACTATACTAGTTCAAATATAAAAGAAGGCTTGACCAATTGAGATAGAAGATATCTGTCTGACTGTCTCTCCGTGGAGAAACTATTGTGGAACTTATGCAGTGCTGATGTGGGTTTTGCGCGATCTGATCATGGGAAATCAACCTTTTGTTCTAATGAGATGATGACGTGGTATGATCAAGAAAATTCCCTTCAGTTAAAAATGATCACTGCATGAGGTAGTAGTGTTAACGCGTCACACTCAGCAAAATTCACACGGAGATTCGGCTGAGCTCACGACAGAATAAGCACGTCGCAACTCGCGAAGCACGTGGCGAGAAAGAGAGGTGGAAAAGAAAGGGACGGTAAATTTGCACTGAAAAGTCAGGAATTTCCAGAAGACTAATGCGAGTCTATGACCAATCGTATGGAAGAAAGAATGCAAACAGTAATCGGAAAAAAATATATGCAAATAGTGTTAACCAGTCTAGATCATATAGATGATGAAAGCCTCAAAATTGCATGCATGGTTTTGATCTAAGCTAAGTTACTTCTACTAACTGTAGGGGATAAATCCAAGGCAGTTGTGGAATACTGATGGTATTCTGAGGCCATGTTTTGAAAGTAGGATTAAAAAAAAAGGAATTCAATTGTTTCCCTGAAGTTCTTGCAAAATCCTTGTGAAAACCTTACGTTCCAAACCGCCTTAGGACTTAATAGTCTTATAGAAGGAAATGACAGGACGCCTTTCAGAATTCAGATTCATGATCAACACAACCAACCAAGAGACGTGATCACAAGTTAACTAATGGCAGATGGCAGGCTAAGGGCGTCTAAACTGAACACTTAAAAAAAACATGTAGATGTAATCAGGTGACGACTACAACGTACTTTGTCCTGCCTACATGGCACGAACGAGGCCACGGTACGACGTGGGATAAAGATCTGCAAGATCACATCCTGACATCAACATGTTTGACAAGTAGCTAGTGGTTGGATGGCAAATACTTATACTACTACCAGTAATGCTTTGCCAAGACTCCTCTTGGTTGACGTCACGCCTTTG
Source organism: Stipa capillata (assembly GCA_019208055.1). Classification (NCBI taxonomy): domain Eukaryota; kingdom Viridiplantae; phylum Streptophyta; class Magnoliopsida; order Poales; family Poaceae; genus Stipa; species Stipa capillata. The sequence goes on from JAGXJF010001792.1 coordinate 257,633, forward strand.
CATATGTGCTCGTCATAATACGTCACATCTGTGCATATGTACACCACTGCCGACGGTTTCCAGCCCATCCTAGTGGAAGACTTTGGCTACAACCTGCAATTAGGACTTGGTCTTTGTTCAACGAACATTGTCAAAAAGCTTTCATTAAGAAATCCAGACTTATGGCTACAACCTACAATTAGGTTGTTCTTTTAGCATCAATCCCCTGGAATCTATCCCCTTTGCCATTTAAAACCACAAGTTGGAGTTTGGCCTATCATAACTTCCTGGACCAGAGAACCCTCTTTACGGTGGAGTGGAAGCTAGCTAGGCAGATCAGTTATCATCAGGTGGTTGTGTTGATTCTTTTTTAGAAACTTATAAGCACTTCGCAGAATACCACAGAAATATAGCAATGCTTTAAACATCCTTCCACGTTATATGGTGAGGTTGAGCCTATCTATCAGCTGTAATTTTGAGACACGGATTCTGAGACAGCACCGTAAAATAAATGAAATTATGTATAGTGGTTTCCATTGTACGTGATAAAATGACCTGCAATGTTGAGTTTCAGCATCTTATCCAAACAGGGAGATGAAGTCATGGGATGAGCAAGAGTGCTCTTGTCATGCAGTTGGCCCATGAAAGCAACTAGTAATTTGGCTGCAGCCCAGATAGCCCCTGGTGTGATGCAAGAGCCAACGTGCATATAACCTCGTGATAATATCTGGATTTCGACATGGGCAGGGTGTCAAGATAGGCTCAAGTCGACAAAGCCTGGACAAGAGGGAAAAACAAATGAGTGATAATGATAGCAAACAAATGGGCACATAGAAAATGAAATCAAATAAATAAAACCTTCGTACAGATAATTATACTTATCTTTTCCAGGTCAAATGAAAGTCTCAACAACAGGCTTCCAGAAAAACCTTTTTTTGTGTGGATCAACAATTTCTGGATGCCAAGGGAAAAGAGGAGATTCAGATGTCATACCTTTTGCCACAAAGATCTGGCACATCTCATTCCATAAAGATACTGCAGTACAGTGCTCTTGGTCCTTGGGGTGACACATCTGTTCAATCCTTCCAAGTCATTGGCGGGATTGCAGATCATATAGGCGATCACCCTTACATAATACATGGAAAACATCTGAATCAGGGCAGCCAGCCAGAAGTGGCAACTGTTAATGGCTCAGGCTTTGCAGTTGAGTGACGAGGATTGGTTAGCAGAATTGCAGGTAGCATGGATGACACATCAGTGATCGAAATGAACAAACTTCGTAGTGTATTACTGAATTTCTCCCAGACCAACTATAATTGGGTGGGTGGGTTGTGGGCCTAGACATGTAACACAAGATAAAAGTAGATATTGAGATCAAAACAGGAAGACTAAACTGTTTGCATTAGCTTTGTTTCGGTAAAAAAATCAACAAATTAAGGATGTAACATACTACAAAGACGTGAAGGTACAGATTGGCATCTTGAGATTTCACAGCAGTCTGCCTTCTGGACTCCTGGTCATGACAACAATGTGATATAATAGCGAAGGCTTAACCTCAAACTGACGCATGCCGAAGAGTGATGTAGTGAAGGGCGTGAAAGCAGGTTATAGACTCTCTCATATCCAGTTCATCACCTCTTGAGATATGTTAAGACTGTTCTCCAACAGACATCCATACTGATGGGCAATAGGTATGGGAGCTTTGAAAGACAGCTTTCCAAAAGGTTTGCTGCTTAGATTCATGAAGTTAACATAAGCACCGCAGGCCTTTACATTCCAGTAAATCCCTGAAGCCAACTGACACCTCTTCACCATGACAATTGTTTCTTTCGTTTCTATAATGAATCAAACCATGAATCAAAATCAGCTGATAAATTTGAGGGGCCAGAATGAGGAGGCCCACTAACATTTGAGATGTTCGGTTGCCCCTGTGCAGACGTGGTTTGTTTCTGGTCATTCAAGCCCAATGATGTGTCTGCAAGCAAATCGTCCACTGAATCATTAATAGATGTTGTTACATCAATCTGCTTGGCATATCTGAAGTCAATTTCGTCGTCAGAGTTAACAGTTGGTCGAGAAATTAAGCTCGATGCAACGAAGCCTTCATTCTGGACAGATAAGGAAGTCTCTGACAGCAAGACATCTAGAGAATCATCAAGAGGAGCAAGTGCCAGCGATTTGGAGGAGGTGCTAGATCTGACTCTCTCATTTGACTCATTGATCTTTATAGCTCTCAGCGATGAATTATTTCCAAAGGATTCATCTAAGTTTGAGCTAGAAAGTTGAGTTCCACTAAGTGAATTAAGAAGCATGTCAAGTTCTTCTTCTGCAGAAACCACCTCGAGCTTCGACCCATCACTATGGCCTGTACTTGGAACAATATCTGTGATTCCAGTATGGCTTTTATCATCTTCAGTATCTGAATGCACAAGTTGAGTACTAATTTTGGTTGATGCTATTGTTTCTTCTTCTTCAAAACATTTGAATTGACGATCTGTTTTCATTTGATCATCAGAATGGATGTTGCTGGCATGGTCATGACCAAGTGCATCTTTCCCGGGCTCTATGTCCTTGAAGTTATGTTGAACCAAACTGCCTTTAGCACCACTTTCCAAAGATGTGTCACCTTGAATCAATATTTGGTTGTCTTCAGATGCAACAGCCTAGGAATAATTAGATGAACTCAGGGATATCAAGTCAAACTGAAAGGATTTAAAAGAGGCTCAAGCATAAGAGCATGTTTAACAAAAACGATCCCATGTCAATAACCCAATAGTTATAAAGTAGGCATATATAACTCCTGCAAATTTTACTCAGATGAATACCAACAGGCCAACACCAGTTTTAGCTTTTCCCCACCTTAGAATTTTATGGACCACGGACAAGGTAAATTAAGGACAGAGGTGTTAATCGTCCGAGTGCAAATGGGTCAAATTGTGCAATAGGTTCAAATGTCCACTGAAATTCATTATCCTATCTAATCATGTACAGAGGGCTGATGTGCTCCAATAAAGAAAAAAAAATCGTGTTCCACCAATGAAAAACACATCAATCATAAAATTATGGAAGCTTACATAAGCTTTATTGAGTCAACTGATGAGTATGTACTGCAGGAAATTCCCACACAATGGCAAAAGGTGAGATATTAGTGCAATGGGTCAAACTGTGCAATAGGTCCAAATGTCACACTGAAATTCGTTACCCTATCTAATCATGTATGGAAGGCTGATGTGCTCCAATAAAGAAAAAAGAATCGTGTTCCACCAATGATAAAATTATGGAAGCTTAGATAAGCTTTGTTGAGTCAACTGACGAGTATGTAGTGCAGGAAATTCCCACAGAATGGCAAAGGTGAGATATCAAAGCACCCTGTTCTTGTGGCAGAAAATAGAGTGATGGGTGGCAGAAATCAGAAATGGTTGCAGCACAAGGCAGATGGAAATCAACAATAGCTAGGAGGTGGCAGCTACTAATCATGGCATAGAAAAAGAGTGAAAAATATTTAGAGTAATTGCAGCATTGATACATTAGGATTGCAACCCAGATGGGTCTTTTTATGGTTGTGTTTTGTCAGGGAATATGCACTTGGATATGGGTTGCATTGCACAATTTCTTTGTACACGGATTGGATTAGACTTCCTCATCCCTTTTGAGTTTTTATTTAATTATAAGCTGAACCCTCCAAAATTCAACGGTTCAGAAATCCATTAGAACTTCATGATAATAGATTGTCATAAATTATTCTGTCTGTCCCACTTCTTAGTTGCACGTGGTGCCAAAGACTACCTAGACTAGTTCATTACCATTTTCAAGATGAACCTCAGAGTAAACACTGTTACATAAAAAACAACTAGGTTTTACTAAAAGAAGGCAATTTTAGTGTTACTACGTGATTCAATACATTTCAATACTTGGAAAATCTGCAAAACTGAACACGATAGCTATAAACAAGAATTTACCAGATCGTCAAGTAGTAGATCCTCTTCTATGAAAAGTCTCTGAGAGAGCTTAAGCTTCGAAAGCTGGGCGGCCAACAAGTGCAGATCCATGGAGAGAAAGGAACCTGAAAGTTGAATAGAAAAGGCACTATCACATTAATATCTAAAAATTTGATGGCACTGGGGAGAAGCCACAGAAGTCCGAATGATGGTTGAAGAGTTTCTATAGAACCTCTATATTACTTCATATTCCTTTTCTGTTTAATAATTTAATAGGTTACTATTGTCTATCCAAACAAATCATCTTCCACAAAATTTGACAAAACCCTCAGCCAAGGATCAAATGGCAGTTCCTGCCACATCCCATCAACTTTTGAACAAAATGTTTGCTCCCAGTAAATTATCTATGTCAATGTTTTAAGATAAAACCTAACCCACTCAAACAAGCTCTGGAGCAGGTGTATAGATATTTTATGTAGCATAATACATGTCGAAACATGGCAAAGCAGTGATAGCACCATAGCAGGTTTGTACCTCAAAATCTGGTGCCAAATCATCCTCCAAGATGAAATTATCGTCTTCACACCGGGACAGAATTCCTTCCCCTTTAGCTTCAAGCATAAAGGTAGAAGCCTGCATAAAATCTTGAAAAAAACAGTGAACCAACCATCTTAGCACCACTAGAACAAAGCAATCTCACAAATAATAGGCCACTTCCCAATCAACACATGCCATGTTCAGCACAAAATAACAGAACCCACATACCAATTAGCCGAACTATGAAACAAAAGGTGAGTAGTGACTATGTGCTAACCCACTGTGTTACGAGTTCTCAACATTGTGCCTAACCAATCTAAGATATGTGTGCTCAATTCAATTGCTAATAAGAGCACAGTAATTACTACTAAAATGCAGAGGATACCCTACATTCAATTCTAAGTTGTTGTGGGCCTTAATAAACGAGGAACAAAGGATTGCTTACTTTAGCAGTGGTCACAGTTAAGAATTTAGTCGTATTTAGAAGAAGATCGCAAGGATCACCTAATTGACCTAATTGACCTAATTCACCTAATTGGTTGAAGCGATCAAATGGATGAGCTTAATCAATGATCAGATAGTGGCAACACATGCTGAGACTACAAGTGCCACTGAAAGTTCGCGGCGCGCACTTACTAAATGGCGAGCCCTGGGAGGCGAGCCGGGTAGCCGCGCCGACGTCCCGCCCCCGCGCCTGCTCGAGCAGGAAGGAGAAGTCGGCGCCCTTGCTGCGCGGCGCCACCTCGCCGGTCCATTCCGTGGCAGAGGCGGGGTCGTCGGCCTCGGCCTCGGCTTCGGCCTCGTAGCGGTCCCAGTTGGAGGGGAGGTTGCGGCTGCGAGGGGCGGAGGAGGACGAGGATGAGGCGGCGGCGGCGGCGGCGGCGCGCTTCTGCTTGTGCGCGGCGGCGACGGCCGGGGTCTGGTGGGTGCGGCGGCCGTGCACCGTGTGCGAGCGCTTCGACTTCGCCGCCGCCTTGGGATCCATCGCGGGGGAGCGGAGGAGGCGCGACGCGGACAGGGAGAGGGTTACGCTCGCGGTGTGCTTCGGCCTCGGTGCTGTGTTTTTGCATTTGCAGTTCAACCCCTAATATTGTCGAGAATTCGCTCGTCGTGGTTTGCTCCCTGCAATCCCAGGGGCGTATTTATAATTGTAAACTTTAACAAGGGCATTTACACTTCACAACCTCACGACAGTTGCACAAAGCCGAAGCAAAACCCTTCCGTGACTTGACGGGCGGCTGAGATGCGGTTCACGGCGTCTCCGGTGGTGGAGCTCGCGGTGGGCGGCGCCGTGCTGACGTTCGAGCAGGACAACGACTCCTTCGAGGTGGGCACCTCTGTCTGGCCTTCCTCCCTCGTCCTCGTCAAGTTCGCGGAGCGCTGCCTCGGCGATCCGGCGCTTCCCTTCGCCGACGCCCTCCGCTTCGCCGGCGCCCGCGCCGTCGAGCTCGGCTCCGGCTGCGGACCCGCCGGCCTCGGCCTCTCTCGCCTCGGCCTCGCCGACCTCGTGCTCACGGACATCGCCGCCGTCCTCCCCGCTCTCCGACGTAACCTCCGCCGCAACCGCCGCCACCTGCCCCGCGCGCCCCGCCTCGCCCAGCTCCATTGGAACTGCCCCGCGCACCTCGCCCAGCTCACCTCCCCGCGCCGCTTTGACATGGTCGTCGCCGCCGACGTCGTCTACGTCCAGGAGTCGGTGCCCCACCTCGTCGCGGCCATGGACGCGCTCGCCGAAGCCGACCGCGGCGTGGTGCTCCTCGGGTACCAGATCCGATCCCCCGAGGCGCACGAAGCGTTCTGGGACGCCGTCCCCGCGGCCTTCCCGGTGATCGAGAAGGTGCCACGGGAGCACCTCGACCCGGAATACGCTTACGAGGAATCTGATGTGTTCATACTCCGCAGGAGGCAGCGGCAGTGAGGTAGTATGGTATTGCCATTTGCCGAGCATCTGCTCATCATTTACACGGCAGGTTTGCAAGAATTGTTTGTTCAATTCCAAAGTATTGTCTTTTAGTTGTGGTGAGGATATATGATTTTAACTTCTGAATGTTGGCTTGATGGCTCAATTATTGCGTGCTTAATTAAGTGAATTTGATCAGGGTAATGAGCGGATCTCTGCAATTAAGTTATGGAAACGTCATTGCAATATATGTGGAGGCTTGGGGCATTGGTTTAGCCGCAAATACATGTTGTTTCATGGATGTTTTGTGTTGTAAACATGTTGAATTTTTCATGTTCATGATTGCTTTTATGTGTTGCTTTGTGTGATCGACCAACAGAGTTAACTTGTAAACTTATGGTCACTGAACATCTTAATACTCAACCTTTGTGTTAACATCGAACCTGTTATGAGAGTAAGAAACGTTGCTGGGTTTTATGCTTTTTCTGCTATATGAACTTGTGGAAATCTGTAAATGCTGCTCTTCCTAATCCTAACTATAGCAACAGATAAATATGGCTTTAAGATCGAGCTCTTCATGCCACAAGTATACAATCCATCTAGTTGAAACAATGAAAATGAATTCGTTGAGAGGATTGTGTGTTCCGTTGTTTCAAGCAAATCTTTGGCTACTGTGGTTTGTAGGTAGATAACAATGGTTGAACTTGTTTGCTGCTAAGCTGATGAGATTTTGTGAAACACCATTAGTTTTGGGGAGAAACTATGCTTATAGATGTGTGAACTTAACTATCATGTTTTTGTTTCTGTTTGTGTACCTTAACACCTTGGAACAATGTGGAATGCACCCTTGGGTGAGGCTAACCAAGCTCCATTTGGCATTTTTACTGCATGGTGTTTAACTGAATGGAGCACTGAATTTGCAGGGGAACTAATTCTCTATCCATAGATGTGCGGTCGAAAGCTGAAACAAATCGTCATGCTGAGTGGACTTGCTTCTATGCAGTTCCAGGCTGTAGTGTATCTCTGAACTTAGGGAGTTCTTCGACAGAGGCATCAAATGATGAAACATTTTGCTGGGTGCATCGTATTTGCTATGAGGAAAGTCTGGTATTTGTAACGTTCTGTATGGTCAGTTATGTTGAGCTCTGTAGTACTCCAAAGCCTAGGTGGATGCTTAATTGTTATGGCCGTGGAACTGCGGAGCAGAACCGTAGTTGGTCAGCCCCACCCTCCAGTAAATCTGTCTTTATTGAGTGATGGTCTCGTACATACTGTACCTAATGCTGATTTTGAAATTTGACATGTTTCCAGTGATAGTGTGATACTTACCATAGTGCAGAGCACCATCTCTTAGTTTCTTCACTAATGTAGCTGGGTCATGTACTGTACCTAAATCTAATTTGGAAATTTGACATATTTTCCGGTGATAGTGTGATACTTACCATAGTGTTGTGAACCATCTTTTATTTTCTTCGCGAATGTAGCTGGGTCATGTGTGGTCTTATTTCTTGCCCGTTATCAGGGGAAGCTTGCGATTATATATGCATTTTGTGTGGTGGGTTGTGGAACTGAAGTTATTCCTGACGAAATAACTAATCACGGCTGCCGCGGTCTTGTATTCTACATTTTGTAGTGAGACAGTTATCTTGGAGGGCCGAGGGCCTAGGTATTGAGATTGATTACGAGAAATACACATCCATATCCACTTTCCACCAACTAACCTACGGCAACTCTTGAGCCAAAGTGATTGCTAACTAGAACCTGAGGTTATGCCATCTCTAGTAATAGAGACAGTTACATTGTGCTGTGAAGACGAGAAAATTTTGTTATGCAATGGATTATTTTTTAGTGTCTCTATAGTAATTAATGCTTGAATTAATATAAAATTAGGTAATGATTAAAACTAAATAAAATACGTGATAAAGGGAAGATATCATGTACAATAGATAAAATAATGATTTCTTATAAGCCTAAAGGAAGCGACTTCCTCTATCTTCTCTCTCCCTCTTTCAACTCAATAAAAATAATATGTGTCACCTTTAAAGAAAGGCTAACATCACACTATTATGGATGTCCTTGTAGGCAGACAAAAAGAAAGGAGTCAAACAATTGACATACGTCGAACATGATCAACGTTGTGCCTAGCCTTCATCCACTCTCCCTCCTCCTTGGTTGTTGCTTTGCACACCTCCGCTCTATCCATTCTACTCAACATGACATTCTTTTGGCTTTAACCTCGTCCATACACCATTCGCCAGGTTACCGCTATCTCGGTCTCGGCATCCCTTTACAGTTGGGGGGAAGGGTGAGCCATCCAAGAGAGGCACCTGTGGCATCACTTCGTCATGAAACTTCGTCCCTGTTACTGTGGCTGATAAAGCGATAGACGAGAAAGTAGAGGGAAAATAAAAAAGATGATTGTAAACATTGGATATAGAGATGAACGGCTAGACATTTTTTTTTGGCACACGGTATCCAATTACTGGCTTCGGGTTCTTGCGAAATAAGAAGCAATCTCCTCGAAATTTCTTGCGGCATACTCATATTTTCTGCTGTGGCATGATACCCAAAGATAAATCTTCAACCCAATTCAGTAAAGAATTCATATCCGAGTCTCAAAGGAGATAAATCTTAGCCACGGGTTTCCAATCGGACGGAGCCAGGAGTCCCATAGTTTCGCCTCTCGCGTTTCCGCCAGGCTATATTTATGCCGCACCCATCCTCCCGTCTGCGGCCCGCTCTCCACCTCGTCATCGCCGCGCCGCCTCAACCAGGTGCGTCTCGCCCTCCTCTTCTTCCCTATATTCTTTCCACGCCCTTCCATTGCCCTAAAATTCACTCGCAATTTTTCCTTCCCCCGCAGCAGCAAGCAGGATCGACAAGAAATCCACGGTTTTTTGGCTTTCGAGGTGCGTGTCCGCCCGAACCCTAGAATTTTTTTCCCTCCCGTCTCGCTCTCGCTCATCGATCTACGTTTTGCGGTAGATTTCCTGGGTTTCTGTTTGGACGATTTGGGCCTATTGTTATTGGATGCAGTAGATGTTAGAATGTTTTCGAAGGAAATATCGTATCCCAAAAATTGTTGTTGGTTCAGTAGTTAGCGCTGCAAATTTGTTGAGATTAACTAATAGGGGGAACTGAATCTAGGGTTTTGTATGTATCAAATTCTGTGCTGAAAGTTTGTTGGAATTAACTAATAGGGGAATTGAATCTAGGGTTCAGGAGTTGACGCTCTAAATTTGTCGGGATAAGGGTAATTGAATCTGTGCTTTTGTATCTATGGAAACGTGCCGCGTTCTGTGTGGCTGGCTATTGCCCACCGCTGCTGTTCCGCTGTTGAGTGGACTTTGTTCAATCGTTTCGTGGTGGGATACCTGGATGGTTCTTTCTACCGATTAAATCAATTTTTTTGGAATCAAAAGATGTCTCTTAGGTCAGATGTATAGCTATAGCCATGTTTGGAGCAGCTTGAGATTTATGATACGGACACATGTTTTATTGGATTATTACAAGAGTATGGACAAATAGGCAATAGTCTGCTCTAAATTATGTGTGCATCTATGCCGTTCTAGTTGGTACTTTCTTTCTTTTTTTGTTTTGGGTTCTCTTCAATCAAAGATTAATGTTCTAAACGGTGTGCAGCTTAGGTTTTAAAACGGATCGAATAGTATTCTTTGTCTGGCGGATATAACAAGGCCTACTACCCCAGAAGGAGTGCCCTCGTGCAACAGGCAAAAGGCTATTTCTTTTTGTGCTATGTTGTTGGTCTCTTTTGCAGTTGCAGGGGGAGAAACACTAAACATTCTAGATGGAGAAACACTTTCATCTCTTTACTTCTGGCTTTAACCGTTTTGAACGGTGTGCAGATTTAGGTTAAAAACTGATCAGTTCACTAGGTGCAGAACCAGTCCTGATGATGCCCCGAAGTAGATTACAATTCTTTTGGCCTTCTTTCTATTCAGTTCTTCTAATATTAACGATTTTGAGTAAGTGTGCAGATTAGGTTAAAAAGTGAGGGATTAGGGTTGTCTTGCAAGAGCTTGAGCTTTATAATGTTCCAATCACACAGTGTGCGTTACAGGGATAAATTCACAGGAATTGTACATGTTGGTGATATTAAAAGATACATAGGTTTTGTGAACCTGGTTTGGTTTTGACTGCATATGTCCCTTTTTCTATTTTATCTTCTGTAATGCACTATGACGACTTTAATCGAGGTATTTCAGTATTCCTTGCCCCTGTTTTTACCAGACAACCCAATCATGTATTGTAATCACATGAATTATTGTGATTTGGGTAAGGATTTTGATGCTTTTGTTTTTTATTTTCTTGGTTTTGTACAGCTTTAGTGTCAGCTGAAGTGCTTTCAGAATCATGGCGGAACACTTGGCTTCAATATTTGGCACCGAGAAGGATAGGGTCAACTGCCCGTTTTACTTCAAGATTGGGGCTTGCCGTCATGGGGATCGTTGCTCCCGTCTGCACAACAGGCCAACAACATCACCAACTATTGTGCTTGCTAACATGTATCAGCGACCTGATATGATCACCCCTGGAGTTGATGCTCAAGGTCAGACTATTGATCCTGAGAAGATGCAGGAGCACTTTGAGGACTTCTATGAGGATATCTACGAGGAACTGAGCAAGTTTGGTGAGGTTGAGACCCTGAATGTATGTGACAACCTTGCTGACCACATGATTGGGAATGTCTATGTCCAGTTCAGGGAGGAAGAACAGGCAGTTGCTGCTCATAATGCCCTTCAAGGCCGCTTTTACTCTGGCCGCCCGATTATTGTTGAGTATTCCCCTGTGACCGATTTCCGTGAGGCAACCTGTAGGCAGTTTGAGGAGAACAGCTGCAACCGTGGTGGCTACTGTAATTTCATGCATGTGAAGCAGATTGGCAGAGAACTCAGGAGGAAGCTCTATGGGGGGCGTTCTAGGAGGAGCCAGGGGAGAAGCCGCAGCCCAAGCCCACGCCACAGGAGGGACAACCGTGATCGTGCTGACTTCCGCCGTGATGGTCGTGATGGATACCGTGGTGGTGGTCCTGATGGATACCGTGGTGGTGGTCCTGATGGTTACCGTGGCGGTGGCGGTGGCGGTGGTGGACGTAGGGGTGGAGGTGGCAGGCATGACAGGTATGATGATGGAGGAAGGCGCAGCAGGCATGGTGGTAGCCCACCTAGGCGCGCAAGGAGCCCAGTCAGGGAAAGCAGTGAGGAGCGCAGGGCGAAGATTGAACAGTGGAACCGTGAACGGGAGGAAAAGAAGTGATCTCCATGCCAAGCTGTTCATGGCAACCATTACCCGTTATTGTTGCTTAGAGTTTGTCGTTTTACTGCTATGTTCTAAGTCAGGACTTCGGTGTGTGGGTCGATATATTGCTTGGCTGAGTAGCCTGTTAAGTGCAGGATTCTATTTGTTCTGGTTCATGAGACATGTAAACCGTCATTTGTTTCTCGATATTTGACGTTGGATCTTCTATTATGTTATTTGTGGAGTTATCATTCTCCATCTGTCGATTTGATCTCGTAAGTCTGGTGTTCTCAGTGTTTTTTAAGTAGAACATGCCACTATTTGTTTTGCCTGTTTCACCGTTGCTAGTTGCTACCCTGTTGTTTCTACGAACTTTGCTCTGGCTCGGTGTAGCGATAAGCCGATAACCATGCAGAGTGCGTAATTTTTTTCCTTCATAGGAAGGAAGGCATCTCTGACGGGATGCGGAATATCCAAAACTCTGAACAGTTCGTTTTCGAATTGAGCTAGGAAGACGGGGACAGAGAAAGTGAGCGAGGGGCACTGCTCATTCTATATTGGATTGGATATCCGTGATTATTATTTTTATTATGTGTTGATTAATTCTCAGTTGCCTGAAATTTTTGTAAATCTCAGTCACCTAAAATTGCACATCGATTAGCCTAAAATTGCAGTTCTAGAAGTATATAATTTTAATGAAAAGTTACTGCAATTTTTAGTCTGTAAAATTACACATCCTTTAGTCTAAAGTTATAATTTTAGAGGTGTGTAATTTTAGTGAAAAGTTACTGTAATTTTTAATTTGTAAATTTGTACGTTATTTTAGTGGAGATGAGGGTTGTTGGATTTTGATCCAAAGGCTTAAAAAGTGATTGAGATTTAAGAAAATTTCAGACACGTCCAGAAAAAAATAATCAGATTCATAAAAAAAACAGATCTATACAAATGACGATAGAGATAATCAGATAAACACAAACACAACACTCCATGCAAATGACGACAGAGATAATCAGATAAGCATAAACTGACGCAAGGAGTGTGAAGAGCACGAGTTTCATCTTCCTTCCCGCGGAGGCTCGAGGCGCGGGAAAACCCCATGCCGTTCGGCTGATTGCTGTGGTGGGCTGGTGGGCATGGGCCCATGTGCCGAGGCCGTTGGCTCCGTGTGGCGCCTTGGCGTCTTGGCCATCTCCTTGCTCTTCCTTTACCACGTGTGCGGCGTGCCGGTTCCGACCTGGGACAAGTGGAAACCAGTTAACAATCGAAGCCAAACCGTTTACAATCGAAGCCAAACCGATACCATAATTCCTTCGTCACACGGGCAAAGGGAGAAGTGAAACCATGTGGGTTCTGCTGAAGCTGCATTTTTGCCACAAAAAATAACAAGTTCTGAAACATCACTTTGATGTGTTATTTCGTTCTTGAATGTTAATTATATTCAAATTACACTTCCGATTGAATCATAAGCAACATTAAGAATTCGATGTAAATGGATGGTAATACCATTCGTCGACACAAACAAGGCGCAGCTATTTCACTTATTTTTTCTGAACAAAGCTAGCTATTTCAGTTCCAACTTGCCACTTCTCCACGTAAGCCATGGTCCGGTATACATGGATCACTAGCTAATGACTTTTCTTCTTCTGAAAGCCGTAACACTAACTAATGTCAAACGCCTACCTCCTCTAGAATGATACATCACATCAATCTTTGTGACGTGGACGGTGAAGACCCGGCCGATGTCAAGTGAATTAGCAAAAATGCCTTTAATCACGAGAACCACGCTTCGCAAGTTGCAACAACGGCAAACCTTGCAGTAAACGTATCCCATCGCGTCGCAACCACCAACTCCTTTTTGTGAGTTGGATGCTGTAAGTCCATGCAAACTTGAGCATTCTCTCGCCTCGAGGCGAACTGGAGCTGGTTATGTTGTGACCAGCTGTCTGATATTACGTGCAAGCAAACGAAGTTGATCCGTCATCACATGGCGTGTGGCTTGTGTTTGCCTACGCATCCTGAAAACCGAAACTCTTGGCTCTTGGCTACTTGTCATCATGGGCTTTAAGTTCTTAGATGAGTCATAGTATTTTGTTTTGAAGTACACCTAAGGGATGTAAAAGGTTTATATAAGAGCAAAACACTTTGTCAAAAGTGACATGTGTATTTCAGAAAGGACAAAAGTGACATGTATTCGAGGAAGGGGGAGTGTATAGACAAAATAAAAGATAGTTTTGACCTTGAGATATATCTCACACTGCTACAAGAAAAAGTTAATTACATAAGGTATTGCACTATATATTACTGAAGTAATTATTAGTCAAAAATTTATATTAATCAATCAAAATACGTCTTATATACCCGGACGAAGGAAGTAACAACAAAGCAACGAAGAGAGGGTATTGCAGGAGGAGATGGTGATGCGATACTATTACTGTGCAAGGGCTGTCTGACAATGGGCGCGGCCCGCGTGGTGATGTGCGACCAGGACTAAATGGTGTAGTCATAACATCTTAGCCCATGTATCGATGCAGTTGACCAGTGGCGGTGCATGGAGATCGAGAGAGAGAGCAAGTGGGATCGGGAAAAGACAAGCCCCTGCTTGTGGATGACGATGCGAACATAATGGAAAGGAGAAAGGAAAAGTGTTTTGGTGGGCCTGTTTCGGAGAAAATAGATTGATCCTAAAGTATGATGTTCATAAAAATGATAGAGGCAAAATTGAAAAGGGTGCATTAAGATGTGTGCAATACCAAGTGAGTGTTTGGGTACAATTTTGGTATTTAGTTTAAATTTGAATTGAACACGGAAGCTCCTCAAGAATATACGTCTTATCCAAACACCTCTCAAGTATTTAGCCTCACAAAGAAAAAGGATTTTAAGAAGGACATCTCGAAATAATGGCATGTACAGAGTAGCATTTAGAAGTTTAACACGGAGTCCTTCAAAACTACTACCCCCTTTTTCCGGTTCCTTCCCCTTTTTCTGTACCCCGGCATTTGTTGGCTTTTCGCCGTCTGTCTCAGTTTTCCGTTCTTCGAAACCTCTCTCGGCCGAACCTCCGCAGGCCAGACTAAACCTTCCTCCACGGAAGCACGCCGCCTCGAAGGTATTCTTCTCCCGTCCTCCTCGTCCCCATCCTCATCCACTCCACTCGACTGGCGCGGAGTAGCGATCTACCCGTACTTGGATCGATTTCTTCTGTTGCTGACGAACGAACCCTAGTTACTCGGATTGTTGTTCCGGGAGTTTTGTTCTGGTCCTTCTGTTTGCTTTGAGCAATTTGATCCAAATCGTTCTTTCTCTCCAATCCGTCCGGTTTATTGCGAATTTTGTTGCTGTGAGGTGCAGTAGTACTGATAGCAGTTTATATTCCCAAAAAAAAATTGGACACGTTAGGTCCGCCCCTGATCGGGAGGTGGGGGTTGCGATTAGGTGCTTGGTTTGTGCGCAGGGTTCGGAATTTTTGATGGGTCGTATGGTGTGTAGCTGCATGCGCGCTTGATTGATGCAGCAAGCTCACTTCAGATTCTGCAGATTCCATGCAGCATTGTTGGTGATTGCTTTGTGGTGGACAGATGGTTTCGAACCGATTGGTCGTGCTTTTGATTTTGGGTAACTGTAAATTTGAAATATTGAGTACTCTATTTACAGTCGCATAAGCATTTGGTTGGTGGCTTGCTGCAGAGAGTTTTGCTTGGAAGTGAGCAGCTCTTTGGTTCAAGGGAAACAGTAGGCAGCTCTGAGTTTCAGTGTTTTTTTTTCGTGAATTAGATGCGGTTCTGTGTGGAACTTTGGTTGCTGGTTTGGAGTATTGTTGATTGCTGTTGCGGTGTGGACATTCTAGGTTAGGTAGTTTTTGGTCATGGGTTTGTGGTGCTTTTCTGGAAATCTGGAGTTGTGATAATGGTTTACAAATTAATTATCCAGAGGATTTTTTCTTGGATTTTTTCTTAAATTTGGAGTTACGAGTTATTGTATTTTGGATCGGTGTTTGTGCTTGGGTGATGTTGTTGAATAGCCTGTGGACTGGGGGGCCTTTGTTGATTTGTGTAAGAATGGTATGAATTGCATACTATATGCACCGTTCTTGACTGAGCATTTAAATTAGCTAGTAAAGAACTAAAATGATGAATGAAGACAGATTAACACAGTGAGACACTCTTTTTCCCTTCAATTGTAATTTGCTCATCACATCTCTCGTTTGCCATAATTATGACCTTATTTTGGGTGTGTGTGCATGCACGCTCGTGTGCATGCACACTCGCGTGTGCCTGCACGTGTGAGTTTGATTATTAATTTTGGTGGTGTGTTTGCAGTGAATAGTTGCTACAGGATTACGTGAATTATTCATACAGATATGATTATTCAGATGGCATTAAACTGATCTTATAATTGGAATACATGGAAATATTGCCGGGAGCAGCTGTGCCTAAATGTGGGCATGGTGTTACTTTACAGTTACACTCGTTATGCTCTAAAATCACTTGTGCATGTGACCATGTTGTTACTTTATCTCTTGCAGACTATCAAAAATTCATTGACACATTGGCTATTAACCATAAAGTGATGATTTACTATCTGTCCATCAGACACATTTTTTTTTCATGTCTGTGCTTTTGAGTGCATTGTTTCCTGAGTTTACAGATTTAATATTATTGGATGATCTAAAACTTAATAAGTTAGGTGGCAAGCAAGAGCAAGCGCCGCAGTTTGAGGACAACTTGGTCTGTACCGTCTGTTACAAAAAGAAGGTTAGCTGAGAACATAGATGTGTCTGGCTTTCAACTGTTGTATGAGCCAGCCTTGAGCAAAGGCAGAAGACTCGATTACTGAACCTTGCAATGGATAACTGGAGGAGATGAACGAACTATAATTTTTTTTATGTACTTGTTGCATAGGGAATGTTTTTTCTGGAGTGATGCAAGTCTTACACAGTGCGATTTGTGAATTATGCTAGCACAGCCATTCGTGTGCAAGTTTTATGCCTTGAGTATAATGAACCCTTCTAGTCAGGAATCAGGATAAACCTATCTATCCATTGAATGTAATAGATTGCCTGCCTTTGGCAATTTTCAGCCTTTAGATTTAAGTTGATGTCATGTGCAGGTAGCGCCCCAACTAGAGCATACATCACCATTAATTTAGATATTAGTGTTCATGTTACAGATTTCCTTTTAGTTAGTTGCTATCTTTCATATTTCCTTTTAAGCAGTTTCTATCTTTGCATTCTAGCACCTCTATATAAGAGCCATTATTAGTGTTTTTCATAAAGCAAGGAGAACATTCAAATAGTTTTCTGCTTGCCAAAAATCTTCTCCCCAGTCTATGGTTTCAACTTTCTCTTAAGGTCTGCCCCATTTAGCCATTACATCACATTTGTTATCAGAGCTGTCAATCCTGGATTGTGTTGCCATGATCTCGAAGCTTGACTCAATGTCCCAGGCGCTGCAGTCCAAGGTCGACAAGTTTGCTAGCTAGGTTGACAAGTTGGCCACTATTGTGGCGCCAACTGGCGTGATGCTTGTGCGCTTGGAGGAGGCGCGGGCTATTATGCCTGCTGTTGACGTAACCCCAATGTTGGCCCCAGGGCTGACACCGCCGCTAGTTTGGTCTCCACCCCCATTGTCAATGGTTCCTCCCCCAGCAATGTGACCTTTGATCATGGCTTTGTCGAAGAAAAGGAAGGTCGCCATTGTGTCAAGACTGTCTTCTCCGTGCTGCTGGCCGACACCGTGCCATTGGCGGTGTGGACTGCAGAGGCTGCCATGTGGAGGATTGCTACTTCATCACATCTCTTCCATTATCATTGCATTCTGTGGCAGAAAGGGTGTCGCTGCTGTTTCATGCCAGTTGCCCATGTCATCGGCGTCTTCCTTGACGTCGGGACATGCTAAAGCATCTATGTGTTCACGGCCAAACCATTGAGGAAGTCCTGTTGATCTCTCAAGCAACGTGATGTCGACATCACAACCTCTCCTGGAAGTGGAGCTACCAAGGACTGCAGCCCTGGCAACCACCACAACTCGAGGACGGGCTGTCAAGCGAGGAAGGATAAGTTGTCATGTGCACGTGGAGCCCCAACCAGGCTGCAACAGTAGCAAATCAAATCAAATGGTCGCAACATTAATTTGGATATTAGGATAATTAGCTTCCATATTAGATATTGCCTTTTGGTTAGTTGCTATCTTTTATGTATCCTTTTAAGCAGTTCTATCTTTACATTCTAGCACCTCCATATTAGAGGAGCCATTATTATCATTTTCATAAAGCAAGGAGAACAGCGAAGTAGTCTCTCTCATCTAGTCTTCTTCCCTGGTCTATTATCTTGTCTCTCTGGTAAGATCCGCTCCACTCAGCTGTGCCGACTGGCCCTCCTCAGTGTGGTAGTTACCCCACTGTACTCTCCAATGTACTTGTGTAGATCACATTTGATAATGCCTTTGGTTTTTATATATATAAATTGATCAGACGATGTATCCAAAATAAGGATTTTGTTAAGTTACAGTCTTCTATCACTGACACGCAGTGCGGCTTATTGTTGTTTTGCTACCACCCATTCATGACTCATGAGACACAGTGTCCTGATGATTGAACTTTTCCCTTTTAGCCTCGATTTGGAGGTACAGCTGTACAGGGTAATCAAGGAAAATCTTTTTATCTTTTTTTTTCTTGAAAATGTGAAGGCCAACTGATATGATTTTTGTTTCCACCGTGTCTTGTTGCTCTTTTCGGATGAGAGATGAGCGCACCAACCCTGTCCAGTGAAACCGTAGTGGCTTAGACTTTTATGTTCTAAGACCTTGTATTGAAAACCAGTCAAGTTAGGATAGTGTTACCACTGTAAGGTCTAACAAGGTAGGATAGTGTTACCACTGTAAGGTCTAACAAGGCTGAAACTCTATTAGAATGTTATTTTTTACTTCTCATACCACCTTCATGACCAATATATTCAAATTTCTGTAATAACTCTTCAATTTGTTACGGGATTTTCTGTCCACCAACCGATATGTGATTGAATCCTGGAATTCTTTTAAGACCAAGCGACGCCATCCCAAATTGCACACGTTATAGCAGTGATTGTGTGCGTACAGACCATGCTAGAGAACATCATCCAGGCTATCACAGGCTATGTAGGTCTTATAGGTTTGATGTGGGACTGTTAACTATACTTGAAATGTACTGTTTGACTATAGAAAAGAGTGAGCACTAGCTATGTTTGCCTCGCAACTGTATGTAAGGCTTTAGAAAATCAGTAAAAGCTGGATGCTTCTAGGTAGCCACTAGTCAGCACCTATTGGTCAGTAGGTGGCAGTAACAAGTCTATCAGAGGTTTGGGGCCAGGGGCAGAATCGCCTAATTCAGCGTTGAGCAGGTCAGGCGAGTTCATTATAGATCCCTTATGGCTACGGTAGCTATAGAAGATTTGTAGCGCCTGCCTGAGCTTAGGTAGTAGTAGCAAATCAGGGCATTTCCGGCGTTCGTGGGCCAATTCATGGACTACTGGGGCTATTGACTTGATTGTTGTGTTTTAGTCACGGCCCACATTGTCCTATCATTGTCTGAGGAACTGGAAAGGTGGGCAATGGACGGCTAGGCTAGCAATCAGCCCACAGACCACAGTCGCCGGACTTCTTTTGCCCTTGGCTAGATTTGGTGTAGAAGGTCAAAATCATTTTAAATATTTCTAAAGGCACAGAAAACCCAAGCCGTCTGTTTTGGCAAAGCATTTATTCCTGGTTGACACTTTAGTGCATTCAGTGGTCCATGCTATTTAGTTAGAAAATATAGATGTTCTCTGTGGATCGTAATTGCACACCTGTACGCATAATTTTCACAATCGATGATCTGGTGCTTTGAAGGATTTAACTTGTAGAAGTGTATGGAAAAAATTGTGCATAAAAATGGTTAAATTTAGAGATAGCTTTGTTTGAACAAATAAGCAGTGAAATAATACTAAATATGTGGAATATGGGTACTTGTCATGTAAGGGTAAGATATAATTACCACAGCTCACAGTGCACTGATGCTGTCGAAACGTGAAACTTGAGTTGCAAGTTTGTTGATTGATATATGACAGTGTGATGTGGTGCCTTTAGTAAACAGCCCCCACTTGACAAACTCTTTTTAGGAGTGAGAAACCAGACAAATATTTCTGTTGATTGGTAAGGCTGTAACTCTAGTAGTTGAGGCGAAAGCTATTTTGTTTGTATATGTTCCGTTTGAGATCTTCTGTTTCTTAATGGTCAACCTAATTTGTCCAGAGTGTGTAAGCTATTTTATTCATTCAATATGTTGGCCGGAATGCAAATGATTTTGCTGCTTCCATTCTCAATCTTTGACATATCTCTGAGAATGTTCTTGTCTTGTACCTCGACTACTTAAATAACCTTGCTTTCTTTGCATTTTGCACGTCTACTTACAGAGCTTGGACTGATGCTGATCATATTTATTTAATCTGATTTGCAGGAAGAGGTAATGATAAAGCATAATTGTTGATCCAAGTTAAGTTATTCTCCTTAAGCAAGGGAATAGGAGTTCACAATTATGTCACATAGAAATATGGCTTGGACACATCAGGTTGCTAATCTTCAATCAGAGCGAGGACACATCCAAGTTCAACCTGAAAGTTTCAATAATGGAGGCACTGGGAGTAATTTATCCAACCGGGGAGTGCAAGTTGCTGCCGGAGTTCCAGGAAATATCACTAATGTTGGAAACCGTGATTTGTGGAGTTACTATGAGAGCATTAATAATCAGCACCAGCATGTTCAGAATTTATACCCATATGTAGGTGTTGATCCAAGTTTTATCTACCCATCTACTATGTACAATCCCAGCATACCAACAACAGCTGCGAACAGATACGTTCCTCATACTCAAAGCTTTGGATTGGGCAATCCACTGCCCTCACCTTTATATCATCAAGTTGTCACCGGAACTATGGATGAGAGTAGCAGCAGTAGCAATTTGGGTGATAGCACTAGAGAATTTATCAAAAGGAAAGATACTGTAGTTGAGAGTGGCCATCATTTTGTTCATGGATTTGCAAGCTCAAGTTCATCTGCTCATGTGCCTCAGTATCCTGCACATGGGCCATGGGATGCTTCATATGAATCACATGTTTCACGCAATGCTGCTTCTGCAGATGGACCGAACAGGTCAAATTCAATGGCTGCTCACCCAGAATTGATACGTCATGATAACTATGTATTTCCAGCTGGTCACACGGGCCAGTGCAATACATGGACTGCACAGGCTGCAAATGGTATTGCTGATGGAGTTCCACACTGGGAATACAACAATGCAGTGGCCAATCCTCCAGGTAAGTAAACCTTTTGTTAAATATATATGGAAATTGTTTTAATGTTTTGCTAAATGATGATTTGAGGGATTATTTTATGGTTGGCAGTGTATTTGGATTGCCTAAGCAGTGGTTATTATTTCTGGTAGCTTCACTAGTTAGATTAGCAGTATTTTTTTTATATAATTTATGGCCTTGGTATAGAATGGAAATCTGTGAGTATGAGATTGGAGAAGTAACTGGAAAATCTTGCTTTTAACAGGTCAATTTGTCCATTCAGGAACCATAGGCATGCCAAATGGAAGTCTTCAGGATTATCAAGCTGGCCCTTCTGCCATTTGTCATGGGCCTTTACCTCATTTCAGCCAGATTCCTGTGCATAGCATGCAAACTCCTGCGCTGCTTAATCATATTCAACTGCAAGGACCTCAGCAACAGAGCAATGTAGTGCATGGTGTAAATCCTTCTGGAATCGGGCTCAACTTGGATCCAAGAATCCTGGCTTTCTCATCCTATTCTGGACATGCCATTGGACCTCCAATTCGTCGATTTCTTACAAACCAAGTTACTGACAGGAGTTTAAGAATGATGCCATATGAGGTGACTTCCCATTTCCATACACTTTCCTCCTGGAATGATGGCACAGATGTAGTTCTATTTACATCATTAATACTGAAGATATACCTTCTGTGGATAGTTTGTTTGTGTCTACCTGTTGTTTCTTTCTTGGGAAGCACAAAAGATGGTTTAGCAGTTTGCATGTATCGTTTGTACTTGAATCCTTGGTTCTGTAAGGATATGAATGCTTCATACTCATGCTGGAAACACATTTTTCATTTTTCAAACATGGTAATGCTATGAATACAATTGATGCAAGAATTTAGCTGCAAACGATCACTGAGATATTCTTTTCAAGAAAACATTGTCCACTGTAGTTCTTCGTGGTTGTTGTAGTTCTGAATGTTTTTCACTTGAAATGCTTCGAAATATGTGTTGGTCGTCAAGTTCCAGAAAATCAATTTCCCCAACATTTTTAGCGAACCCTTTATCATATGTATCTTTTTGTTGTAATCATTGTTGTGTGAATAGCATCTCTTAATTTTGGCCAAGACAAATGAAACAATTATTTTGCCGTGCTGTGAAATGTGACTAGCATGTTACCGTCGTGTCTGGCTTGCCTGCTGCCTTAGTTGGAAATAATCCCTCAGTTTCAAATTTAGGGCGTATATTGACTGTCCAATTTTTTGCTTTGACCATAAATTCTTGTACAATATTTTGTTAATAGTTATAAAATCACAATCACTACAAAGTACTTTTGAATATGAATCTAATGATATCAATTTTATGTATCATAACCCACATATTATTGTATTAATGGTTGGTCAAAGCATGAAATTGAACAATCAAAATATGCCCTATAATTTGAAACTGAAGGAGTAAGTACCTACTAGTCAGTTTTGTTCCTGCGATGCAAATATGGACATAAAAAATGACACCCTTGCCTCACTAAAACTGCATTTCTACATCGCTGAACCCACTTTTATGAATGATTTCCTATTGAATATGGGTATCTCAAGTTATCAGTTGTGTCCCCTCAGAGTGCTGCATTGATGGATCTTTCGAGATTTTATGAAGCAAGGCATGTTATTGATGAACATGGAGATATGGGGCTAGATATAGACAGCATGACTTATGAGGTATGAGCAGAATGTCAGCTCATTGGGGTTGTGAGTTTCTTGCAGACACTTTTGTGAGTCTACATGTAACTGATAAAATGTGGTAATTGCTTCTCCTACAGGAGCTTGTAGCATTGGAAGAACAGATTGGATATGTCAGTACCGGTTTGACAGAAAGCTACATCCAAGAAAATTTGAGGTCAAGTTTTTATGTCCCGGGGGCAGCTTGCATATCTGATCAGTCCCCTGTGGAGAATGATGCTTGCATAATATGCCAGGTCTTTTCCCTTTCACATCTATCTCTTGTATTATTCACCACTGAATTTTAATTTGTAAATTTTGTAAGTAATTAGCCAGTCAATTGTTACATGATAAATATCATGGCTGTTCCATTAGGACTGCTGTGTGCGTAACCATTTTTAGGAGCAACGCTTTTACTTAAAACAGTTAATACCCCTTTATCACGTTTGACGTTTGACAGTGAGATAACCAGATGTATACTTTCGCAGCCATTATCCGTTTGTTGTTTCTAAAGTGTGTTTGCTCCGTGTCTTGCAGGAGGAGTATGAGGCTAAAGAGCTTGTTGGAGCCCTTGATTGCGGTCACAAGTACCACACCATGTGCATAAAGCAGTGGCTGATGGTGAAGAACTTGTGCCCCATCTGCAAGACAACAGCTTTGTCAGCAAATAGAAGAAACGGATGCCAATAACATTATTGGTTATTTACCGCGACAGAGATTCAGTTCATTTTTGTACATAGACATACTAGATGATGGTGTTAACTGTATTTGCAGTTCGTTCGTTTTGTGGACATAGCCTGAGCTTCCTAAAACTGTACAGTCAGAATCCGCCATTTTGTAGACTGTTTTAGACATCAGATGCCCGGTGCCTGAGCAGCTCTCATGATGGCATTCCTAGATCGCTTCTTTTCTTTCCTATTGTACATTGTAGTTATCTTTACTTGCGTTTTCAAAAACAAAATCGAGTACTCAATAGTTCTTCTGTATGTTCTGAGCTCAACTTACTAGAATTGTTTTCCTGGTTCCGCCGTGATCGTTTCCTTCAGTATAGTACTCGTTTTCTTCAGTACAACCTCCAGGTTGAACTTGAAATGAAGGGACTGCTATATCGGCTTCATACATTGTCACGTCACAAGGCAGGTGTTTCGCTGATGACGAGTCAACCAAATATCTCGTACACTAACACTTTACCATGACAGGCACGTCGATACAACACAAGGATAACCGGAGAAATTTGGAGAATTACGGTACAATTTACCACTCGGAGAAAAATCTTCAACATGTAAATGCAATGGTACTGTTAATCAGCAATACACGAATCAAGAGCTAAAAGCATCAAGGAAAGGCCTATATGAAAACCGTGATAACTTCACACTTTCATATCCCTAAACTATACCAGCAGCTTTAGTCCTGAATGAATTAATGTATCAAGACAGCAAAATGAACACTGAGACACTCGGGAACGCATGAATACAGACGAGGACTGTGACTGCAATAACATACCGTGTCCTACTGCATAGTATCAACCACCTCAGGTATCTGTTATATCTTTCTGAGCTAAGACGAACAGCACGTAGATTTCTTCACTGCGGACACATCATCCTTTGAGCCGACGTTGATGGTCTGCCCTTTCGGAGGAGCGGCCGGATCGTCACCGATGTCGAGAGCTTTCTTGCTCACCACACGGTAGATCTGGGAGAGCACCTCGGTGAAGGCGTCCTCCACGTTCATTGCCTCCAGGGCCGACGTCTCCATGAAGAAGGTGTTCTCTCTCTCAGCAAACGCCTTTGCATCCTCGGCTGGGACGGCCCTGAGGTGGCGCAGGTCCGCCTTGTTCCCCACAAGCATGATCACGATGTTGGCGTCCGTGTGATCCTTGAGCTCCCTCAGCCACCTCTCCACGTTCTCAAAGGTGACGTGCCGCGTGACATCATAGACAACGAGAGCACCTACTGCTCCACGGTAGTATGCACTTGTGATAGCTCGGTATCTACAGAAGCAACGCAAATTGATGATCAGTTGCTGTGCCGGGAATAGTTGAAGGCCAAAAGCGCATGAATAATCGTTGTATCACACAGGTAATAATGCTGCACATACTAATCCAACTGTTCAGCACGTAACTTTGGCTATGACAACTGTCCTTAATCTACATGTTCCCCAACCCCAGGAGCTCTAGATATCCATGTGTAACAGCCTAGTCTGTATGAGCATAAGTTTCTGGTCCTACACAGTCTTTAACTGCAATAGCTCATTGCTGAAAATGCCATAGCCTTAAGCATCGTAGGTGACCATGGAAAGCTACGAATCGAAATAATGCGAAATTTAATCCTTCTTTATCCTTCAAGGATCCAAGCAGTTTAATCATATGCTGCAACAATTAAGGATCATAAATACCAGTTACTAACTCAATAACTAACGGATCAATCCAAACCTCCTGTAAGGCTATAACGAACAGGGGATCAAATCAATGAACTTCTCATAATAGGGTGTTGTGGGGATTATTTTTTTACAGGTGTAATTGCAAAAACGACGGTAATGGGCCGGCCCAGTACCAGCTATCCAAACACCCAATTACAGCCCGAGTCAAATTTTTTTCGGCCCCGTAATTTACATCGGTAATGGGCCTAAAACCACTCTTCCAAACAGGCCCTTAGTATATGTTCCCCGGCGCACCTGCACCGAAAGCCCACTCCCCCACCTATAAAAGCAGACCGAACCCTAAGGTCCCTAAACCCTCTATCGCTTCTTCCCAACCCCCGGTAAGGATGGCCGGCGGAAAGCAACCTGCGGACCGCGCCATTTCGGTGGTTGCTCAGCAACCCCGTGAACTGTACTGGTTCGGGATGGCCAGGGCCATCATCCTGAGGGAGCTTCGCGCGCAGCAGAAGGGCGCTAACGCCAGAGACGCTCGTGCGGACATGCGCGACGCTCGCGCGGATGCCAGGGAGAAGCTGCTGGAGAAGAGGGAGGAGAAGAAGATCACATTGTGGGGGTTGTTCCAGAAGGGGGACAATGCTTTGACGGTAATTTTCTAATCTACTTTGCGCCTTCTTTTCTGATGGATAGTGTATTGACGAATTAAAGAAATTATTGGTGGGAGGGATTAGTACGCTTGTTTTCTTGGGTTTCTCATGCTCCAACTCAGTAAAATGGTGGTAAAATGTGGAGACAATTGACTGGATGGAGAATTTTTGAGTTCCTATGGTCTGGTTAAAAAACTACCTTGAGTTCCTATGGTGAAATTTTGACCTATGTTTGAATGATGTATTTTTTTTGTCTTGCTTTGCTGATTTGGAAGTCGAGTGAATATGAAATGGTTTCGACAAATTTGTTGTGAGATAAATGTAGAGGAGGTTTTACATGTCAGACTAAGAGATAGTTGGTCTATTTCCTGATGGATGCTTATTTTGCAAATGCACTTGTTTGCAGCAAAAGTTACATGCTTGTATACGAAAGAAGAAAACCAGATTAGGCAAGGTTCGGTTCTTGCCTGGTTAAGTGGCTATCCTATCATTCTATCATGGTCTTCTCATGGTTATCCCTAAGACTCTTACACTTGGTAGCTCTTCTCTTGGTTGTTTACATGATGGGAGGGGTGTAACCCATATTTATAGGATTACATGATCATTAGATTGATGCCATGTGGCACAATCTAAACCCTCCAACACAATTTTAGAAAACTCCTTACAAATATCTTATCTCTAGAGTACTCTACAACATTATCCAAGTATTAGATATTTTCCATACTTATCCTTGATTTATTTTAGTGTCTTATTAAATATCTTTACACTCTAAAGTCTTCTAGAGTATTCTCGGCCAAGTCCTTTTTGTTAACTTTGATCACCGACCAAAAACGTGCAAACTGTTTTGACGGTAGCGGCATGTGTTACTTGTGGCTCTAAAAATAGGCAGACATTATAAGCTACTCTATAATTCTTTGATGCTCGTGCCTACAATATTTTCAGAAACCTCGTCAACCAACATCTCATTTGGAGTTAGAACAATCTCTCAACGCATAAAATCCAGCCTCTTCCTCTGCTACATTGCATTCTCTAGTTTGTCGATACCAACTGCTCATCTCGACCCCGTTCCGATATCGGTGTGTCCAATCCAATCACCTCGCGTTCCATGCTATCCACGAGCATGCACCATTGAACGCGTAGGAAAAAAGTTCTGGGCTGGGGGCAGCTGCAGTGACCCTATTCTCAAAACACGAGATCAGTGTAGATCATCGTGAATAAAAATAATTTTTTCCATCACATGCATGCATCCAGATCACTTAAAATTTGACTCAGCTCGAAAACACTAGAAGACACGACTTACGAACGACCTTGAATAAAATTGTGAAATCAATGTTGATCAACATCAAGCCCCATAATTCTATAAGATCCATATCCTTTATGAAGGTTACCTTAACCTTCTAAGCTATTTGGAAATTTATCAGGATGCTCTCCTTCAAATAGAAGAGAGAGAGAGAGAGAGAGAGAGAGAGAGAGAGAGAGGCCAATTGAATGAGCTTCTTATATTTTAAAGATGTTGAAATTTCTTATATGGCCACTGTTTACATCCTTGACCTCAAATCTGATATTTTAAAAACTATTTGAAAAGTAATTCAAACATCTACAATTCAAGCTTGTTTTGAGATATTTTCTTTTTTGGAACTCTTGTTAGTTTCGTTTTAAATCAGCAACGAAAACACAACAAAAGAAAAGAAGAAAAACCATTTACTTGTCCATGGGACCCACCTGGCAGATCCCCTTTTTCTTCTCCCCTATTCCCCCAATTCTTTTCTCCTCCCATCGTTTTCTCCAAAACCGGACCCCCAACGCCGGCCGAGCAACCCATTGCGTCGCCCAGGACGACGTCGCCTCCCCGCCGGTTTCTTCCCCGCCACTGCTCCGCCGCTCTCCCTCCGTTCTCCCGCGTGCGGCCATCGCTGGCCGGTGGCCCTTCCCCGCCGCGCCTCCTTGCCTCGGTCGATCCGCTAGGCTGCCGCCGGCGGTGGCGAGCGCATCGGCCGGCCGATCTCCTCCACCGCCCGTGCCCCTCCTGCTCCACCTTCCTTGTTGCCTCCTCCCTCGAGCCAAGCGTCGCCGTCGTCTTCCCATGTCCAGCGCACCGCCGACATGCTGCGCTTACCCGCCATCCCCTCGCCCGAGAGCTCCCCTGCGCCGTCGCTCACGCCCCGGCCCCGACCGCATCGCTGGCGCCGCTTCAATCCGAGCGCCGCAACGGATCTGAGCCGAGCCCCAACCTGCCGCCCGGTCCTCTCTCCTCCGCAGCGCCCAAGCCGAGCGAGCTCCCCTTTCTGCTCGCCGGAGTTCCCCAACCACGCGTCCTCCCCGCCGGCCTCCGTCCCCATCAAGATCCGAGGAGCTCCAGGCCGAGCTCCGCCCGCCCAACCGCGTCGCTCCGCCACCTCCGCCCGTTGCCTCGGCGTCACCTCGCGCCGTCGCGAGGCCCTCCCCTTTGTGGCCACCCCGGTCGCGCCGCCCGGGATGGCTGAGGCTCGGCGTTGTAGCCCCGCCGGCGGCGGCGCTCCATCGGTGGCGCGCCCTAATGCTCAGTGCCGCATCCGTGACCTGCTATTCGCCACCTTAGGTAAGTTCCCCCTTCATATGCTCCTCCTCCTTCTCTACCGTGGCTCGGTTCTAGGGTTGTTCTTGCTTTAGCAATGACTAAAATGATAGTCCGGCTATACTTTGCTTAATCTCCTAGAAATCTGTATCATGCTGCTTGTGGATGTTCTCAATATGCTCCATTGGATGCGTAAGCATAGAACCCTACCATTGCCTACGAATTTTTATTGCTGGTATACATGGGTGATTATGACTCCTGGTGAGTTTGGCCATTGGTTAGAATTTTAGTTAAGTAAAAATATGCTATGCTCTGTGGTTAATTTCCTTCGGCCAATAGGATTTGATGTTGTGGCTCCGATAATATAAGTTCCAGTATTTGGTCAAACGTGCATACATCAGTGTTGATGATTCCGGCCACATTAAAGCATTGTTATTTGTGGATTGCTTCGTTAAGATAGCTATTAGTGATATTGAACATTTTTTTTGAGAGCTGTATACTTGGACTCACCATGTTAATTGGAGTGCTGTTAGATCTATAACTTTGCTGCATTAAGCTTATTGATCCTATCTGATTCATACCAATCAAATTGGCGATGATATAGATACACATGTATTACTGTTTAGTGACTACCTGATTCGTGTTAGTAAGGTTCATACTAGAGTGCCAATATAGCGAGTCCCACATGACAATGAAGGTTGTTTAAAATTGGTTAAGCCAGAATCGGCAAACGAGTCACTAACCAAGTGACTGCTAAATCAGTATTAAGCGCTGTCATTGACTGAGTAATTAGACGTTGACCCCAACCTTAAGAGGAAAACAATTAATTAACTAATGGAATCAATTAATGAGTAGTACTATGTTGGCCTGACATATATGCCTCCTTGTAAATAGCTAATTCATCAGATCCCTCTTTTCCTTATTAATTAGCAACTAACGATGCCAGGTAACTAAGATTAGTTCATGCTGTCACTGACCTATAGGACCAATGTGTTAGTGATAGAAATATTAAACATGCATGAGAGCTTGTGTACAAGTCACCTGGGTGCTATTCATCGGCTAAATAACCAGAATTCCTAATAAAGTACTTCAGGTCTGGTTATATTGATCAGCAGCTAGTAGCTAAGAAGATTACGCACTTAATAAAATCTTGTAGAGCTAGTAACTCGCTGAAGAAAGAGGCACCATTGCCATGCCCCTATTTTGATCCCTCTCTCGAAACATCTTGCCTGATTACGAGAAACCTATTTGAGTAAAGAATTCTTTAGTTAAACCATGCGCAGAACTGTAACTGTAGCTTTGAGTGTTAACTGACCTTGGGCCCAATTATATTAGTTTCCAGTGACTTAATCAAATAAGAAGCTGCTCTATAAGTCTCAGTTGTCATTCGTATAGTCAACAGTACAACTAGTAGAAAGTCAGTCCCTTGAGAAGCTAATTAAGTCAAATGGGTATGCTAATGATATGGTTAAATACTTGTTAAGTAACCAGTAGAGCTGATCCACAACTATTTGATTAATCTAACCGGTGCCAAGGAAAACCTTTCAAAACCCTTTTAAAGTGTGACACGAGGGAGCCATTTGCTAGAGAGTTGTGGCTGGCAGCTATTTCTGGTCACCTTCTGCATAAGAGCCTAATTAGATTGTTAACCAAATTTCTTAATTGGCTGTGTAGATCCGTTCTCTCAGTTGGCTAGACTGCTGAAACACTTTGGTAGTGTTATTGGCCTTTTTCAGGTTTACTTTGAATAAAAATTGTAAAACTTGGTAATCTCATATATAGGTTTTATTTAGAAGAGATTAAAATTTCTATTAAATCCTTTGTGTTTATTAGCCTGACTGCAATACAATTTCAGTAGGTAAGTAAATTGACTGGGATTCAAAAATCAATTAAATCTGAAATACCACAAATGAAAGTAACAATTAAGCTTCGTTTAGCTTGTTCTTTTCCGTACGAACTTGGAATACGACGAATCAATTCGCGTTAATTTTATAATTCATCATTCTTCATACTAGCATACCTTTCGTACATATTTTCATTGAGTAAAATAGCTCCTTAGGCTTGCCTTTCCTTTTTGGAGGATGATTGCTTCTCATCGGTGTTTCGAGCATTCTGGATTTTCTTGCGAATGACCATTGGAATATTATGCTTCTCCCCGGCAATGAGGCAAGCTCTGCAAAGCTCGATAAGATTCCTAATTACTTATGTTGTGGTTTTGAATAAGATGTTGCTTGATTGTAAGTTGGTTGTATTGCTATGTGATGGCGGATCAATAGCATGGTAGGGTTAATTGGTTGCAAGATCAACGGTGATCTTTTAAATCGATGAACAAAATATGAAACCCTAATTGTGAGTTGTGAGGGCCGGGGTACCGTCACCTACAGATGGATGGATAGGGCGCAACCCTGATCGATGCAGGTATCATAGGGCTTTACCCGTCACCCACGACGGAGTTGAATTGAGATTGGTGGGAAGTCACGGTGGGCCAACCCTGAACTTACACATTCTTAATTCATCTCTCGCGTCGGGCAAGTTCTGGTCGTCCTTGTCTGACCACAGAATAGGTTGAGCCTTGCTTGTAGCAACCATAACTAAATCGGCTTGTTTGGTTTGCTCTTAATGCTTGAAATAGTCTTGCTTGACTATCTTGAGATCACTTTGTCTTGGTTGACTAGTCTGAGACTTTAATTAAGTCTTTTTTGACTTTGATCAATATGGATGAATCTTGGTTGATTTCCATAACTTGATGATCTGAGATTTATTGCTTTAAATCTTAGAATGAATGGTTGGTATGAATCTTAATGATATTGTTTTATCGATCATGATCATGCCATGTTATCATGTATTAATGTCAAACTACAGGGTAGTATTTAATTCTTGTTCAATGCCATGCTTAAGATAATTAGGATGAGCCTACAAAGCATCTTGCAAGTACGAAAGTACTTAAGAAATTCAATTCCTAAACCGTTGCAGGTGTGACTAATATAGAAGATTTCTACGTTGCTGATTTTATCAAGAAGCGATGTTCTTTTGCAAGTTGTCCTTCACGGTCACACGTGTGGGTTAGGTGTTTCTCAGGAAGATGGTCGGGTTGCCATCTCAAGGGCTTTTTGATTTCTTTTCGCTGCTGTTTTCTAGGTTAAAAGTTGTAAATGACCTTCGAGTCGTTATTTATGTGATGTAAAACCTCTCTCGGGTAAGAGGTGATTTATATATTTCCGAATAACTCCTGTCTTCTATACTTTGACCTGTGGTATGAAGTTGTTAATTGTGATCGTTCTATATACAGTGCGTGTATGATTGAAGCATATGGAATTGATCGTAAAGAAGTGATGCTTCTCTTAGTATTCATTCCGTGAAGTACTTTTGAATATGAATCTATGATATCAATTTTATGTATCATAACCCACATATTATTATATTAATAGTTGGTCAAAGCATGAAATTGAACAATCAAAATATGCCCTATAATTTGAAACTGAAGGAGTAAGTACCTACTAGTCAGTTTTGTTCCTGCGATGCAAATATGGACATAAAAAATGACACCCTTGCCTCACTAAAACTGCATTTCTACATCGCTGAACCCACTTTTATGAATGATTTCCTATTGAATATGGGTATCTCAAGTTATCAGTTGTGTCCCCTCAGAGTGCTGCATTGATGGATCTTTCGAGATTTTATGAAGCAAGGCATGTTATTGATGAACATGGAGATATGGGGCTAGATATAGACAGCATGACTTATGAGGTATGAGCAGAATGTCAGCTCATTGGGGTTGTGAGTTTCTTGCAGACACTTTTGTGAGTCTACATGTAACTGATAAAATGTGGTAATTGCTTCTCCTACAGGAGCTTGTAGCATTGGAAGAACAGATTGGATATGTCAGTACCGGTTTGACAGAAAGCTACATCCAAGAAAATTTGAGGTCAAGTTTTTATGTCCCGGGGGCAGCTTGCATATCTGATCAGTCCCCTGTGGAGAATGATGCTTGCATAATATGCCAGGTCTTTTCCCTTTCACATCTATCTCTTGTATTATTCACCACTGAATTTTAATTTGTAAATTTTGTAAGTAATTAGCCAGTCATTGTTACATGATAAATATCATGGCTGTTCCATTAGGACTGCTGTGTGCGTAACCATTTTTAGGAGCAACGCTTTTACTTAAAACAGTTAATACCCCTTTATCACGTTTGACGTTTGACAGTGAGATAACCAGATGTATACTTTCGCAGCCATTATCCGTTTGTTGTTTCTAAAGTGTGTTTGCTCCGTGTCTTGCAGGAGGAGTATGAGGCTAAAGAGCTTGTTGGAGCCCTTGATTGCGGTCACAAGTACCACACCATGTGCATAAAGCAGTGGCTGATGGTGAAGAACTTGTGCCCCATCTGCAAGACAACAGCTTTGTCAGCAAATAGAAGAAACGGATGCCAATAACATTATTGGTTATTTACCGCGACAGAGATTCAGTTCATTTTTGTACATAGACATACTAGATGATGGTGTTAACTGTATTTGCAGTTCGTTCGTTTTGTGGACATAGCCTGAGCTTCCTAAAACTGTACAGTCAGAATCCGCCATTTTGTAGACTGTTTTAGACATCAGATGCCCGGTGCCTGAGCAGCTCTCATGATGGCATTCCTAGATCGCTTCTTTTCTTTCCTATTGTACATTGTAGTTATCTTTACTTGCGTTTTCAAAAACAAAATCGAGTACTCAATAGTTCTTCTGTATGTTCTGAGCTCAACTTACTAGAATTGTTTTCCTGGTTCCGCCGTGATCGTTTCCTTCAGTATAGTACTCGTTTTCTTCAGTACAACCTCCAGGTTGAACTTGAAATGAAGGGACTGCTATATCGGCTTCATACATTGTCACGTCACAAGGCAGGTGTTTCGCTGATGACGAGTCAACCAAATATCTCGTACACTAACACTTTACCATGACAGGCACGTCGATACAACACAAGGATAACCGGAGAAATTTGGAGAATTACGGTACAATTTACCACTCGGAGAAAAATCTTCAACATGTAAATGCAATGGTACTGTTAATCAGCAATACACGAATCAAGAGCTAAAAGCATCAAGGAAAGGCCTATATGAAAACCGTGATAACTTCACACTTTCATATCCCTAAACTATACCAGCAGCTTTAGTCCTGAATGAATTAATGTATCAAGACAGCAAAATGAACACTGAGACACTCGGGAACGCATGAATACAGACGAGGACTGTGACTGCAATAACATACCGTGTCCTACTGCATAGTATCAACCACCTCAGGTATCTGTTATATCTTTCTGAGCTAAGACGAACAGCACGTAGATTTCTTCACTGCGGACACATCATCCTTTGAGCCGACGTTGATGGTCTGCCCTTTCGGAGGAGCGGCCGGATCGTCACCGATGTCGAGAGCTTTCTTGCTCACCACACGGTAGATCTGGGAGAGCACCTCGGTGAAGGCGTCCTCCACGTTCATTGCCTCCAGGGCCGACGTCTCCATGAAGAAGGTGTTCTCTCTCTCAGCAAACGCCTTTGCATCCTCGCTGGGACGGCCCTGAGGTGGCGCAGGTCCGCCTTGTTCCCCACAAGCATGATCACGATGTTGGCGTCCGTGTGATCCTTGAGCTCCCTCAGCCACCTCTCCACGTTCTCAAAGGTGACGTGCCGCGTGACATCATAGACAACGAGAGCACCTACTGCTCCACGGTAGTATGCACTTGTGATAGCTCGGTATCTACAGAAGCAACGCAAATTGATGATCAGTTGCTGTGCCGGGAATAGTTGAAGGCCAAAAGCGCATGAATAATCGTTGTATCACACAGGTAATAATGCTGCACATACTAATCCAACTGTTCAGCACATAACTTTGGCTATGACAACTGTCCTTAATCTACATGTTCCCCAACCCCAGGAGCTCTAGATATCCATGTGTAACAGCCTAGTCTGTATGAGCATAAGTTTCTGGTCCTACACAGTCTTTAACTGCAATAGCTCATTGCTGAAAATGCCATAGCCTTAAGCATCGTAGGTGACCATGGAAAGCTACGAATCGAAATAACGCGAAATCTAATCCTTCTTTATCCTTCAAGGATCCAAGCAGTTTAATCATATGCTGCAACAATTAAGGATCACAAATACCAGTTACTAACTCAATAACTAACGGATCAATCCAAACCTCCTGTAAGGCTATAACGAACAGGGAATCAAATCATGAACTTGGCAGAGCACAGAACGGATCTGCGGGTTGCTAGGTCCGGGTGGGTACCTTTCTTGGCCGGCGGTGTCCCAGATCTGGGCCTTGACGACCTTGTCATCGACGTGGATGCTGCGGGTGGCGAACTCGACGCCGATGGTGGACTTGGACTCGAGGCTGAACTCGTTGCGCGTGAAGCGGGTGAGCAGGTTTGACTTCCCCACCCCGGAGTCCCCGATCAGCACCACCTTGAACAGGTAGTCGTAGTCGTCCTCCGCCCTGTACGCCATTGCCTCCCCTCCCCGAACGGCCGCCTCGCGCCCCTTCCTCCTTCCCGCAGGGTCGGCGGCGGAACCGGGGTCGGGAGTGCGTGCGTGGCTGGGTTTGGGTAGGTTAGTCGGGAGCACGAGGAGCGGGAGCGGCCGAGGAGGCGGATCTGTTCCGGCGACGTGGGAGAGTATCCGACCAAAAATGGCTGCCTGCCTCGGTTCACTTTTGGGCGTTTTTCCAGGAGATTGGGCCGTGTTTCGGGCTATTGGGCCATGATTCGGGGGTCTTTTTTACGAGGGATCACGTCGGAAATGGCCATCAGCGTGCAGGCAGGCGCACTGGACTCAGAGACCAGACCGGGTCGTGGAGAAACGGCAGCGGACTGCCGCCCATACCTCTTGTATGGGCCTGGGTTGCACACTTGCACTTGCTCACACGGTCCCTCTCACTCCGCACTCCGTTCCTGCGTAACAGTTTTTGGGGGTGTTTGGTTTGGATTTTCAGCAGCTTTTCACTGTAAAAAGCTGTAGCCCAACCAAACGGCCAGCTTTTCAGCAGTTTTTGCCAATTGTAGCTGTGGGCTTTGCAGTGCAAATTCAGCTGTTTGAAAAAGATGCCTTCTGCTAGCTTTTTGCAATGTGTTTGAAACTTCTGTGCTCATTTTACAAAATGCTATAGATGCTTTGGATAAACCAAAAGCCATATGTTCACTTTCCCACAGCTACAGCAGCTTTTCCAGACAGCCAGCCAATAGCAGCTTTGTCAACAGCCACAACCCAACCAAACAGGCCCTTTGTGTGCTGTTCGATCAGTGGTTACCATCCAAGCCGTGAAATGCATTTGTATTTATCTCAATTTGGTTACTCTGTTAAGTGCATCAGTATTTGTCTCAACTTATTATAGTGGTTACTACTAGTATTCTGCAAGCTGTTAACTGCATCGCTTTTTAACTATTTAAATACTTACAACGGTGGTTACTGTGTCTATGCAAGATCTGAAAATGCCTCACTGTTTATCTGCCTATTATCTTTAGCATGGTGGTCTCTGACTCTCTGGAGTTGATTGTTTCATTCTCAAGTTACGATCTTGTGATGATATTGACTTGTGAGATTTAGTTGGATGTACGTATAGTTTCTAAGACAAACTTAATTATACATATAATTTTTAAGTATCCAACATGAATATTTAAAACGACAAAGCTAGTTAAAGTTTTAGAAGTTTCTGTGACCTCAACGAGGTAGTTTCCTGCAATCGAAGTTTCGTGGTCCCTCCACTGATCGAAGACGATATCAATCAAAATTGCCATACGTGATGAGTTACCTGACAAGTTATGTTTTCCGTGCCTGTGGATTAACCAAGTGAACCTGAAACACGCACGAAGTTAATTTGAAAATCCATTTAGAAAATAAGTAATGCAAAGATTTATATGCATGGAGCAGAGAGGAGTTAAGCAATTCAGTATTGGAGTACTATGGTACTCCCTTCGTCTCATAATAGATGATGTTTTAGAGTTAAGCATATAAATTAAGGGTGTAGGTAACATGCCACTTATACCCTTGATTTTTACAACAATTTTTACAACAACAACTACTATTTTATATACGTCTGCATAATTGCTCCGTTGGAATAGAGAATTCCGAGAATAGAGAAGAAAAATTAATGAAGGAAAAGTTAGAAAGAGAATTGACAAAGTTATTTTAAATTTTTAGAGTGATATGTATTTTGATAAAAGAAACTTAGGAAGACTAAAACGGTATCTGGACACAGAGAGGGAGTATGGGGGGCATGTGTGGTTAATTTGCTGCAGAACTAACTGTAGGGTGTCGTTAATTTGCACTGCATGTGGGAGTATTTGGTGCATGTCTGCTCTGTTTCTTTCTTTTTTCTTCGTCTCTCCGTACAATACAATCTCATAAGATATTGTGTTACTCCAGCAGACGCGTATCATCTCAGGAGAGAGATGCCACAAGCCTGCTGGACATATAAAACTTGGAGAGCTAGCTAAGCGGTATCCAAAACTTATCTGGCCATGTTTCCCGGGAGTATTTACTTGGGGACCGTGTGGTAGTTAGCAGTTGAGGGCTTGACGTTCTCTATATATATCTAGCTACCTTCATGCACGAACATGGTTGACATGTCATGATCACATATATTTTTTGAAGGAAATGTCATGATTTTTTTAACCAAGGTAATTAATGTTATGATCAGTTGATCAGTCCAGTGCCGTGAGCTCATGTTTCACATTCACTGTGAACCATTCATGCGAATATTCACCTGCCTAAATCTCTCAATAAACTTCTCTCTCTAGATCTCTCTCTCAAAAATAAAAGGTTCACGTTCGTGCAGAATTCCGATCGATATTCACCCATGCATGGCACCCCAGCTACGCAACACCTGCCCAGCCGGCCATGCATATTAACTTGGGCTCTCACAGGCCGGCCACCTCCCCTACAGGAGGTAGCGTTCTCCTCTGCCTTCTCCCATAAATAATGTCGCGTCTGGCACGGCAGCACGCAGCTAGCTAGGTAGAGAGAGAGAGAGAGAGAGAGAGAGAGAGATTCCCGACGCAGATGCCTTCAATGGCAGGGTGGCCCGGGTTGGCCATTCGTGTTCCGTCGACGCACGTACGTACGTTCCCTATGCATGCATGCATTGCCTCTGCCATGCATGGCTCTGGTCCTGGTCCTGGCTCCCCAAAACCCAGGAGAAGCTCTCTCCTCCTGATCTGTGCTTCGCCGACAGGAGACAGGCAGGCTGGGGCACAGCATGTACGTACGTACAATTAATGTGTTGCCCTAGCTGCTTCGATTCGTCTGAAAAAGGCTCGTGGATGCAGTAGGAGAGACAGCTGCACTGAATCACGTTACTGGACTGCATGCCAACAATGTGTGTGTCTCCGATCGCGTATATCAGAAGAACGGCACGATCGAAAGCGAGTTGGTTACTGTGCAACGATCGAGAGGGGATCGCAAGAAAGGAAATGAAGCAGGGGAGTACGTACGCAAGGGTGGTAGGAGAAGGCACCCTGAGCCGCGCGCACGAGAGCTAGCGATGTGTGATCTAGGCCAGTCCCAGCGATCTGTGATGCACGTACGCACGTACGAGTTGTGTGACACGCACGCGCGCACGGATTAGCAAACGATAGCAGAGAGCAGGGTGCGTGCGTGCGGCACTCTTGCCGCTCCGTTGGCGTTGGTGCGCGACGTACGCAGGCGTGCGGGCGTGCGTGCGTGCACACGGGATGCGGCCTTCGGATCGGGGAAACGCGCGTTGCGCTGGGGCAGGCACAGGTGGACATGTTTTGTGCCGTTCCGCTGACCCTTTTTCGCGATGTTTGTAGCAAACTCCGCATTTCAGCTGGTGACTACGGCGCGGCTGTGGTAGAGGAGGAGGGATCGAGCAGGGCAATCGCGTGCCCGTGCGGCTGTGCGCAGAGAGATGGCGGATGGGTAGAGGCCCACGGTATGGGAGAATTTTCCAACTGTCCATGCAAGCAGAGCGAGGCTGTCTTAGCTACTGCTTCTCGGTCCAGTTGTTATATAAGGTATATTTTTATTGGTTAAGATAAAATATTAATTAATATTTATTTATAATTATTCTATTGATATGTGATTTATGTGATACATAGTTTATAATTATAAATAAATATTTATAATACGAATATAATAATATTGATTTTGTATCATATAAATTTCATACTAATAAAGTAATTATTGGTGAAAAGCTTATCTTAATTGATCAAAATACATCTTATACACTTAGACAGAGATAATAGTGTTTATGTAAGCGAGCACATGCCAGCTTCAAGGGGACCTGGACGTCCATGTATACGTACGTGCTGGTGCAACTTTTTCCGAACATACTTATCGGAACGACTAAGCAAAGCAAGAAAGCCGCGACTCACGCCATGGTGCGTACATAGCACATGTCCGCTGAATATCGGGCCAAAACCATGGATGCATTGACCATTCATTTATGTGCGCGAGACCGTGAGTACGTAGGTATACATGCGCCGCTGTACCGCGCGCTTACACACGTGCGTTAATCCTCCACTTGAAACCACGCACACCGTACGTGCTAGCTCCCAGCTCGCACGTACTGTACGTACGTCCCGGTTCCCCGGGCGGGCCCCCAAAATATAGGCTGCTGCTGCATGCTGCAGTTACTGCCGTTTCCAATCGAATTCAGGTCTCCCTCGCCCTTCTTCCCCGGTCTTCGTCCCACCTTAACTTCCCCGGAGCAAACGACACGCATCCACGCACGCACACGCAACCCTCCGGATTTCCCTCGTTTCCCAGCTAGCTACGGCTCCCCGCGCACCATTTACTCGATCGATCTGCTGTCATCTGCAGACACACCGACTGCATGCATGCGTCGATCCATATTCAGAACACTGCGATCCTCTTCGCTCGATCGATCGGAGCCCGGCATACATATGCATGCGTCTTCGATGATCTCCTGCTGATCGATCTCTCCGTCGATCGACATTTACTACCGACGAGAAACCAAGCGCTCGTGCGTCGGTGCGTGTACTGCTGTGTGATCGATGGGAGGGAAGTAGTAAAACCCGATCGATCGATCTCCGTCCCGTCTCGTGCTGATCGATTCCTCTCTCTCTCTCTCTCTCTCTCTCTCGTTCAACGCTGGATTGAATGGGACGGAGGGAGCAATGATAGGGTGGAATTGAAGACCGCGCGCTTTGACTGGATGCATGCATGCAGGTCGTTGTGCTTAATTCTTGCTAGCTATAGCTAGCGTTCAAATTGTTCCAATCCAATTCGGAACTTTTACTATTTCACTCACATATAGCACGGAACTCAACCTGTCAATAACACATGGTAAGTCATTTCATCAAAGACGAACTAAGATGGAACATTTAGCAAATCCCCCCTCACGTGTTAAGGGCTTAAGGCTAGTTTGGAACACATGATAGACAAAGCGAATTAGATGTTAAATCTTGTGGATTCTTACAGAAATATGAAACACCGGATACCTCACAAGAATCTTATAGGAAAGTGTTTCTTGTTTGGAGATAAAAGAGAAGATACAAAGAGATATGCTGCATTGGATTTCTCCGAGGAAGTGAAAGAGTGAAAGCCGGTGGTTTGAGAAAACATTTAAAATCCTCTAAAGAGTGGAGGAAAAGAATAATTCACATAGGAATTTTTGAAAGTCAACCCTACAATCTAAAGAGTTCCGTGGAATAATTTCCTACGCCTGTCAAAGTCCTTTTTGTTCCAACAAACCATAAACCAAGGTCAAACCTTCGTATTAAACCTCTACATCAATCATTAACCCATTTTGACTACACCTACATTTACAACATATATTCTTCATTCCTTGTGCCACTGTAGTTACTTAGTAATACCTCTATTCAAAATAAATGTGACGTTTTACGAAGTGTCAATTCAATTTTTTTATAATTTTTGGCTACTAATATATATAAATTATTTAAATTAATCAAGTGAAAATAGCATCTTAAATTTACAATGAAAAATATTTTTATAATATAGTAATTCTATAATTTTTACTAATATATTCATGTGTAAAGTAACAAAGAGAGCACTAATCACTGGTCCCAGTCATAGTCTCTGGTGCAAAAGTACAGTAATAGAAGGCCAGGCAGAAAGGCACTTTTGCATGCCGTGCCTTCCTTGCTTGGCAAATTAACTAGAGGTATCAAATCAGTGTACTGTACCGATACATCTGATCCATGAGCAACAACACCCCTTTAATTCCTCCCCCTCCTCATGCAACTGTGCATGCACAGGGTAAGATGCACCCACATCGATCACATTCACACATCCATGCATGCATCCATGCCCAAGTCCAAGGGAGCAAAACAAAAGGAAGGAGGAGAGTGGTGGCATTAACTGTGCTCTAACTCTGCCCCCCTCACACACAGGGGTAGGTAGGTGAGGGCGCCATTATAAGCTTCAGCAACAGGAGGAGAGGAGAAGCCGTAGCCAGATCCATAGGGTTCTTCCTTCCCTCACTGTTCCTCTACAAGAGCAGCCACAGCTAACTGTAGAGACACCACCACCCGTCCGCGGCGTCCGGTGTCCCAGCTCGATCTCAGCATCATCATCATCGGTGGCAGCTAGCACCTGCATGCACAGCTTTGCAATCGGTCAGAGATTAAAAAGCATGGCTTCTTCAAACAGACACTGGCCGAGCATGTTCAGGTCCAATCCTGCTGCCTGCGACTTCCAGCAGCAGCAGCAGCCTGACATGAACAATAACGGCTCGTCCCCCTCCTCCCTCCTCTCGTCACCTGGCAGCAGCAAACCCTCCCTGATCTCCTCAGGTATGTCGTCTTCGTCGTCGTCTTCACATGGTGTGTATCATGAATTCATGGTTCGTGCTACTGTTTAGTTGCTGTTGTTGCATGATTGGTACGTAAATCTAGGGTTTCTTGACGAGTTCTGATTTCTGAATACGAATTGTTGTGTTTGTGTAGGGATTGAGGAGGGCACGAGGAACCCGGAGCCGAAGCCGAGGTGGAACCCGCGGCCGGAGCAGATCAGGATCCTGGAAGGGATCTTCAACGCCGGGGTGGTGAACCCGCCGCGCGACGAGATCCGGCGCATCCGGCTGCAGCTGCAGGAGTACGGCCAGGTCGGCGACGCCAACGTCTTCTACTGGTTCCAGAACCGCAAGTCCCGCACCAAGAGCAAGCTGCGCGCGCCGGCCGGCTCCCACCTGCAGCCAGCCGCCTGCCGCGGCCCGGCCGCCGCCCTGCAGGCGCGCGCGTGCGCATCGCCACCTCCCCAGGCGGCCGCGGCGGCGCCTGCGCCTCCCTTGACGCCGCCGCGGCGTCTTTTCGCGACGTCTCCGCTGGCGCCCACCTCCTCATCCTCGTCCTCCTCCGACCGGTCCTCCGGCTCCAGCAAATCGGTGATGAAGCCGGCCGCGCTGGCGTCCACGGAGGCGGTGGCCTCCCAGGGGATAATGCTGCCGCCGTCGACCACCATCAACCTGTTCTCGCCGACGCCGTCGCCGGCGCTGTCCGCGCGCCAGCTCTACTACCACCACAGCCATCCCATCCCGACGCCGACGGCGCCGCTGCGCGAGCTGATCACCTTCCCCGGGCCACCGCCACACCTCAGGCAGTGGCCGCAGAGCCAGTACCTGCCGGCGACCGAGCTCGGCGGCGTCCTCGGCTCACACGCGCACACCACGCCGGCCATGTACCCGGCGGCGGTCTCCCCCGGCGCGCTCCTGGGCCTATGCAACGACGCGTTAGGGCAAGAAGACATCATCGACATGAGCTGCTCCAAGGGGCTTGGCCAGTACTTCAACAACGACACCTGCACCGCTGATCAGCCGAGCCACAAAACCGACGCGGTGATCAGGGAGGACGAGACGGCGAGGCTCCGATTACTGCACTACGGCTTCGGTGTCACCGCCGCCGCAGCTCCTGTGTATGCCGCTGTTTCCGCCGCCTCAGACGTTTGTACGGCCATCCTTCCATGTGCTGCACCGAGCAACGTCGCTACAAGCTCTGTTGAACTCACTGATCAGTTGCAAGGTACGTTCATCGGTCAGTCAGTAATTTGGAGGTAGCACATTTCCATCGACCATCATGCACTGCACGCCATGCATCATGATATACTATTTTGTCTCTAGTTCTAGCTTCCGTGGTTTTTTGTTGGGTATCGTCATATCCATGCATGCATGCGTAGGTTTAGCATGTGCATAGAAGTGTCTCCTCGATCATTGCTGCGCATGCCTGTCTCGATCTACTTGCAACCTTGGCTCTACCTAGCTTGACATGAATGGAGAAAGGAGAGTACTTGCCACTTTTATGATACGAGTAATTAAAGAGATGTATGGGACGAAATGTACGTATACTAGGACGAAATATACGTATACTAGCTATATATCTCCAATCTCTTCCAATCACATCGATCGGATGCATGCCAATACATGCATGAATGCCAACACAAGCATGGTGTGTACCAAGCAAGCTAGGCAGGCATGCATGGCATGCTGCAGGCAATGAGACAATGTTAGGCCATGTACAAGAGAGACCAATCTTGTCATGGCTATGTGTGCATATGAAGCTGTTGGTGCAGAGAGACATTTCCATGTCAAGGATAGGGGAACCTGTCAGCTCTTGTATTGTACTGTAAGTACGCATGCAGGCATAGCTCGTAGCTGTATAAACTTGAATGGGCCAAAAGGTTGTGGGCTGTTCTCCAACAGGACAAAAGATGGTTGTGATCGAGCGAAACGATGTGTCGACGATGCGTGTTCGGTTTCTTGATGGGAAAGCATCACATCGATCATGGATAGTACTATTGCACTGCAAACACTAAAATGCATTACAATACAACAAATACTATTAGTTGCATATGTGAAACTACTGGTAGTAATTAAGCATCCTCCTCAAAAGAAAAGAAAAGATAGTAACTACTAATAGCAAGTAAGAATGTTCATGCAAAAGAAGCCGCTGGTGTTCGGGAAAGAATTTGAAGCAAAGATTCCAAAAGAAGACTTTATGTTCATGCCATACTTATATTACTGCAATATGCAAACACAATGATATCGTCTCACCATTTTGAATGAACCAAGGAAAAAAAATATCATGTCATAAACATAGATTGCATGGGGATCCAAGGCAGAAATATCTTCAGTGAACAGTATCTACCCATGTATGGTCTTGTCAGGGTGCTTCTTTCAAGGGGTAAAAAGATCGATCGATCGGTGGGAGGGGCTGCTCAATTTGCATGCGTACGTTGTTGAAAAGACTGAAGTGATGGTGGTCAAGATTGCTCCAATCCTGCATGCATGCCCAGTCTCCAAGCACAAGCTAGCAAGCAAGCAATTGAATTCTTGAAAGCTTCTCCTCTCACATTGGTGGCGTTCCTTCCGAGATTGGACTTGTGCATGGCAGCTTCAGAATTGAAGAAGATGCAATGCCTCTCTGGCTGCCTTGTATTCCATTGTGCATGCATGATGATGCATCCATAGGCTTTTCACCGTCAGTTCGTAGGGCATAATTGATGGCAGCTTTCTGCAGTGTTTGATTTGCCAGGGCTGTTGGATGCTGGTTTGATCGGAGGGGCGGCGCCGCCGCCGACGGCGACGGTGGTGGTGGCCGTGGCGGCCCGGCCGGACGCCGTGCGGTACTACAGCGTGCCGGCGTCGATGCACCTGGACGTGAAGCTGTTCGGCGAGGCGGCCGTACTGCTTGGCCACACCGGCGAGCAGGTCCTCGTCGACGAGTCCGGTGTCACCGCTGAGCCGCTCCAGCAGGGCGCGGTCTACTATGTCCTGGTAAATTTATCTTCCGTTTATTTTTATTTTATTTTTTATTCTTTGCGAAG
Source organism: Stipa capillata (assembly GCA_019208055.1). NCBI lineage: Eukaryota > Viridiplantae > Streptophyta > Magnoliopsida > Poales > Poaceae > Stipa > Stipa capillata. Next base: position 301,617 of record JAGXJF010001792.1, read on the forward strand.
TTCTATCTACCAGTACGAATTAAATAACCAACATTACTGTAGCCATTTCCTTGGGTTAATCTAGGCTTTTTGTTCTTTCCTTTTTTCCTTTTGCATGTGCAGGTAAATAACTGAAGACGCCGCATGTTGACATTGTTGAGCGAAGTGGTGAAGGAGTACGTACCTTGATTACGCTAGAAATTCGGCATATATTGTCGATGACATGCATTTGGGCGAATTCTATCTCTTGCTGGTTGCTACTCGCAAAAATAAATTCGCTCGATCCCTGTTCATTATGTAGTAGTAGTATATAGCTAGCTGCTAGCTAGTATATATATTTTGCTTCGGTATGGATCTAGCTTAATCGTCTTGTATTACTTCTAATCCGGATCAAACATCAACATCCTTTTCTTTTGATGCAATAATCCATCCCAAGTTAATTTCTACTACTATATTCAGTACCAAGATTAAATAAGATTCAAACCTCTATCTGAAATCCGAGTGCCGAATTATGAGCATGACATGCATGGGCTCCGACGAGAGGCAGGAGTGTTAGCGCATACGTGGGTAAGGCGTGTTGTGCAGTTGCTATTTTCGTCCACCTATCATGTACATGGTACTGTAGCTGCAGCTGTGAAATCCTAATAATTTTAACCGTTGAATTGACTCTAATGGATGGCTCAGATGGCTTTCTTATCCTGAGACTCAAAATTTCAAACTTGGTACACTATATAGTAGTATAGATAGATGTGCGTGAGTTAGTACGGCACCTTGTACCTCTGTCATACGAGTATATATTCCGGCATATGATCAATGTACAACGTGTGTTTTATCTATTTCTCATCTTAGCCTCTTACATGGTACCAGTGACCTTCTGATCCTGGCTTTCATCTTCCTTCTGCCACCGGCGACATGAGCTCCACCTCCTCCAACGAACCCTCTCCCTTTCTCCCAGCTTCAACTCATCAATATCAAGTTCCACGTCCCATCGTCCTTGACCTCCAAATCAGCTCTTCATCATCATCTTCAGCAAGTTCGAGTTTGGTGACCACATCAACAGCTCCACCCACCTCCCTCGCACCCCCCTGGTGCAAGGTGACTCCGAATGGGTCCAAACTAATTTTGTTCGTCATCGTCTCGAGATTCTATACCATGGTCTCCAGTGAGATCCTCCAGGTCGTGATCTCCCCCGATGTGCCTAGTCCTCTTGGCACATTATCAAGTCACTGTTCCGCGACAACAAGGAGACCCGATTGGTGTACATTGCAGCAGAATTTTGGAGCTTATGCTACGGGGACGTGACCGTCATGGCCTACTTTACCAAGTTGAAGACCCTGGTGGACAAAGTTCATGATCTTAGCTCGCAGGTCTCACAGCGTGACCTAGTGCTGAATATCGTGCGCAACCTCAACCCGTTCCTTCACAGTGCGTTCCTGCACATCACGATGCACACGTCACTGTCGTCCTTAAGACCTGCTCCTTCCTCCTTGAGGAACATCACCTCCTCCAGATGGCCAAGATGCTGGACTCCATGACGGCATAGCTTCCCTATGATAGCATCATCTCCTGCGGTCCCGTGCCTGCTCCGTTCGACGCGGTCTCCTTCGCCGATTCTCCTGTGGGCTCTTCGTTGATTGGACCCCACGCATCCTCCCCTGTGCCTAACAACAGAGCGTTCAGCCACAAACAGAAGAAGAAGGGTAGCGGGGCGTAATCCTAATCCGACAGCTACTTTGGTAGTCTGCCAAAGCAACCGGCCTCTCTCGTGCCCGAGCCTCCCAGTGGCTACCCGTGAGCCGGCATGTTCCAAGCCTAGCCCACTCAGTGACGTGCGCCTGGTGCTGGCATTCTCGGGTCATGTCTCGGTGCACCACCGACACACACCTACATTGCGGCACACAACGGACAGCAATGGTTGACACCTTATGCGGCACCGATGTGGGATCAAGGTCCTCTGATCATGGCACTCTCCCACACGTCGATGCAGTCCCCTACCTCCATCCTAGGCAATTGGTTCCTCGACATCGGTGCCACCTCACACATGGGATCGTCGCTAGTACACTCTCTTTCGTTCATCCTTTCAATCATGACTCCCCCATTTTCATGGGAGTGGGGCCTCTCCCCATCACTCACACAAGTAATGCTTACATTCCTACCTCCTCCAACCCTCTTATTTTGAATAACATGCTTATCTCTCTAGGTTTAATCAAGAATCTCATTTTTGTACGCTCTTTAACTTATGACAATTGTGCGCTCACTGGAGTTTTCTCACCACCACGACGTTGGATAGCGCGAGCCTGTGACTTTCTCCCACTACAGCATGCAACTTGGTCCACTCCGGCCCATGTGGGGCCACGCGCGTCCACTCCACCACACCCACGAGTCCACGTTAGGCGGCTTCCTCCCGAAAGCCTGCCAAACATTGCTTATCCAATCCAGAGGACCCACCCCATGCGTCCACACCCCCAAGCGGACTCGCAGGTCCAGCTGCAACCACGACATCTCACACGCCTCCTACAGCGAACGGTTCCGGGATCCGTCGTCTTGTCCCCTGAGCTCACCAAATCGAGAAGCCCCAAAATCCCGACCGATGCTCCCGCCATTGCCGCTCTCGTGTCTGGACCGAGCAACCAGGTAGTAGCCAACGGCCGTACCGAGCAGGTGAGCCGCGCGCCGCTGACATGTGGGCCTCGGGTGAGCTTAAGGCCCACGGTCGGGTAAACGGTCGGTGCCAGACCAAATTGCCGCCTCACCTCATTTAAAGGTGCATTAATTTTGTCCGAGCCACGTTTCCGCATCCGGCTATTAAGTGCGCATTAGCTCAGCATAATATCCCGGTCGGAAGCGCATTCATTCCAGTTTCTCTGATGTCCAGAACCGGGTGCCACCGGTTCGATCGGTTCTAGCCCTTCCCGGCCGGTTTTTACAAATGTTTCTCCGATTCTGGAATAAATAAAACCTAATTTTTGTATTCACAGAGTTTTAACTTTTGAAGCAGTTTTAAAGCTCTAACAGTAGGGACTAGATTTAGGTATTTCTTTTCCTTTCTTTAAAATGGCATATGCACTGTATGTGCCATTTTTCTTAGGCAACCAAAATCTTTTCCTACCATCCAAAGTATATCGCAGTGTCTGAAGCACTAGATAAGACATTAGAGCAAACATTTTGGAAAATCAACCAAAGTAGCATGAGTCTTCCCCGATTGAACGAGTCTTCATTCTATGTGCATACATTAGTTGCCTAAGGGTATGTGAAGGATCAAAGATGTCGACTAGAGGGGGTGTGAATAGGTGACTACAAATTTTAATATTTCCTTAATTGCTTTTAGGGAAGTGCAGAATATAAGTTCTCTAAATGTGCAACTAAGTGAGTCAACCTATATGTCACAATATGAATAGCAAAATGATGAACACAAGGAATACAAGCTCGACCACACAAGCACAATATAGATATGAATATGAAACAACCACAAGTTTGAGATGAAGATCTAACCCGAAGTTCACACCCTTGGGAGGGATGCCCACTCCCCCACCTATAAAAAAGACAGAACCCTAAACCTCTGTCGCTTCTTCCCAACCCCCGACGAGGATGGCCGACGGAAAGCAATGGTTCGGGACGGCCAGAGGCCTCATCCTCAGGCAGCTTCGCGCGCAACAAAAGCGCGCGGATGCCAGGGACGCCCGTGCGGACATGCGCGACGCACGACTGGATGCGCGCGAGATGCAGTTGGACGCATGGGAGAAAGAACTGAAATCGAGGAAGGAGCGGAAGACTTCGCTGTGGGGGCTGCTCAAGAAGGGGGATGAAGCGTTGGCGGTATTCTCTAATCTTGAGTTTGATTGCAGTCCTGTGCAAGATTTTTGTTATGTTGATTCAGATTTCAATTTGTGGGCATTTTTTATTATTGTTAATTTGTGTTGTAGTGTGCTGAAAAAGTTTTCGAGTCCCCCGAGCGGCTGAAAACATTCAAGGAGAACAGTATCAAAGCATGGGCATTTCTTTACGTCGTGGTCATATCAACCGTGAAGTATGCTTCTAGGAAGTCGACAGATAACCCTGGAAGGCAACACACTGATGAGATTGGTCCGATCGATATCTTCTAGGTAATCAAGTGTCAATACCGTGATGGGTTAGGTAGTTTTTTGGTCATGGGTTTGTGATGCTTTTCTGGAAATCTGGAGTTGTGATAATGTGTTTGTGCTTGGGTGATGATGTTGAATAGCCTGTGGACTGGGGGCCGTTGTTGATTCGTGTAAGAATGGTATGAATTGCATACTATATGCACCGTTCTTGACTGAGCATTTAAATTAGCTAGTAAAGAACTGAAATGATGAATGAAGACATACTCTTTTTCCCTTCAATTCATAACTCAACTCTTTATTCACTAATACAACTTGGGTACAACACTCTTTTAAGTGGCTATCCTATCATTCTACCATGGTCTTCTCATGGTCATCCCTAAGACTCTTACACTTGGTAGCTCTTCTCTTGGTTGTTTACATGATGGGAGGGGGTGGAATCCCTATTTATAGGATTACATGACCATTAGATTAATGCCATGTGGCACAATCTAAACCCTACAACATAATTTTAAAAAACTCACAAATATCTTACCTCTAGAGTACTCTACAACATTATCCAAGTAATAGATATTTTTCGTACTTATCCTTGATTTATTTTAGTGTCTTCTTAAATATCTTTACACTCCAAAGTCTTCTAGAGTATTCTCAGCTAAGTCCTTTTTGTTAACTTTGATCACCGACCAAAAACGTGCAAACTGTTTTGACGGCAGCGGCATGTATTACTTGTGGCTCTAAAAATAGGCAGACATTATGAGCTACTCTATCATTCTTTGATGTTCGTGCCTACAATATTTTCAGAAACCTTGTCAACTAGCACCTCATTTGGAGTTAGAACAATCTCTCAACACATAAAATCCAGACTCTTCCTCTGCTACATTGCATTCTCTAGTTTGTCAATACCAACTGCTCATCTCGACCCTGTTCCGATCTCGGTGTGTCCATTCCAATCACCTCGCTTCCATGCTATCCACGAGCACGTGCCATTGAACATGTAGGAAAAAAGTTCTAGGTTGGGGGCATCACAGGTGAAAGCGTTGTGAATGGCAATGGCATCTCGGTATGCATGCACAGACCGGACACATGCAGCTAGGACTTACGTAGGCAGACAGTGATATGCGTGTCTTGTAGCATTGTAGTCTAGGGGGGGGGGCATGGCAGGGAATGATGACAGCAATAAATATCGACTAGTTCCCAAGTCTTGAAATGTTTATGGTTTGATCAAGGATCAACTTGCACAGAAAGATCCTGGCATAGACCGGGTAAGGCGAGGTGCCACCTCTAGTTAGATGTGCGTGGGTTAGTGCGGCATCTTGTACCTCTGTTATATGAGTATATGTACCGGCATATAACCAATATACAATGTGTGTTGTATCTATTTCTCATCTTAGCCTCTTACATGGTATCAGTGACCTTCTGATCCTGGTTTCCATCTTCTTTCCACTAGCAGTGACATAAGCTCCACATCCTCCGACAAACTCTCCTCTCAGCAGGGCATTGGCCCTCGGGTCTACACCACTACTCTCCCACATCCCATCGTCCTCGACCTCAAAACTAGCTCTTCATCGTCGTCTTCAACAAGTTCAGGTTTAGTGACCACATCAACAGCTCCACCTCCCTCCAACTCTCCCCCTTCCCCCTCCCCCCCCAACTCCGAGTGGTCCAAACTGATTTTATTTGTCATTGTCTCGAGATTCTATACCACGGTCTTCGATGAGATCCTCCAAATCATGCTCTTCCCCGATGACACTGCCTAGTCCCTTTGGCGCACCATCAGCCACTGTTCCGTGACAAGAAAGAGACTTGATCGGTGTACGTTGCCACAAAATTTTGGAGCTTGTGCTAGGGGGGACATTATAATCATGGCTTACTTTACCAAGTTGAAGACCCCGGTGTACATGCTTCATGATCTTGGCTTGTAGGTCTCGCAGTGTGACCTAGTGTTGAATATTGTGCGTGGCCTCAACTTGCACCTTCACAATGTGATCCTGCAAATCACAATGCACACATCGCTGCTTTCAGCGATACGGGGAACAGGGTCCCCTAAACCGCTGGCAAAGGCCGAACTTGACGCCACGTCGCCAAGGACGTGGGAGTCAAGAAGAGGTGCTCGGGGGCTCACCCCGAGCACTGTATCCACTCGGCCTATCAAGGGGAGCCCCGAGTCGTCCCTTAAGGATGCTTTCCAAGCACCCAAGGTGACTTAGCCCCCGCTCGGGACGCCGAGTGTCTCCCCCAGATAGTGGAATGGCCTAGGATATGTGCTCGGGAGTCCCCGAGCACCTCTCGTGGGACCTTCCTCAGTACAGTTGCCCGATAGGCGCATTTAATGCCTGTCTGACGGGCATACCTACTCCAAGTCCGTTGCAGACAAGATGGTGGTGTCCTGACCAATTTCTGTCCCCCCAAGTGATAAGCCCCATCAGCTATCGGTCTTGGCAGGGGATGGAGCGGTTTGACACCTTTTTGACTTTGGGGCACGCCACCGCGCGCCCAGGCGCATGCCTCCGGTCCCTGGTCTATGGGACCAGGGTAGTTGCAGCATGGTCCGTGGCAGAAGGCGTCCCAGGAAGTCTTCGGCTTCTGACCTAACCACGTCATGATGATCCAGATCCCAACCGATGCGTGACAGGAACTATTCCGCTACAGCAACCCTCGACAACCGACGTGGGTTGCCCACACCCTATTCGTCAGCAACGGTACTACTACAATGTATTTACCTTTCGGCCATTGTGGTGACCCCAAGATATAAGGGGAGAACTGAGGCCATGCAAAGGGAGGACCTAGAAGAAGAAGAGCAGGAACACCTGTGTTTCCGGCTCATTGTAATCCTCCAAATATTCGCAAATACACAAATAGCAGGACGTAGGATATTACACCATGAAGGTGGCCTAAACTTGGGTAAATCATGGTCTCATCTCTAGCTTCCTGCCTTCAAGCTCCGCGTAGCTCCTGTTCCTTCGGCTCCCTGGCCGAATCCCAAAGGGGGTCCTTCTGGACCACCGACGCTGGCGTTTGTTCACCGACATTTCGCGCGCCAGGTAGGGGGGCCAAGGTTCTGACACTATGTCATTCATGGCAGGCCGACAGTCACGTCCCCAGCAGTGGGGATGTCAACAGCCATCCGCCCCATCACACTCGGCGCCCTCTCGTGTGCAGGGGCGCCACGCTGTGCCCGGCGGCAGCACAAGAACAGACGCTGCGCTGTCGCAGTTTCAGCACCTAACACGCGAGGGTGAGGCGCATGCCGATCTAACCTTCGCCGAGCTTCCCCAACCGGTGCGGCGTTGGCTGTATTTCGACGAGCCGGGTGAGGCAGGCGCGCTGCATGCCGCACAGCTTCTCCTCTGGCACCCTCTCGTCCAGGTGGAAGGCATATCTCCTGTGGGTCCTTGGCTCCAGGAGGTAGACAACCTAGTGGACACCGCTCGCCGTCTGGTGGCGGTCAGAGGTTCTCATACCTCTTCAAGGCATGGCGACGCCTGATCTGGCCCCTCAGCGGCATTGCCGCCACCACCTCCATGTCTTTCACGTGGTGAAGCGAGGGAGCTCCGCAGTGGGTCCCACCATTCGATTGCCTCTCCTATTTTAGGAGACGGCCCAAATCTTCACCATCGCATCAACCAACAGAGGGAAGACGAAGATGCGCATGTCACCATCGAGTGCCACCGGGAGAGGCGGCGCGAGCCAATCATCCTCCAGCCCCACTGCCAGTCGTACATGCTCTCTGGTGCGCGTCCGCGCGCCGCCGGTCGGCAGGGTCGGCATCCCGCTTTATGGAGCAGGCTGTCAGGCTTTTACTCCTTACCTTTGTGTTGGGGGAGGTTTCCTGCGCCAGTCCGAATCGACACCGTTCAGAGTCACTGCCGCGCCGTTAGGATTTTCGTCATCACCCTCCGGCGTCAGGGTTAGCTCCGACGAGCCCGCCCTCCGCGTCGGGGCTGTCTCCGTCAAGTCCGCACTCCGCGTCGGAGCCGTCTCCGTCAAGTCCGCACTCCGCGTCGGAGCCGTCTCCGTCAAGTCCGCGCCCCACGTCAGGGTTGACTCCGACGAGCCCACGCTCTGCGATGGAACTGTCTCCGGCGAGCCCGTACGTGGGACCATCCCGCCATTCAAGAAGATTCTCCTAAAAAGATGCTCGGGAATATTCCCCCAAGATTCCTTAGGGGTAGGGAAATGACCGTCACGCCCTTGTAATAGTTCTGTACTTTTGGGACAAAACTATAATTTCGCATTCCCCTTTTTGAAACCCTATAAATACCCCCCTGGGGGTAGAGGGGAGGGGACCTCTCTTCATTTTCCCCCATTGTAAGCTCTCTTTTCTGGCCCTAATACAAACACCGAAGTACTTCGACGACCGTCTCGCGCGTTCGTGCTCTCGCTCGTTTGCCCCTCGCACGCCCGGAGGTCGCTGTAGCCGACCGGGGGTGCCACAAATTCACTGTCTAGACTTGTATCTACGACACTTTGCCGCATCAGCTGGCCCGAGAAGTTCTGGCTCGAGCTGCCGCAGAAGTATGATGGCTCTTTCCACCCGGAGGAGTTCCTCCAGATCTACACCACCGCTGTACAAGCGGCTGGAGGAGCCAAAAACGTAATGGCAAACTGGTTCCCCATGGGTTTGAAGGGCTCTGCCTGTTCATGGCTCATGAACCTTCCCCCGAGCTCGATTTGCTCGTGGGAGGACTTTTGCCACGAGTTCATGGCCAACTTCCAGGGCACTTTTGAGCGCCCTGGCATGGAGAGCGATCTCCACGCTGTCAAGTAGTGTAAAGGGGAGATGTTGCGGCACTTTATCCAGCGCTTCAGCTAGGTTCACAATACCATCCCCAAGATTTCTCCTTAAGCAGTTATCGTCGCCTTCAGGCAAGTTGTCCGTGATGAGAAGATGCTTGAGAAGCTGGGCATGTGCGACATCCAGTCCACGGTGGAGCTATTCGCGGTCGCGGACAAGTGCGCCAAGGCGGCTGAGGCCCGCGCGTGGCACAGTTCGTGCCCCGACCAATCGACGGCCGACGGTGTAGGTTCCTCCCGCCTCCCCGGGAGGCGGGAGAACAAGAACAAGAAGCACAAGTCCGAGCCCCTCGTGGCAGCGGAGGCCAAAGCGTGAAAGCCGCCGCACGACGGATCAGGCGGTGGCAAGAAGCCACCTAGGGCCCCTGAGCAGGGCGCTCGCAATTGGTGCGAGATACACCAAACTGACTGGCACGACCTTTCTGAGTGCTGGACGGTGAAGTTCCTCGCCGAGAGGAACAAGAAACAGCGTGAGGGTGAGGCGCCCCTTGAGTAGGCGTCCACCGTGTCCATGGAGGCTCCGGAGTCGGGCGAAGGAGTGGGACCAACCATGCCCCCGACTGTAGCAGCTCCCAGCATGCCTCCGCCTGCCGTGGCCGAAGCGGAGACACCGGAGTCGGCTGCGGGCATCGGGCCAATTATGGCGCCGGCTGTCGACCCACAGCCTTTGCCGGCTCCTACCGCCGTGACAACAATAGAGCCGGTGAACAGGGCCGAGGGTCAGCTCTCCACTGAGTCCTCCCTGGTGGTTGATCAAAGCCTTGTGCCAATTTCTTCCCGCAGCCTCGTGCCTGCGCTGCTGCTACCGAGCTGCAGCACAGAAGATCTGGTGGCGGCACAGAGAGCCACCGACCACGTCACAGCCCTGAGCTGCAAACTCAGGGAGTTTGCTGACGCGGCCAAAACCTTGGCGGACTCGGCCGAGGTTTTGGAATCTTTCGTCGGGGTAAGTTTTCTAACCCAGACTTCATTTGATCTGAACACTGGGGGCACGATCAGTGCACCCAGTGGGTGTAGCCCCCCGAGTCTCGAGCCGACTGTTTGAGTTGATTGGAGACTTATTAATTTGAGTTATGCTGACTTGACTTTTCCCTTTGTCCGGGCTGCGGTCCGACTCAGCGGAAACAGCCAATCCCTCGTGGAGAGGAACGCCTTCCTTGAGAAGGCGCTGGCTGAAGAAAGGGCCAGAAGCCAGCAGCTTGAAAGAAAACTTGCTGCCGTAGGGAGTAAGTATCCGAGTCGCTAGCTATTTTCCCTGGAGTTTTTTGTTGGTTTTAACCCTCTGGAGCCGGCAGACGTCGAAGCCGAAAACGCCCGCCTTCGGGAGGACTTGAAAGGCGTGATCCTGATGGTACGGGTACGGGAGATGCTCGACGCCCATGAGGTCGAGCTCCACGATGAGCTCAAGCAAGCTCGTGAAACTATGAAGACCGTGGCCCTGCTGTAAACGGAGTATCGGCAGCTGGTGGCGCAATACGACGACATGAAGGCCGCGAATCGCGAGCTTCAGGGGCAAGTTGACGGGCTCTTGGAGAAATTGACCGACTCGCAGAGCCGACATGCGGCTGCTGCCGTCGAGTGGGAGAAGCGCGAGGCGGAGCTCATTGGGTAGCTGAAGAGGGCCAATGAGACTTTACTCGGTAAGCTTCCGAGTTCTTTGACTTCTCATGTGTATTTGTCCATTTTCCTGTCATAACTCATGCCCAGATGCTTGCCCAGAGCTCGAGGAAAGGGCGAGACAAACAGCGCTCCGACTCCACAGCTTGTCAAACTTGGCGCAGGGGGCTCTCGACGCGTTCTGGATGCCCGAGATGATGGCCAACTGTGTGGTCACTGTAGAGGATCGACTCCTCCAGGTGAAGAGCCTGGTGGAAAGCATGAAGTCGGCCTCACAGACCCTCTGCGCCATATTGTGGCCTGGCGAGGAAGTGGCCTCGAGTATCTTCGTCCTCGCCGACAAGCTCTCGCAAAGCTCGGCGAAGGTGGAGAAGTGGAAGGAGTCGGCGGCGCGTTCAGGAGCTGGCATGGCACTGGCAATGGTGTTGGCGCACCACCCTGACGCGGACGTCGACAATATTTCTGCTAGAGCTCCGCTCGACTCGGAGGGCAACGCAGTCGACCCCCTCGAGCTACTCCCCCGAGTCCACCGTGCCGCCAGCTGGATCGTCGAGTTCACCAACTGGAGGAGTGCATAGAGCCAACTCTAGAAGAATAGAATTATTATGTAATATCCCTCGGTATGCCGAGTGAACAGGTTGTAAAAAAGTTATTTTCTAATGAAGCATTTTAAAGCTATTTTGCACCAGTTATTGCACAAGTTATTTGGTTCGTCCGAATTTATTTTTACGCCGAGTCGAATCTTTTCACGTGCAGGCAAACCTTTAGCTTTTGCTCTTGCCAACTGGATAGCGGGGTTGCGACTGTAGTTGGGGATGAAGAGTGGGCCTTAGGTATCGTACACGTTTACTTAGACGCTCGTGAAAAAACAAATTTAGGAGATCTGAAATAACTTGTACCGAATGATAAATCACCTAGTGGGTTGAGGTAGCCCCCGGGGGTTGCCCAGGAGTCAAGCCACTCGGTTTTTAAACCTAGCCCCCGGGGATTGCCCAAGGGAACATAGCCGAACATCAAAGAAAATAATGAAAGTCCAACTTTAAAAAGAAGACGCTTCCTGAGTGCCGCTCGAGGGAAACAAAATTTATTTATGACTTAAACAATGAACTGATGAAAGTACAAAGTTTAAGTGTAAAAGGGACGCAGCTGTGCAATGTTCCAAGTCCTTTCAGTCACTGCGCCAGTTGCCGGGTCCTCCAGCTGATAGGCGCCATTGTGCGGCACTTGGTTGATGATGAACAGCCCCTCCCAAGGCGGAGAGAGTTTGTGCATGCCCGTCTTATCTTGGATGAGTCGGAGGACCAAATCCCCATTGTTAAAGGCTTGGCCACGGACTTGACGGCTGTGATAACAGCGTAAGTTTTGTTGGTAGATGGTCGAGCGTGAAAGAGCGAGTTCCTGCACTTCCTCCAGGAGATCAAGATCATCCTGTCTGGCCGACTCGGCATCCGCTTCCACGTATGCTGTGACTCGCGGGGAGTCATGGAGGATGTCGCTTGGCAGGACAGCTTCAGCTCCGTAAACCATGAAGAAAGGCGTGTAGCCAGTCGACCGGTTCGGAGTAGTCCTTAAACTCCAGAGGACAGACGGAAGCTCGTCAATCCAATAGCCGGTGGCCCTTTGTAACGGGACTAACAGCAGGGGCTTGATGCCTTGAAGAATGAGTGCGTTGGAACGCTCGACTTGACCGTTGGACTCCGGATAGGCCACGGAGGCATAGTCGATTCGGATCCCATGATCCCGGCAAAACTGGCGGAAGACTTCAGCAGTGAAGTTCTTGCCATTGTCGGTGATGATGCTGTGTAAAGGATCAAAGATGTCGACTAGAGGGGGGGGGTGAATAGGCGACTATAAATTTTAACTTTTTCTTAATTGCTTTTAGGGAAGTGCGGAATATAAGTTCTCTAAATGTGCAACTAAGTGAGTCGACCTATATGACACAAGATGAATAGCACAAGGTATAACACAAGGGAAACAAGATGAACCACACAAGCACAATAGATATGAGTAAAAAGCAATCACAAGGGTGAGACGAAGAATTAACCCGAAGTTCACACCCTTGGGGGGATGCTAATCTCCGTTGGAGAGGCGGAGGCCCAACAAAGCACCTCGCGACACAAAGTCTCGCCTTCTTCTCCTTTGAGCCTCGGCAAACCAAGCCCGAGCTCAAATAACTCGTGGTAGACCTTGAGGTGGCCTCCAAACCCTCACAAACGATCCCGGAGCACGAATCCACACTTTGGAGGCTTCCGGGAGACACCAACCGGCTAGGGATCCCCACAATCCCAAGAGTAACAAGCAACGTGATGAACTCAAGGGGGAAATCAAATTTTGGCTTGGTGAGATTGTAGATCTAGGTCTCCTCTTTCTTTTCTCTCAAAGGCTTGAATGGATTTGAGCACTAGGGGAGGAGATCCTCAAGCTTTGGAGGTCAATAATGGTGGAGGAGAGATGTATTCAAAGCTGCAGCCGTGGGTGCCCCTTGGGGAAGAAGGGGTGGGCTTTATATAGGGCCCCCCGAAATCTGCCCGTTGGGGCTCTGCGCGCACAGTCCGGAGTTCCATCCGGAACCTCCGGACTTAACCTCCGGATCACCCGGATTCCGGGCTGTCCTCCGGACAGCCTTCCGGGTGAGTCCAGAAGCTACTGGACTCATCCGGAATTCATCCGGAGTCCATCCGGAAAACAAGGTCACCCGGAGGTTCAGCCCGGAACCTTCGGACCCAGACCTCCGAGAGGAACACCCGGAGCAACCGAGAATCCCGGTAGCTCCGGACCACCCGGATTCCGGGATGCTCTCCGGACGGCCTTCCGGGCGAGTCCAGAGGCTACTGGACTCGTCCGGTGTTCCACCCGGAACTCATCCGGATTCCGGCCCACCCGGAGGTTCTATCCGGAACCTCCGGACTGAGCATCCGGACCACAACAGAGAGCAAAAACAGGGTATTCTTTATGGCTTCTCACTTGCTCTCTCTTGGGGTTTTTCTTGAACATAGGATGTGGAAGAAAGATCTTATAGGAAATTTGTTGCCACCCTCTTGTTCATCACATTACCCCTCTTAATAGTCCGGCTTCCCTATGACTCAAAACATAAGATAAAATGCGTAAATTTAAATACGCCGTCTTCTTCTCTCCTTTTTGCTTAGGGGGGTCTCCGACCACCTTTGCTTATCAAACTTCGGACTAACACCTGTTCATACACTTTGTAAACGTGGTTAGTCCCCTAATCACTTGTTATTTACACCAAAACCCACTTAGGGGCTTAGATGTCCTTTCAATCTCCCCCTTTTTGGTGGTAGATGACAACCATGACTAGAGCTCACATAAAGATTTTATAAATTGAATGTTTTGGTTTCTTTGGACATAGAGAGAGCTCCCCCTAGATTTGTGCACTTATTGAATAGCTTTGCTTTTGAATGCAAAGTGCACAAATATAGAGTTTGGAGAGGCTCCCCCTATGGCTTTAGAAACCGTGGGATGATGCAAAGATATGATATGAACAAGATAGCATACATGGCATGAGACATAATATGATATCATGGGTAAACTAAGGCAAAGAGTATATACTATAAGCAACCTCAGTCACAACCATGATAGACTTTAGATAAACATAAGTCTCATCCATACAATAATTTAAACAAGCGAGTATCAAGACACACATCCAAATAACAGAGAGTACGATAGATATTATAAAGAGATTCACAAGCCCGATAAGAATCAAAATGAAAACGAGGGCTTGTGATCATGCAAACTACCCATAAACCACCAACTAGACGTCCTAATAGAACTCACTTCTCCCCCTTTGGCATCTAAACACCAAAAAGGAGAGAAAGAGAGCGATGCTATCGCAGCCCAAAGAACTACTCATCATCATCCGTCTCCTCGTCGTCGTCGTCGTCGTCGTCGTCCTCCTCCTCCTCCTCCTCCTCCTCATGAGCAGTGACGATGACATAGCACCCGGGTATCGTCAAGGAGGACAAAACTGGCCACTCGGGCATAGGGTGGGCCAGGCCGACTACTCAGAGTCCGACTACAACACGGGGGTGCATCATCGACTTGGAGTACAAGACATGGACACGTACCTGCCCGGAATCCCGGGTGGCAGTTGTAACCGAATAGGAAACATATCTGTAAGCCGATCCGGACTCTTGTAACTCTACCCGGCCGCCTATATAAGGCCAGGTAGGGATCCCCGGAGAGGTAGACAAAAAAGAATAGATCTCTCAGATCATCTGATCATAGGCATAGACACATACCCTCATACGGGATACCATCAATATCATCCACCAAACACAGGACGTAGGGTATTACCTCTTCTCGAGGGCCCGAACCTGTCTAAACTTTGTGTCCCGTGTGCACCCATCTAGATCTGCTACTCGTACATCGCCCCATATTCAGTATTGCCGGAATAATGCTCCGACAAGCAGGGGCAGAAGGTGCAGGCACATCTTGGTCTTCATCACTGTCACTTGCGAAGGGATCTTCAAAAACTTCCAAGTCGCTGACGTTATCCTCGGATCCATGTTCAATGTCCTCCCCATTCTTGCGCCTCTCTTCATATATCATGCGGGAGTTCTTCTTTGCACGCTCACTCAACTTATGCATACGGGTATGAATCGCTTTGACATACCCAAAGATTGATTTGAGAGCTCTCATGGCTTTGCTCTTCTTTTCTTTCTTCTTGGGCTGGCTTGATGAGCCTCCATGCTCAACCTCCTTTTCTTTCTCAGAGGTAGAAGTGGTTTTCCTGGGAGGTGAGTAGCAAGAAGTAGGCCTCAAGTACCCATGGTTTTGCTTTGGAGCAGTCCCTAGAATGGCGAGAGAGGTAGCTCCAATGATAAAGGCCTCAATGTAGGGAGCATAAGTAGGAGACCTCTTCTCAATCACGACAAGCCTCATCTCTTGATAAATAAAGTCCATCACATCAATACGGGTTTGCATCTCCGGCCTTGTGTAGAGCATGAGGTTGATCAAAGAGCCTCTCACAGCTGTAGAGTCTCCAACCTTTGCACCAAGGGATTGCCGAAAGAGCTTGTACATCACATCATAAAAGGGGAGCATGTCATTTGTGAATCCAATGTTTATCCTCCCCGATCCATAACAAAACCTGAGCTTATCCTTGGTAGCATAGTCTTCATTGTGAATCTGGACACCACGGTTGTCTCTGTCAAACCTAAAGGAGTATCCAAGCATTTGAGCAAAAAGACCAAAGGGTGCCTTGTGCATGTGAGGTCCGGTCATCCAAGATAGAGATCTCTCCTCATCACGATGGAAATGTACGGTTGCATAAAATTGGCGAATGTGTTCTGGACAGTATGGTTGATTCACTTTCATCAGCCTCAGAACATCCAACTTTTCACAAGCTTCAATGATCCCTGGAAAATTTTCCTTGTAGTCTTCTATGTATTCGAAATCAATGGTCTTTTGAATGACCACTTGAGTCTTGTGAGCTTCAAAGATGTCATTGAAGATCTTCTCTTGTTGATAATCCCAAAATCTCTCATCGGTGTTATTGCTTCTTTCTTCCTCATATGGGTTCTTCATCCTTAACTTAGCCCATTTCTGCCTTGTCATAGTTCTGAAGTTCTCTTGAGGAATAGTTGGTCCTCGAGGAGCACTAGGAGGTGCAGCTTTTGCTTTCTTGGCCGGGGCCTTGCCCTTCGCATTCCTTCCTCCACGATGAACAGCGGCCTCTCTTCTAGGATTGGTCCTTGAACCCTCGGGCCTTGTTTGAGCCACTTTCTTCCCCCTTGACGTTTCACGGACAGTGTCACGGTCCCCACTGAAGGATTGCTGTCACCTGAGAACAAGATAGGTACGAATAGAATATGATAAGTGCACAAGCCACAAGAACGGAGGCCAAAGAAATTGTTTTTACAGAAATTCAGGACTTCTCAGTGTTCATCCGGAGGTTCCGTCCGGAGCCTCCGGGTTCAACCTCCGGACAGCCCGGATTCCGGGCCTCTTCCGGATCAGATTCCGGGCGGGTCCAGTGGTTACTGGACTCGTCCGGACCCTCATCCGGAATATGGTCCGGATTCCGGACGGTCCGGAGGCTCAATCCGGAGCTTCCGGATGGAACCTCCGGGCTGTGCAAAAACACCCGGATGAACATGGAGAACTCCCAACTTCCACAAAACACAACGATAGGAAGATGTATGGCCATGAATAGAAGTGGAGTACCATATGACATGATTCTACGCTAAAAACAACAACAAAACAACTAAATCTCACATATATTGGAGCAATGGTGGTGAGATCTAGAGGAGAGAGAATGCAAAGGAGATTTACCCGAATCCATCGATGCTCTTGCCCTAACTTGGCGAGGAGCACCTTCTATGAGGGAGATTGGTGGGTAGATGTCCAAATCCCTCCAAATCGGCGAAGAAAAACCTCCAAATCCACGATGAGAAACCACCAAGATGGAGAACTTGAAACCCTTTTTGAAGAGCTTGAAGAACCCGGAGCAAGATCCGGATTCCGGGCTACCAAAGGACCTACCGGAGGTTCAAGGGAGGCCTCCGGAGGTGCTGAAGATGGGCAGCGGCTTTTAGGGTTAGGGCACGGGTCGGGTGGAAAAGAAACTGAGTGAACAGTTCCCCCCCGACTCGGTCTTAAAAAGCCAATTCGCGCGCCGTCCGGAGGTTCGGTCCGGAGCCTCCGGGCTCAACCTCCGGACTGTCTGGATTCCGGGTTGCTTCCGGGTCCAGTTCCGGGCGGGTCCAGAGGCTACTGGACTCGTCCGGAGCCTTACCCGGAGCGCAGTCCGGATTCCGGGCTGTCCGGATGTTGTGTCCGGAGCCTCCGGATGGAACATCCGGGCTGAGAAAAAAAACTTCTCACAGCTATATCAAGGATTAAAATGACTTGTGCAAGAGTAGAGTAGATGGCATGAGGTGAGCATAGACAGCACTACGAATGTCCTTAGGTGTTCTAAACATATCCAATAGGGAAAATACAACACGAATAGCTTTATTGGACATGATTCGAATCAAGAACCGAAGACAATCACAAAGAAAAATGAATAATGAGCATAAGATACATTGAAGAGGTATTTCTACCATATGTTTGAGCATATTGATCTAGGACCGCGAGTTCTATTGAGAGTAATGGGTCCTAAGAATCAGACTCATTTTAGCATATAAATCACATAAGAGGTCATTTATACAAGTTTCAATATTTGCATCCTTTACGGATGTGATAGCTCATTGCTTGAGCTACACTCCCCCTTATACCATGCACGCACCTAGATAGCAAGATACAATGTAAAGCACATGTGTGTATGCAAGAGCTCAAGACAAGTTTCGAGAATCAATGATATTAAGCTCATTCCTCAACTCGCAAAACCTAGCTTCATCTAGGGGCTTGGTGAAGATGTCCGCTAGTTGTTTATCCGTTCTCACATGAGATATTTCTATTTCACCTCGAGCAACATGATCCCTAATGAAGTGATGACGGATATCTATGTGTTTGGTTCGGGAGTGTTGGACGGGGTTGTTGGCTATTTTGATTGCGCTTTTATTATCACACAAAAGAGGCACTTTACCGACAATTATACCATAATCCTTCAAAGTTTGCCTCATCCACAACAATTGAGCGCAACAATTACCGGCTGCAATATATTCGGCTTCGGCGGTGGATAGGGAAACGGAATTTTGTTTCTTGGATGTCCAACTAACTAACGATCTACCAAGGAGTTGGCATGTTCCGGAAGTGGACTTTCTATCTACTTTATCACCGGCATAATCCGAATCCGAGAAACCAACAAGATCAAATGTTGAGCCCTTAGGATACCAAAGCCCTAAGTTTGGGGTATGAACAAGATATCTAATGATTCTCTTAACCGCCACTAAATGGCACTCTTTTGGAGCGGCTTGAAATCTTGCACACATACACACACTCAACATGATATCCGGCCTAGATGCACAAAGGTAAAGAAGAGATCCAATCATGGAGCGATATACCTTTTGATCTACCGGGGTACCTTCTTGGTTGAGGTCGAGATGCCCATTGGTAGGCATTGACGTCTTGCACCCCTTTGCCTTGTCCATCTTGAACTTCTTGATGATGTCGGCGGTGTACTTTGTTTGGGAGATGAAGGTTCCCTCCTTGAGTTGCTCAACTTGAAATCCGAGGAAGAACTTCAACTCCCCCATCATTGACATCTCAAACTTGCTAGTCATTAGTTCACCAAATTCATCGCTAAATGCTTTGTTAGTGGAACCAAAGATGATATCATCAACATATATTTGGCATACGAATAAGTCACCTTTAACCCTTTTTGTGAAAAGAGTGGTATCGATTTTCCCAATCACAAATCATTCATAACTAGGAAATCCCTAAGGCATTCATACCAAGCTCGAGGAGCTTGTTTTAATCCATAGAGGGCCTTATGGAGTTTATAGACATGGTTAATGTGATTAGGGTCCTCAAAACCCGGTGGTTGTGCAACATATACCATTCATTAATTGGACCATTAAGAAAAGCACTTTTAACATCCATTTGATATAATTTGAAGTTATGATGATTAGCATATGCAAGTAAGATGTGAATGGCCTCTAATCTAGCAACGGGGGCATAGGTTTCACCGAAATCCAAACCTTCGACTTGGGTGAAGCCTTGTGCCACCAACCTTGCCTTGTTCCTTATAACTTGGCCATTTTCATCTTGCTTGTTCTTGAATATCCATTTTGTCCCGATGACATTGTGATTCTTGTCCTTAGGTCTCTCCACTAGAGACCACACCTTATTGCGAGTGAAGTTATTAAGTTCTTCTTGCATTGCCAACACCCACTCCGGATCTTCTAATGCTTCTCCTACCTTAAGGGGTTCAAAAGAAGAAAACAAACGAGTGATGTTCACAAAGTTTGCTAATCGTCTACGAGTGGTTACCCCTTTAGATATGCTTCCTAGAATGTTGTCAACGTCGAGTCCTTTCATGTTGCATGGAATCCGTTGTTGACGTGGAGCTTGATCTTCTTCATTTGAAGCTTGAGCTCCATCTTGAGTTTGATCTTGACCTCGATCTTGCTCACTTGATTGATGATCTTGAGGTTGTTCTTGTTCATTGAGTTGATCTTGTGTTGAGGTGGGATGTTCAACTTCCTTTGAACTTGATTCTTCTCCTTCCTTCTCCTTAGGTTGTTCGATTGGCAAGATCTCACCAATCCCCATGGTCTTGATGGCTTGAGACGGATCTTCTTCACCTAACACACTTGAATCAACTCGCTCTACTTGAGAGCCGTTATTTTCATCAAACTCCACATCACTAGATTCTTCAACACATCCGGTGGATTTGTTGTAGACTCTATATGAGTGAGAGTTTGATCCATATCCAACAAATATGCCTTCTATAGATTTAGGAGCAAATTTAGCTAATCTATCTCGCTTATTGAGCATGAAACACTTACAACCGAATACTCGAAAGTATTTGACGTTGGGCTTCTTCCCGGTGAGTAGCTCATATGGTGTCTTGTCCAAGATCTTGCGGAGGAAGAGCCGGTTAGAAGCATGACACGCGGTGTTGACGGCTTCGGCCCAAAAGTTGTATGGAGACTTGTACTCATCCAACATGGTCCTCGCCATTTCCACTAATGTCCGGTTCTTCCTTTCCGCCACACCATTTTGTTGAGGGGTATATGGAGTAGATAGCTCATGCTTGATCCCCTCTTCATCCAAGTATTCATCAAGCTTGGTGTTCTTGAACTCGGTTCCATTGTCACTTCTAATTGCCAAGATCTTCTCATCAAGTTGTCGTTGAGCTCGCTTGGCAAAAGACTTGAAGGTATCTTGAGTTTCATCCTTAGATCGAAGAAAATACACCCAAGTGAAACGAGAAAAATCATCGACAATGACTAAACCATACTTACTTCCACCAATGCTATCATAGGATGGAGGACCAAAGAGATCCATGTGAAGGAGCTCCAAAGGCCTCGAAGTTGTGATGATGCTCTTGGTGGGATGCTTCTTTCCAACTATCTTTCCGGCAATACATGAGCTACAAACTCTATCTTTATCAAATGCAATATCGGTTAGTCCAACAACGTGCTCGCCCTTTAGAGATTTTTCAAATTTCTCATACCGACGTGGGCTAATCTACGATGCATAGCCACCCCACATCGGTCTTGGCCATTAGACATGCTTCAAGCTTAGTGTTCCTTTCGAGAAATCAACAAATAAGCTGCCTTCCACAGTCAACAAAGACCACTTGAGATTATCTCTTCTAAGATCGTCATTGAGATATGGAAAATAAAGCAATCAGAACCTACACTACACAATGGCCAAAATGGAAAGTAAATTATAATGAAGAGATGGACAAGCATAACATTTCAATAGATAAGTCATTAGTGATTGTACCTTGACCCAAATCAAGTACCTTTCCTTGTGTTATCACCAAAGACAAGTGTTGATGTAGAGATAGGTCTTCAAGATGTCAAAATGCCCTTCTCTCGGTCATATGGTTTGTGCAACCGATAGCGATCACCAAGCATTCACGGAGGTATAGTCTACAATAGAATCATGCTTGATTTTAGTACCCATTGTAGATGGGTCCTTCGATGTTAGTAACAAGGGTCTTAGGAACCCAAATAGACTTAAGTTTAGCAACATTACACACTTTAGCACCTACAAATTTAGCAAATACATGCCCATCCTTGCCCTTACATAGCACATAGGATGGATCAAAAGTGCCCAACAACTCATTGTGAGTGACATAGCTCCTAGTAGCTTTGCCATTCACAATGTCATCACCAACATTTCCCTTGTGCCCTCCACGCACAAATTTGGTCTTGGGATAATGATGTGGAAGCCATGCTTTGCCCTTGTCATTGAACTTGGGAGTAAACCCAAGTCCTTCTCTAGGAACCCTCTCCCTTTGCTTGCTCATTAGCTCCTTGAGAGTTTTCTCACCTTGAATGCATGTGACTAAACCTCTCTCAAGTTGAGCTTTCAACTTCTTGTTCTCCTCAATGAGTGATGCTTTATCAAATAGAGAGTTAGTAGCACAAGCATCAACATTAATAATAGCAGGAGTGCTAGGGGTGGCTAGGAGTTTCTTGTGAGTGGATTGAAGTTCCTCATGTGACTCGGTAAGTTTGATGAGTTCACCCTTGACTAGCTTGTAGCCATTGTCAAGGTACTCAAAATCCTTAGAGAGTTTAGCATGAGCAACCTCAATCTTTTCTTTCGAAGCGTTGAAACCATTAGCCACCTCTAGAGCTCTCTCAAGACCAATTTTAGTTTTAGAGAGATCCATGTTAAGAGTTTCATTTTTAGCTTGCTCTTCGTGGAGTTTATGCTCGAGGAGTTTGACACTCTCCTTTTCCCTAATGATAAGGGTTTCCGCTCTCTCAATATACTCATTGCGTTCCACAAGAGAATTCATGAGAAAGCGAAATCTATCAAGCGCCTCACCACAAAGAGAAGTCATGAATTTTATAGTTGCAATATCATCCTCCTCATCATCACTGTCACTATCACTATCACTATCTCCTTCCACATTAACTTCACACAATACATTTGAGAACATAGGAGATAGAGGAGTAAACAAGGTAGGATTTGATGAAGGAAGTACCTTTGCCTCTCTAGCCATGAGGCATTTATGGTCGGTCTTGATTTCGTTGGAGTAGTCGAACTTGAAGAGTGAGGTGGGCTTGGAGGGAGAGACAATGGCTATCCCGGCAATGCCCACATTCTCTCCTTCTTCTTCGGCATCGGAGTTGTCGGAGGAGTACTCTTGACCAATGAAGGCCTTTGCTTCCCTCTTCTTGTATGGTTTCCCATCTTTAAAAAAGGCTTTTTCTTGTATGTCTTCTCCTCCTTGTCCTTGCCTTCTCTCTTGTCCCGCTT
This sequence comes from Stipa capillata, assembly GCA_019208055.1. NCBI lineage: Eukaryota > Viridiplantae > Streptophyta > Magnoliopsida > Poales > Poaceae > Stipa > Stipa capillata. The sequence continues at coordinate 323,933 of JAGXJF010001792.1, forward strand.
CTCCTTTGGGCAATCCGCAATGAAATGATTTGGACTATCACAATTGTAGCAAAGTCTCTTAGGCATGCTTGACTTGCCCCTAGAGAATTTGCTTCCCCTTTTGCCCATAGAGCCCTTGTATTTTCTAACCAAGAGAGACATCTCTTCTTCAAAGTCATTTGGTGATGGAGTCTCTTGGCTAGCTTCTTCTTCTTCGCTAGAGTCTTGAGCTTGAACTTGTTTTGCCTTCAATGCTAGGTTGGCCTTCTTTGACCCACGCGCAATAGCAAGTGTCTTCTCGGCGGTCTTGACCATGTTCTCATGAGTGACAAAGAGTGAGAGAACATCATTGGGAGTGAGGTTTGAGGTAGTCCGCCCTTTGTTGAATGTTGAAGACCATTGACAGTTGGTAAGGGAGGATGGCGCCAAGGAACTTGCTCACGACGTATGCATCATCGGCCCATGCACACCCATAACCCTTCAAGGACACCACAATGGAGTTGAGTCTTCAAAATAGCGTTTGGGGTGTGTCATTCTCTTCCATCACGAACAAGTTGGCTTCATTCTTGACCATCTCATAGTTTGATCTTCGGATGCTTGTGTTGCCCTCATGCATGATCTTGCATAGGATGATGGAGTTGAAGAGCTCGGGTGTCAACGCTCTTTGAAGCATGTTGAGAGCGGTTGCATTGAGTTGAGCATCCCTCTCTTCATCGACGGTTAGGTTGTCGGGGTCGATTGGTTTGAATCCACGCACCACGATGCTCTACAAATGATTAGAGGCACTGCGAAGATGAGATTCCATAGAAACTTTCCAATATGGATATTGAGTGCCATCTAAAATAGATGCGGGGCCGGGATTGTGAATATGCACATGAGATATATGTTGAGGGGGATAGGAGTAAGGCACCGCATTGAATAATTGATCCCCCGAGGCTTTATCAACCTCAACATTAGAGGATTTGGAGCCCTCGGTGGAGATGGCCTTAATGGCATCGGCTAACTCCTTTTTCATGGTGGCCGTGAGCTCCTCACGAAGCTTGGCCATCATTTGGTTTACCTCCTCCTCACTATAGGTCGTCATCTTTACTCTTTAGGTGATGAAACCCAAACAAAGAGTCCTTGGCTCTGATACCAATTGAAGGATCAAAGATGTCGACTAGAGGGGGGGGGTGAATAGGCGACTACAAATTTTAACTTTTTCTTAATTGCTTTTAGGGAAGTGCGGAATATAAGTTCTCTAAATGTGCAACTAAGTGAGTCGACCTATATGACACAAGATGAATAGCACAAGGTATAACATAAGGGAAACAAGATGAACCACACAAGCACAATAGATATGAGTAAAAAGCAATCACAAGGGTGAGACGAAGAATTAACCCGAAGTTCACACCCTTGGGGGGATGCTAATCTCCGTTGGAGAGGCGGAGGCCCAACAAAGCACCTCGCGACACAAAGTCTCGCCTTCTTCTCCTTTGAGCCTCGGCAAACCAAGCCCGAGCTCAAATAACTCGTGGTAGACCTTGAGGTGGCCTCCAAACCCTCACAAACGATCCCGGAGCACGAATCCACACTTTGGAGGCTTCCGGGAGACACCAACCAGCTAGGGATCCCCACAATCCCAAGAGTAACAAGCAACGTGATGAACTCAAGGGGGAAATCAAATTTTGGCTTGGTGAGATTGTAGATCTAGGTCTCCTCTTTCTTTTCTCTCAAAGGCTTGAATGGATTTGAGCACTAGGGGAGGAGATCCTCAAGCTTTGGAGGTCAACAATGGTGGAGGAGAGATGTATTCAAAGCTGCAGCCGTGGGTGCCCCTTGGGGAAGAAGGGGTGGGCTTTATATAGGGCCCCCCGAAATCTGCCCGTTGGGGCTCTGCGCGCACAGTCCGGAGTTCCATCCGGAACCTCCGGACTTAACCTCCGGATCACCCGGATTCCGGGCTGTCCTCCGGACAGCCTTCCGGGTGAGTCCAGAAGCTACTGGACTCATCCGGAATTCATCCGGAGTCCATCCGGAAAACAAGGTCACCCGGAGGTTCAGCCCGGAACCTCCGGACCCAGACCTCCGAGAGGAACACCCGGAGCAACCGAGAATCCCGGTAGCTCCGGACCACCCGGATTCCGGGATGCTCTCCGGACGGCCTTCCGGGCGAGTCCAGAGGCTACTGGACTCGTCCGGAGTTCCACCCGGAACTCATCTGGATTCCGGCCCACCCGGAGGTTCTATCCGGAACCTCCGGACTGAGCATCCGGACCACAACAGAGAGCAAAAACAGGGTATTCTTTATGGCTTCTCACTTGCTCTCTCTTGGGGTTTTTCTTGAACATAGGATGTGGAAGAAAGATCTTATAGGAAATTTGTTGCCACCCTCTTGTTCATCACATTACCCCTCTTAATAGTCCGGCTTCCCTATGACTCAAAACATAAGATAAAATGCGTAAATTTAAATACGCCGTCTTCTTCTCTCCTTTTTGCTTAGGGGGGTCTCCGACCACCTTTGCTTATCAAACTTCGGACTAACACCTGTTCATACACTTTGTAAACGTGGTTAGTCCCCTAATCACTTGTCATTTACACCAAAACCCACTTAGGGGCTTAGATGTCCTTTCACTGTGGGGGATACCGAATCAGAAAACTACTCCCTTCATGAAGTTGATGGCAGTCGGACCATCGAGCTTCATGATAGGCTTAGCCTCAATCCACTTAGTGAATTTGTCCACCGCCACAAGGAGGTGAGTAAAACCCCCTCGTGCTGTCTTGAGCGGGCCCATCATGTCGAGTCCCCACATGGCAAAGGGCCACGTGATGGGGATGGTCTTGTGTACGGCAGCCGGCATGTGTGATTGGGGAGCGTACCTCTGACATCCTTCGCCGGTTTGAACTAACTCTTCTGCATCAGTGTGAGCAGTGGGCCAAAAGAAACCATGGCAGAAAACTTTGGCGACCAACGCTCGTGACGAAACGTGGTGGCCACAGAGTCCCGAGTGGATTTCCTCGAGCAATGTTCGGCCTTCCTCCGGCGAGATGCAACGCTGGAAGACTCCAGTGGTGCTGCGCTTGTAAAGCTCATCGTTAATGACGGTGTAAGCCCGAGAGCGGCACACAATGCGTCGCGCTTCAGTCAGATCTTCGGGGAGCTCTTTACGTCGAAGATAAGCAAGGAATGCTCGAGTCCAAAGCGGAATGACCACCAGGATGCCTTCCTGGACTGGGTGGGCAGTCCAGAGTCTTGGGGCTCGACTTCAGATGACTCAGCTGCTGACTCCACTTTGATGGAAGGTTCGAAAACTATTGAAGGAAAACTCCAGGCGGCACCTTTTCATGAGCGGAACCGATCCTGGCAAGGGAGTCGGCAGCCTCATTGTCAGCCCGGTGAACATGATGAAGTTCAAGGCCTTCAAAGTGACCTTCTAGGCGATGCACAATATGCCGCCATGATGGGGTCCTTGGCTTCCCACGTCTTCATCACTTGCTGTACAATCAAATCCGAGTCACCTCCACAAAGGAGTCGGCGGATGTCGAGTGAGACTGCGATGCGCAAGCCATGCAGCAAAGCCTCATACTCCGCAACGTTGTTAGAGGCGGCGAAGTGGATCTGCAATACGTAATTTAGCTTGTCTCCTTTGGGGAAGATGAAGACGACTCCAGCCCCCATGCCTGCGAGCATCTTCGAGCCATCGAAGTACATGATCCAGTGCTCTGAGTGCACTTGGGTCGAAAAGGACTGATTTTCAGTCCATTCAACAATGAAGTCCGCAAGAGCCTGAGACTTGACAGCCCTGCGAGGCTCGTAGCTAATGTTATGAGGCATGAGCTCAATCGCCCGCTTAGCAATTCGGCCCATGGCATCCCTGTTGTTGATGATATCAGACAGAGTGACATGGCTGACCACGGTAACCGAGTGGGCTTGAAAATAGTGAACCAACTTCCGCGTTGCCAAGAAAACGCTGTAGATGAGTTTCTGGTAGTGCGGATAGCGCTGCTTCGACTCGGAAAGGACCTCGCTGACATAATAGACGGGCCACTGCACTTTCTGCACTCGGCCTTCCTCTGCACGTTCCACCACCAGGACAACACTGACCACGTGATTCGTGGCTGCGATGTAGAGCAGCATGGGCTCTCCTTCCATTGGTGCAGCAAGGATTGGTGGTGTCATCAGAAAGCGCTTGAGATCATCAAAGGCTTTCTGGGCCTCGTTGGTCCACTCGAAGGAGTCGGATTTCTTGAGGAGTTGGTAAATAGACAAAGCTTTCTCACCGAGTCGGGCAATAAACCGACTTAATGCGGCTACACATCCGTTTAGATGCTGGACGGCCTTCAGGTCCTTCGGTTTGCCCATCTTGATGATGGCGTCAAGCTTGTCCGGGTTCGCCTCAATCCCTCGCTCAGAAACGATGAAGCCGAGCAACTTGCCGGAAGGAACTCCGAAAACTCACTTCTCTGGATTGAGCTTCATGTCGAATCTCCCGAGATTGGTGAAGGTGTCAGCCAAGTCGGTCAAGAGATCCGCATTCTTTCTTGTCTTCACCACGATGTCGTCAATGTAAGTTTGGACATTCCTACCTATCTGATCATGCAAACACTTCTGCATACAATGCTGATATGTTACGCCAGTATTTTTCAGACCGAAAGGCATGGTGATATAACAAAAAGCCTCAAACAGGGTAATGAAAGAAGTCTTTATTTGATCTGATTTTTTTATTTTAATCTGGTGGTAGCCTGAATGGGCATCCAGAAAACATAAACGTTCGTAGCTAGCCGTGGAGTCGATGACTTGATCGATGCGAGGCAGCGCGAACGGGCCCTTGGGGCATGCCTTGTTCAGAGACGTGTAGTCCACGCACATGCGCCAAGTTTTGTTCTTCTTGAGAACCAGGACTGAGTTTGCTAACCAATCCGGGTGAAGAACTTCCTTGATGAACCCGGCTGCAAGAAGTCGGGTGATCTCTTCTCCAAGAGATTGTTTGACTGGCTTCGCGTCTTTGGCGACGTTGAGAGAGTGCTCGGTGAAATTCCTTGGAACACCTGGCATGTCAGCTAGCTTCCATGCGAAGATGCTCCAATTCTCACGAAGGAAGTCGATGAGCGCGCCTTCCTATTTGGCCTCAAGGTCCGTCCCGATCCGGACCGTCTTGGACAGGTCCTCGGGGTGAACCTGGACATGTTTAGTGTCCTTGGCTAACTGGAAGGTGGACTCGGTTGCCGTCTTCTTGCTGGGTGGAGCTTGGTCAAGGTCTACAGACCCTTGAATGCCTTCCAGCTCCTGAGCCGCAATCATGGATTCGGCTATATCTGCACTGGCGATGTCACACTCGTTGGAGCGCTCAAAGTCACCAGTGATGGTGATGACCCCTTTCGGACCCGGCATCTTCAGTTTGAGGTATGTATAGCACGGCCTAGCCATGAACTTGGCGTAGGCCAGGCGGCCGAAGATCGCGTGGTAGGCGCCCTTAAAGTCGACTACCTCAAAGGTCAAGGTCTCGACCCGGAAGTTGCTCGGTTCGCCGAACACAACCTCCAGGGTGATCTGCCCCAATGGTTTGGCGCACTTCCCAGGCACTATCCCATGGAAGGTAGTGCTGCTGGGACAGAGCTGGGACTTCGGGATCTGCATCTTCTTCAAAGTGTCGATGAAGATGATGTTGATACTGGAGCTGCCATCCATAAGGACCTTGCGAAGTTTAAATCCACCGACTTGCGGATCGACCACCAGAGGTTGTTTGTCCGGGTGCGGGACACGATCTGGGTGATCGAGTCGACTGAATCCGACTGGCACCTCGGACCAGTCTAGCCATTGTGGAACTGCTGGTACCGTCGCGCTCACCTCATGGCACCGCAGCTTCTGACCCCTTTTGGAGTCGGATCCCTGGAAGATCATAAGTACACCCCTTTGCAGGGGGTACTGTGCTGCGCCGCCGCCCGCAGCAGAGCCTCCTTCTCCGCCGACGTCGAGCTCGGGCTACTTTTCTTCCCGAAGGCGCTTCAGGAAGCTGCACTCCCGAGTTGAATGGCCCGCCTAGTAGTCGGTGGTGCTGTGGAAGGAACAAGGCTTATCGAGGATTTCCTCGAAGGTAAGCCTCGGTGCCTTGCGCTGCTGCCATGGGCGCTCCTTCTTCCGACTGCCATCACCGCGCTGGGCACCACGCTCAGCAGCCGCGACCAGGTCAGCTCCGCTGACTCCATCCCCGCCGCCAGCTTTTTGCTTTGGGGGGCGATTGTCAACGTGCTTCTGACCTGAGTCGGTGGGGACTCTATGACTCGAGGTTTCGGCCTTTAACTTGCCTTTATCCTCGTATCGCATAGCCTCCTCGCCAGCCGCGTATTTGCTGGCAACTTCCATTAGCCAGCCCATGGTCTGTATATTAGACCTGGCCAGCTTGTGCTTCAGGAGTTCATACTTGACTCCCTGAGAAAAGGTCTAGATGGCCTGTGTCTCGGATACGTCCTCAATGGAGTTGCGTAGCCGGGTCCAGCGCTGGATATAGTCGCGGACCGATTCTCCTTTTTTTTGGATGCAGAGCCACAGATCCTGCGCGTTCCCCGGTCGCTTGTATGTACCTTCGAAGTTCTTGATGAAGGCCTCTTGAAGATCCCTCCAGTCGTAGATGATGTCCTTGGGTAGACTGTTAAGCCATGCCCGAGCCGACCCTTCAAGCATCAGGGGAAGGCTTTGGAGGGCGACATGCTCGTTGCCCCCTCCAATATTGCAGGCGACCAAGTAGTTGGCAAGCCAAGTTTCTGGCTTGGCAGTGCCGTCATACTTGTCGACACCACTGGCGATTTGGAACCGGTCTAGAAACGGCTCGGATCGAATCCGCCGGCTGAAGCACAGCGGATCGGTGGAGGCCGAGCCTCCCGGCTGATTAACCTCAGTGCCGCGGGTTCGGCCCGCGCCCGATCCACGCGAATTCCTTCGAGGTCGTCCCGCGCGTCGCGGGCATTATCAGCCCGGTCACGGAGGGAGCCGGCGCGGTGTCGCTCCTCGTGAATTCGGTTGATCACCTCACAAGCATCAGGACGCCGATTGGTGGAGTGATTCAGTTGCGATGAGCCTATGGTAATAGGGCGACTCGGAGCAGCCGAAGGTTGGCTCCGAGTAGACCTAGAAGCCAGTCGGTCGCGTGCTGACATGGCTTCATTTTGCTGCTCAACCGCCGTCTTCATCAGAGTGACGACTCGACGGTAAGTTTCTGCCGCGGGGCCATCCATCGGGGGTGGAAGCGAGTCTGCCAGTGCGGTAGCCGCAATGAGATTCTGGGCCGGTGTCTGATAGACTGGCACACCATCTTGCTCTCGTCCAAAGAGAGGCGCGCGGATGACTCAGCTCCTTCGGGCAGCTGAAGAGGCACATCGGTTTGAACGGCCCACAACAATCCCAAAAGAGTCGAAGCCGAAAGTGGTAAACCGAAGCAGCGAGCGTCAACTCCAAAATGCTCCATGAACCTGCCTAGGATAAACCTAGGTGAGTACAACCACCGTACTCGCAAGACATTGCTTATCAATTAATTAAAACATGGTATTAATCCTGTTTGACAAGTGATGAAGGTCCACAATTTATATCAAGTTTAAGTTGCATACAAACGGTAGGATGAACATAAGCTACACAATTTAATTTCAGATTGTAACAATAACATAGAGATAATAACCACACATACATAACGGATTATTTGGAATTTAACCTTCGCACCAGGTTTCGGAAGCAACTTACAAGCACCCATAGATCAGGCACACAATCATTTTAACTAAATTGGATCAGCCCACGATCCATTTCGGAAATTCATCGGATCAACTCGCGATCCATTTAGCTCACGTGCAACTCGATCAAGCATCACAAACCGTTACCAACGAACCGACAATCTCGGATATACGGAGTGCATTCCTCGTGGAGTTCACAAGGCTCCACGCGGTATCGAGACTTACCTCACATATATCGTAGTTTCGTTTCCTTGGTGACGTACAAGCTTTCTCTCGGGCCTTCACCGCCGACTCAACACGTCGGGTATAGCGAGTGCATTTCTGGTGGAGTTTGTGAGGATCCACACAGTATCTGAGACTTACCTCAATTATACCGTAGTGTTGTTCTCGGTGTTGGGCCCACGCGGGTGAAAGGGAGTGCTATGCTGAAGTCAGGTCGGTGTGGCGACAAAATTCTACTTACACCTGGGTCGTCTCAATCACTTCAATTAACACCAACCATATTCATCATGCACACCCTCGGTTCTCACATCTCACTTAACAAGTTTAGGTTATTTGGGCAACAAGTTTACTCTCAGCCGTAGCTACTGCATAATAACTAGACCTACACATACTAGTGCGGTATCAAGCACCGATTAAGCAAACATTCACACAAGCACCAAGTCAATTTAATTGATTAAGCCAAACAAAGATTAATACACAAGGTAATGATTAATCAACAAGCAATGGAGCTTGCCTGGAAACAGGTGACGATGTATAACGTATCCACTAGCGTTCGTGAGAAAACCCGAAGTAGCCGAACTTCAATAAGAAGCAAATAACCTCCAGAAAGGAAAAACAAGTCTAAGGAGCCATTTCAACATTACAGGAATACAGGTGATGCAACTACGGTGGATTAAAATGAAATATACAATTATATAAGTAGGTTCATATTCATTCCCGATTCTTGGTTTAATTTTAGTTGTGTTATAACTTTAATCATTGATGAACCTAGAATATGGATGCATGCATGGGATATGATATGCAGCTAAGGAGATGAGCTTTAAACCTATAATTAGGTTTAGGGCTCATTCGATTGATTCATAGTTGCGGTAGTAGAGAACATGGGGTCGTGGTTATATTCTGGCCGTTAGGTGAATTGTGACACTAAGCACTTTAAGTTTGACTGTTAAGCTAGATTCTCTAGTATTCTTGTTTTTGGAGGTCGTTTGCATTTTCTACGAGTTCTACAAGATCACTCAGATTTAGCATTTCTTGTCTTCTTCTCAGTAAGGAATATCAAACTAATTTGTTTTATATTAATTTAAAAATAGTCCGGCTGAGAATAACATGTTAGTTAGGCCCACGGGTCATACACTTAGGTTCTAACTTTCATTTGAAGCAATAATTTCTTGTCATTGGAAGGAGTTGTTACATAGCATATACGGGTGTATACGTAGCATCTCTAAATCTGTTTCTTTCATTCATTAAGTAAGTTGACCTGATAGCTTGAGTGCTTAGGTTTTTAGCCATGACTTTAACTGAGCACAACATTCCTTCCTGCCTCAACTATGTGAATGAACAGTCTAAACACATCTGGTAATCAATTAGTTGGGGGCGATTTAGCGTACTAATAACAACTAAGTATTATCAACATAATTAGATAATTAACCAACAGTTCCAATGGTCGGAATGGTTATCAGCCGGCCACCATAGTCATTCATGTTTTCCGTGGCAATTCCCAATGGTTGGAATATCTTGCATGTATTAATGCTGACCAGTTTAAACATCTCCATTCTTAACACGATGGCGAGTGCTTAACCTAGCATAGTCAGTGTATTAACTATACTAACCAAAGGCTAGCTTAACCAATCCCAGCGTAGCTTACCACTGACTTGCCTATAATAATGCAAAAAAACCATAGTGCTTTAGTGTCCAGCTGGCTATTACAATGGTATTTTTACTAGTTGTGCTAAGCACATGGTATTACATTTGGTTAATTTCAGAGTCAGACGTTGAGTTCGTTTGAAACCGGTTAGGTTAGTTGCGACAAGTGAATGGTTAGTCATTGCATTAATTAGGAGCTAATCATGGTCAGCACTTGTACATGACGAAATAAGTAAGCCAGTCATAGCAGCTATAGTATAATAATGAATTAAGCATGCTGATTTTCTTGAATATATTGGCAAGTTATCCATGTATCAAAAATGAGTAGAGCAATCAGTTGGTTATTAGAGCTTAACCATCGTTCAACTAATCGTACTTAACACTAACGATTTTGATTGGTCGAGCAGGAGCTCACCCGATGTTAGAAAGCCTTGGCTGGCCGGAGACGTGGAGAACTTGGCGGAGCTAAAAGCGGGGAGGAGCTTAAGAACGGCAGCAAGTCGGGGTTCGCCGGAGGGAGTGTCACCGGTGGCGGGGCTTGCGGGTGAGGCTCCGATGCGGGGAAGATGGTGTAGCACGGCTCCGGAGCTCGAGCGGCAACCGGCGAGCCAAGGGGCCACACAAGGAGGAGAGGAGGCGGAGGTGCAGCGGCGGGACGAGCCGCTGGTCGACGGTGGCGGCGTACCGGCGGCAGATTCGGTGGGGCAGCGAGCCTAGGGTGGCGGGCAGAGGTGGCGCGGCGCCCTGAGGAACCAAGGTCGACGGCGGCGCTCCTCGGGGAAGACGGGACCGGAGGCGGCAGAGCAGTGCCAGACAACCAGCGGTGACGGCGCGGTGGAGCAGGGCGGAGCTGCGCGGTGAGGTTGGGGAGGTGGTGCGGCCGTGGGCAGTGGGAGGCGACGGCCGGGGCAAGGGGCGGCGGCTGCCCTAGGCGGCGGCCTGGGCTTGCCCTAGAGGCGAGCGGCAGAGGAGGAACCGGTGAGGAGAGAGAGGGGTTTTGGGGAGTCCGGCCAGAGGAAGAAGATGGCCTGGAGGATTGGGGAAAAAGGCGTGCGGCCTGGGATACGTGGAGGAGCAGGGCTGCGGTGGTTGCCAAGTGGAGAAAAGGGGCCTTCAGGCGGGACCCCATGGGACAGGTAGGGTGGTGAGATATTTTCTTTTGTTTTGTTTTCTCTTCTTCTTTTGTTTTTATTTTGATTAGAAATTAAACAACAAGTCAAAAACAATTCTAGTTCTATAAAAATTTACAAGTGCTTGTCACGGTATAGGTATTCTTCATAAATCTTTCCAATCAAATTAAGTTGATATCGAACATGTCCTTGGGTTTTTAATCGGAGCTAGTTTTGAATCATCTATATGCATGCATGAAAAACTTTTGTTTTAATTTCACACGTGATTATGTGTGGTCTCATGAGGATATAGAGATTGTTATTTAGGGGGTCTTTACAAGTTCGCACCAGCACAGGATGCGATGCAGCGAGTTGCTACCCTCGGCTTCAAGCTGAGGGAGTTCGCGGACACCGCCGGCTAGCTCGCCGACACGGCCAGTGTCCTGGAAAATTCCGTCAGGGTAAGTCTTCGCAACCGGGCTTCACTCCCTTTTCTTTTTGCTTTGATGCTGGGGGCACGATCAGTGCACCCAGTGGGTATAGCCCTCGAGTCTCGGGTCGACTATTGTTAGTCGGCTTGAGACTTACTGCCCCGACTCCGTCTTGTCCAGGTCGTGGTCCGACTCGGCGAAAGCAGCCAAACCCTCGTGGAGAGGAACGCCTTTCTTGAGAAGGCGCTGGCTGACGAAAGGGCCGGGAGTCGGCAGCTCGAGGAGAAGCTCGCCGCTGTCGGGAGTAAGTATCTGAATCATAGTAGACCTCAAATGTCCTGCTTGCTGGGTTTTAATCCTTTTGAGTCGGCAGATGTCGAAGCCGAAAACACCCGCCTTAGGGAAAAAGTGAAGATCTCTATCCCAATGGTTAGGGTGAAAGAGACGCTCGACACCCGCGAGGCGGAATTCCACAATGAGCTCAAGGAAACTCATGAGAGTTTGAAGACTGCCGCCCTACTGCAGACAGAGCATCGGCAGCTGGCGGTGCAATATGAAGAGATGAAGGCCGCGAACCGCGAGCTCCAGGGGTAGTTTGACGGCCTCTACTCAGAGATGACCAACTCGTGGAAACGGCACGCAGCAGCCGTCGTCAAGTGGGAAAAGCGCGAGGCGGAGCTCATGGGGCACCTTAAGAAGGCCAATGAGACTACTCGGTAAGCCTCCGAGTGCCTTGCCATCTTCTTTCACACATTCCCTTGTCCGTTTCCTTTTAATTATTCGTACCTAGACGCTTGGCCAGAGCTGGAGGAGGAGGCGAGGAAGGCGACGCTCCGACTCCATGCGCTATCAAACCTAGCGCAAGCAGCTCTCGACGCATTCTGGACACCTGAAATGATGTCCAGCTGCTTCGTCACTGTGGAAGACCGACTCCTCCAGGTGAAGAGTCTGGTGTAGAGCATGAAGTCGGCCTTGCAGGACCTTTGCACCACGCTCTGGCCCAATGAGGAAACGCGCTCCAGCATCTTCGCCCTCGCCAACAAGCTTGCACAAGGCTCGGCAGAAGTGGAGAAGTGGAAGGAGTCGGCGGCACGCTCGGGAGCCGGCATGGCGCTGGCTATGGTGCTGGCGCACCATCCCGATGCGAATGTCGACAACATCTCCACTGGAGCTCCACTTGATGCAGAGGGTGAGCCGGTCAACCCGCTCGAGCTGCTTCCCTGAGTCCGCCGCGCTGCCAGCCGAATCGCTGAATTCACCGACCTGGAGGAACACGTTGAGCCGGTTCCAGAAGAATAAAATTACTTTGTATTAGTCCTCGGTATGCCAAGTGAAATGCTGTAAAGACCTATTTTGCAATGAAATATTTTAAGTTATTTTGCCCAAGTTATTTTACTCGTCCAAGTTTATTTCTATGCTGAGTCCTTTCATGTGCAAGCCGACCTTTAGCTTTTGCTCTTGCCAACCGGACAGCCGGGTTGCGACTGTAGTTGGGGACAAAGAGTGGCCTTAGGTACTGTACATGTCTACTTGGATGTTCGCGTAGAAACAAAGTTAGAAGATTCAAAATAACTTGCACCGAGTGACAGTACGCCCAGTGGGTGGAGGTAGTCCCCAGGGGCTGCCCAGAGTCAAGCCACTCGGTTGTTGAATGTAGCCCCCGGGGATTGCCCAAGGGAGCTTAGTGAGTTGAACAGCAAAATTATGAATAGTTGAGTCCAACTTAGAATTGTGGAAAAAAAAGTGTTTCTCGAGTGCCGCTCGAGGGAAACAAGTTTTATTTATGCGGAAACAATAAACTATTGAAAAGTACAAAGTTTAAGTGAAGAAGGGACGCAGCTGAGCAATGTTCCAGGTCCTTTTGGTGACTGCTCCTATCGCCGGGTCCTCCAGTCGGTATGCGCCGCTGTGTAGCACCTGGTTGATGATGAATGGCCCCTCCCAAGGCGGAGAAAGCTTGTGCATACCCGCCTTGTCTTGAATGAGCCGGAGGACCAAATCCCCTTTATTGAAGACTCGGCACCGAACTTGGCGGCTGTGATAGCGGTGCAAGTTTTGTTGGTAGATGGCTGAGCATGAAAGAGCGAGTTCCCGCGCTTCTTCTAAGAGATCAAGATCATCTTGTCTTGCCGACTCGGCATCTGCTTCCACGTATGCTGTGACTCACGGGGAGTCGTGGAGGATGTCACTCAGCAGGACAGCTTCAGCTCCGTAAACCATGAAGAAAGGCGTGTAGCCAGTCGACCGGTTCGGAGTAGTCCTTAAACTCCAGAGGACAGACAGTAGCTCGTCGATCCAGCAGCCGGTGGCCCTTTGCAATGGAACCAACAACCTGGGCTTAATGCCTTGAAGAATGAGTGCGTTGGAGCGTTCAACTTGGCCATTGGACTGCGGATGGGCCATGGAGGCTTAATCGACTCGGATTCCATGGTCCCGGAAGAACTGGCGGAAGACTTCAGCGGTGAAGTTCTTGCCGTTGTCGGTGATGATACTATGAGGGGATACCGAATCGGAAGACGACTCCCTTCATGAAGTTGACAGTAGTCAGACCATCAAGCTTCATGATGGGCTTGGCCTCAATCCACTTGGTGAATTTGTCCACTGCCACAAGGAGGTGGGTGAAACCCCCTCTCACTGTCTTGAGCGGTCCCACCATGTCGAGCCCCCACATGGCAAAGGGCCACATGATGGGGATGGTCTTGAGCGCGGTAGCCGGCATGTGTGTTTGGTGGGCGTACCTCTGACAGCCTTCGCAGGTACGGACGAGTTCCTCTGCATCAACATGAGCGGTGAGCCAGAAGAAACCTTGGTGGAAAACCTTGGCAACCAACGCCCGTGATGAAGCGTGGTGACCATAGATTCCTGAGTGGATTTCCTCAAGCAGCGCTCGGCTCTCCTCCGGAGAGATGCAATGCTGGAAGATTCCAGTAGTGCTGTGCTTGTAAAGCTCACCGTTGATGGTGGCGTAAGCTTGGGCACGGTACATAATGCGGCGCGCCTCAGTCGGATCCTCGGGGAGTTCCTTGCGCAGGAGGTAAGCAAGGAAAGGCCAAGTCCAGAGCGGGATGACCGCCAGGACGCCTTCAGAGTCTCGAGGTTGGATTTCTCCTGACTCGGCTGCTGACTGTAACACCCCCATTTTAATTTTCTTGTTGATTGTGCATCATGGCATTGCATCATTTGAATTTAAAATTTGAATTGGAAGGGGAGTTTTGAATTGGTTTGGGTTGCAATCAAGCTTGAAATCAAAAGTACAAAGAAACAGAAATTCAAAAAAAAGAAGAAGAAAAAAAACCTATCTAATCTTCTCCCCCGGACGGGCCTCCTCTCGGCCCGTTTTCCTCCCCGGCCCGCACCGGCCTGCCGCGCACCCCCCTCCTTCTTCTTCCCTCCTCTCTCCTCCCCCCCCGCGCTCCTCTCTCTGCCGCCGTGTGGCGAGCACCCGCGCCCTCCGCTCGCCACCTCAGGCTTCAGCCTCGCCTCCCGAGCTCCCCATAAAACTCCCCCTCGGCCTGCCCGCCCCTCCCTTCTTCCATTTTCTCCACCCTGCCACCGTGCCCTCCGCCCCATTGCTTCACGCTGCCGAGCTCCTCCCTCCACTCGCCCCGGTTGCCTCTCCCGTTGCCTCCCCGGAGCTCCGCCGCCGCTCCTCACCTCGCCGTCCTTCTCCGCCCCCCGGGAGTTCCATCCCGTCAACGAGCATCGCCGCCCCGGGTCCCGAGCCCCGCCGCCCGACCGACCCGAGCTCACCCGGCCTTTCTCATCACCCTCACCGCCGGAGCCACCTCCGTCGCCGCCGCCATCGTCACCAACTCCTCGGAAGCGCCGCCGCCCTGGAGCTCTCTCCCCACCACCGTGGTTTCCACCGCTCCGTCGTCCCCGTGCTGCCCGAGCTCGCCCCCGACTCGCCCCGCCTTACCCGACCGCCGCTCGAGCACCGCCTCGTCCCCGCCTCGCCGCCGGTGAGCCCCCCACCTGCCTCGTCCCCGCCTCGCCGCTGGTGAGCCACCACCCGCCTCGTCCCCGCCTCGCCGCCGGTGAGCCACCACCCGCCTCACCCCGTGGCCTCCTTCCCCGGCGCTGCGCCGGTCGAGCCACCGGTCAGCCGAGCCCGTTGCAGTGGCCGGTCCCAACCGGGCACGGTTAGGCCTTGATGGCCAATTAGTTCGGCCGTTAGGGCATAATTATTAAGTGTAATTAATGTTTAGCAAGCTAAGTACTCCATTAATGCTAATGATTGTTGTTCCGACATATTTATTGCTAATCTAAGAGTTAATTGCTGTCATTAAGAGCTAACCAGTGTAATAAATGGTCTATTTTCAGTTGTCTCAGTGACACATGGGTCCCACAGGTCAGAATAAAAAAAGGGGTAAAAGAAAAGAAAATAAATATGACATGGGGGCCCCACTTGTCATAGGCTTGTTCAATGTTGACCCAAATTGACCTAGGGGCCCACCTGTCACACTCTGGAGCTAGGGTTAAGCTGAGTAATAAAAATGTTTCTGAATTTCTTTACTGAGAAAAATACAAAAAAAGGGGTTTAATTGATTTAAATCTTGTAAAATTCGTAGAAAATTCATACTAAGTCAGAAAAATGCAAATAATATATCAAAATGTTCAGAAAAATGGGAGCTACTCAAATATGTCATTTTCATCCATGTTTGCATATCAGGAAAAATGAAATTGACTAAAAACTCAAATTAGGGTTTCCTCGAGTAGCCGGAGAATTTTAGATCACGATATTTCGAGCGTCCGGACTCCGATTAACCTGATTCCACCTGCATTAGTCCTTATTTTGCATCCTTTAGGGCATGGCATGCATTTCATATCATGCTGATGTTCTTCGCCATGGTATTCATTGTTTCCTCCTTTCGTTCGGTGTTGTTGCTCTTTCTGATAGGACCGGACGATCTCGACGAGTACAATCGTAAGCAGGGATAGGACTTTGTGGCGGAACCACAGGCAAGTAGCCCCCTTTGAACATATTGCGGATCTCCTATTACTTTTAAATTACTATTTGTTTTCAAATCTTATCGCATGCGTTCAACTGATAATTTATGCTATGTGTTAGCCCTACTCCTTGCATGAAAACTTACTTTGTCGCTCAATCAACTCCACCGACCCTCCCAACCTGTTTAGAGTAGATTACTTGTTGCTTGCGAATGTTTATATATCTATTAATGCTTAGACCTGCCTAGTTGAATTAAGTCGTAATTCCTGGGATGGCAGACTAAGCACAATACTCTAGATGGGTTAGAGGACAGGTGGGTGTTCACCGGGAAATGCTTAATGAACCGGACTAATAACAATCGGGCTTAGACGAGAGGCCATGCTCGGAGCATGGTGGGTTGTCTCGTTCATCCCACAAGGACCGGTTCCCGGTGTCCTTTCGAGCCAAGATTTGCGTACTTCTACGCGGGTGGTATAATGGGCCACCCACGACCAAATAAATTGTCTAGACTTAGGTAATGAGCCGCATAGTTTGCCATTTTCGTGAATTGGGGTGAGTTAAAAAGAAGATGGTGTGGTGTTTCAATATAGTGTTACACACGGTCTGGGACCGGGGATGTATCACCTGCCACAACTAGTGGGACCATGTCGAAGTATTGGCCGAACTGTCGTATGCGGATTAGCCCATTAGGGCGGCTCATACTTAAGTCAACGCATGGTAAAGGTCATGTTCAATCACACTCTACTAACACACCTCGTGAAAGTGCGTCGTGGCCGGGGGCCCAGCATTAAGAGTCGATTGATGCGTGTAGGAAAAGATGTACACCCCTGCAGGGTTTGAACTATTCGAATAGCTGTGTCCGTGGTTATGGACAGCTTGGTAAGAATCCACATCAAATTAGACAACTACAACTTTAATCTAAAACTTGCCAAATCTAAGGATGAGGTGTTAGCGATTGCTTCCTCCCTGGTGGTCGAGGAAGAATCGGGGATGTATACGATCGATAGTCTGCTTAGAGTTCATTATGCAGTTTCAGCTCATCTCCTTTCAAAAACATTCCAGTAGACGGATTTCAATCTACTTACTGGTATTGTGAAAGAATAAATCAGCTTTCTGCAAAATAGTCCACAGATAGCCCCTTTCTTGATACCTGATGCATCTATTACTACTTTCCCCTTGTAAGTCTTGTGGAGTACAATTTGTACTCACCTTGCATTCGTTGATAATATTTGTGTGCAGAGGAAACCACCTCCGCCGCGGATGGTTTCTACGTTGAGATCGACGCCGACATTGATTAGTCGCTGGTGCTCCCGGGCAGTGGTCCTGCCCTGGGCTCGGCAGTTCGGTTTGTTCTGCCGCCACTTTTGGCCCTACCTTTAGGCTTCTCAGCCAACTTGAACTTCCGCTGTGTTAATAAATTTTGCTGTGTATATGTTGTTTAGTTTCCGAACAACTAGTATTATTGCAGTTTCGGTCGTAGAGTCACGGTTGTGATACTAGTTTGTTCTCCCCCGTATCATGTGCAATGCGTGTATGTTTGAAGTACATGATGCAGGCAGGATTTCAGAATCGCTAACATAGAGTTATTAAGTTCAATCACTCCTGTGAAGCGACTCTCCACTGAGAGGTTGGGAACTATATTACCCTACTCCAGCCGCGCATTAATTTGCCAGGATGAGGTCGGGGTTGATGTCCGGCTCAGTGGGAAAAAGTGAGGAGACCATATCACCCTACTGCTCTATGCATTAATTTGTCAGAGTAAGCTTTGGGGTTGACGTCTCGGGCTATTCGAAACATATCACTCCACTCCTCTCGGAATTGATACCCGTGAGTTGAGGTCGGGGTTGACGTTTTGACTTAACGAGTGATTCCTCTTAAGACTCTCTGTTACGGAATCTGGGGTCTGACACTGACTCCGATTTAATGGAGGGTTGGAAAAGTTACTGAAGAAAAACTCTAGGCGGCACCTTTTCACGGGCGGAACCGATCCTAGCAAGGGAGTCTGCCGCCTCGTTGTCGGCCCGGCGAACGTGATGAAGCTCGAGGCCTTCAAAATGTCCTTCTAATCGACGCACGGCAGCGCAGTATGCTGCCATGGTGGGGTCCTTGGCATCCACGTCTTCATCACCTGCTGCACTACCAGATCCGAATCGCCGCGGCAAAGGAGTCGGCGGATGCCGAGTGAGACTGCGATGCGAAGGCCATACAATAGTGCCTCATACTCCGTGACATTGTTGGAGGCAGCGAAGTGGATCTGCAGCATGTAATTGAGCTTGTCGCCTTTGGGAGAGATGAGGACAACTCCAGCCCCCGTGCCCACGAGCATCTTCGAGCCGTCGAAGTACATGACCCAGTGTTCTGAGTGCACTTGGGTCAGGAGGAACTGGTTTTCAGTCTATTCGACGATGAAGTCGGCGAGAGCCTGAGACTTGATAGCCTTGCGGGACTCGTAGCTGATGTCGTGAGGCATGAGCTCAATCACCCACTTAGCAACTCGGCCCGTGGCATCCCTATTGTTGATGATGTCAGACAGAGGGGCATGGCTGACCACGACAACCGAGTGGGCTTAGAAGTAGTGAACCAGCTTCCGCGTTGCCAAGAACACGCATAAACGAATTTTTGATAGTGCGGTTAACGCTGCTTCGACCCGGAGAGGATCTCACTGACATAATAAATGGGTCGCTGCACCTTCTGCACTCGGCCTTCTTCAGCACGTTCCACCACCAGGACGACGCTGACCACCTGGCTTGTCGTCACGATGTAGAGCAGCATGGGCTCTCCCTCCACTGGTGCAACGAGAATTGGAGGTGTTAACAAAAGGCGCTTGAGGTTGTCGAAGGCTTTCTGGGCTTCGCTGGTCCACTCGAAGGAGTCGGATTTCTTGAGGAGTCGATAAAAAGGCAAAGCCTTCTCATCGAGTCGGGCGATAAACTGACTTAGTGCAGCCACGCATCTGGTTAGACGTTGGACAGCCTTCTGATCCTTCGGTTTGTCCATCTTGATGATGGCGTCAAGCTTGTCCGGGTTCGCCTCGACTCCTTGTTCGGAAACGATGAAGCCAAGCAGCTTGCTGGAAGGAACTCCGAAGACGCACTTCTCCGGGTTGAGTTTCATGTTGAATCTCCTGAGATTGGTGAAGGTTTCGGCCAAGTCAGTTAAGAGATCCGCACTCTTCCTTGTCTTCACCACGATGTCGTCATGTAAGCTTGGACATTCCTGCTTATCTGGTCATGCAAACACTTCTGCATACATCGCTGATATATAGCGCCAGCATTTTTTAAACCAAAAGGCATGGTGATATAACAGTAAACCCCAAACGGGGTAATGAAAGAAGTCTTTATTTGATCTGATTCTTTCATTTTGATTTGGTGATAGCCTGAATAAGCATCCAAAAAACATAAACGTTCACAGCTGGCTGTGGAGTCAACTACCTGATCGATGCGAGATAGCGCGAACGGGTCCTTGGGGCATGCCTTCTTCAGGGACGTCTAGTCCACACACATGTACCAAGTTTTGTTCTTCTTAAGAACCAGGACTGGGTTTGCTAACCAGTCCGGGTGAAGAACTTCCTTGATGAACTCGGCTGCGAGGAGACGGGTGATCTCTTCTCCAATGGCTTTACGCCTATCTTCGGCAAAGCGGTGAAGAGACTGCTTGACCGGCTTCGCGTCTTTGGCGACGTTGAGGGAGTGCTCGGCAAACTTCCTTGGAACACCCGGCATGTCAGCTGGCTTCCATGCGAAAATGCTCCAATTCTCACGAAGGAAGTCGACGAGCGCGCTTTCCTCTTTGGCCTCGAGGTCAGACCCAATTTGGATCATCTTGGATGGGTCCTCAGAGTGGGTCCTGAGCCGCAATGAGAGACTCGGCTATGTCTGCACTGGCAATATCGCACTCGTTGGAGCGCTCAAAGTTGCAAGTAATGGTAATGACCCCCTTCGGACCCGGCATCTTCAGCTCGAGGTAGACATAGTATGGCCTAGCCATGAACTTGGTGTGAGCCGGGTGGCTGAAGATGGTGTGGTAGGTGCTCTTGAAGTCGACTACCTCGAAGGTCAGGGTCTCGACCCGGAAGTTTCTCGGTTCGCCGAACACAACCTCTAGGGAGACCTAGCCCAGTGGCTTGGCGCACTTCCTAGGCACTATCCCATGAAAGGTTGTGCTACTGGGACGGGGCTGGGACTCCGAGACCTGCATCTTCGCCAAAGTGTCCATGAAGATGATGTTGATGCTAGAGCCGCCATCCATGAGGACCTTGTGGAGTGTGAAGCCGCCGACCTGCAGATCTACCACCAGGGGTGCTTGCCTAGATGCGGGACACGGTCGGGGTGGTCGAGTCGGTTGAACCCGACTGGCACCTCGGACCAGTCCAGCCACTGGGGAACTACCGGTACTGTCGCGTTCACCTCATGGTACCGTAGCTTGCGACCCCTTTTGGAGTCGGATCCTTGGAAAATCATGAGTACGTCCCTTTGCGGGGGGTATTGTGCGTCGCCGCCACCCACAGCAAAGCCTCCTTCTCCACCGGCGTCAGGCTTGGGTTGCTTTTCTTCCCGAAGGCGCTTCAAAAGCTGCACTCCCGGGTCGAATGACCCGCCTGGTAGTCGGCGGTGCTGTGGAAGGAGCAAGGCTTGTCGAGGATCTCCTCGAAGGTGAGTCTCGGTGCCTTGCACTGCTGCCGTGCACGTTCCTTCTTCCGACCGTCGTCGCCGCGCTGGGCGCCGCGTTCAACGGTCGCAACCAAGTCAGCCCCGCTAACTCCATCCCCGTTGCCGGCTTTTCGCTTTTGGGGATGGTTGTCGCCACGCTTCCGACCCGAATCGTGGGGACTTTACGGCTTGAGGACTCGGCTTTTGACTTGCCCTTGTCCTCGTACCACATGGCCTCCTCGCCAATCTCATATTTGCTGGCGACTTCCATGAGTCGGCCCATGGTCTGAATATTAGACCTAGCCAACTTATGCTTCAGGAGTTCGTACTTGACTCCCTGAGAGAAGGCCTGGATGGCTTGTGTCTCAGAAACATCCTCGATGGAGTTGCATAGCCGGGTCCAGCGCTGAATATAGTCGTGGACCAACTCTCCTTTTTCTTGGACGCAGAGCCACAGGTCCTGCGCATTCCCCGGTCGCTTGTACGTGCCTTTGAAGTTTTTGACAAAGGCCTCCTGGAGGTCCCTCCAGTCATAGATGTTGTCCTTGGGCAGGTTGTTGAGCCATGCCCGTGCCGATCCTTAAAGCATCAAGGGAAGGCTACGGAGGGCGACACGCTCGTTGCCCCCTCCAATGTTGCATGCGACAAGGTAGTCGGCGAGCCAAGTTTCCAGCTTGGCAGTGCTGTCATAATTGTCGACGCCGCTGGTGATCCAGAACTGGTCCGGGGAACGGCTCGGACCGGATCCGTCTGCTAAAGCACAGCGGACCGGTGGAGGTCGAGCCTCCCAGCTGGTTGACCTCATCGCCACGGCGCCCAGCCCGCGCCCGGGCCGCTCGAGCTCCCTCGAGATCGTCCCGCGCGTCGCGGGCGCTGTCAGCCTGACCACGGAGGGAGCCGGCTCGACGCCGCTCCACGTAGATCCGATTGAGCTCCTCACGTGCATCAGGACGCCGGTTAGTGGAGCGACTCGGTTGCGATGAGCCAACGGTGATAGGGCGACTCGGACCAGCTGAGGGCTGGCTCCTCGTAGACCTGGAGGCCAGCCGGTCGCGTGCTGACGTGGCCTCGTTCTGCTGTTCTAAAGCCGTTGTATTCATCAGGGTGACGACTCGGCGGTAGGTCCTCTGCCGCAGGGCCGTCCGCCGGGACGGGAGTGAGTCGGCCAGCACGGTAGCCGCAATGAGGTTCTGGGCCGGTGTTTGGTAAACCGGGACACTGTTTTGCTCTCGCCCGAAGAGAGGTGCGGATGGCACGGCTCCTACGGGCGGCTGAAGAAGCACGCCGGCTTGAACGCCAGCGGGATCCGTGAGCCATGCTCCTATCATGTTCACGTTCTCGTGCCTCAAGAGTTGCTTTCTCTTGATCGATGCGCTCCCGCTCAGCCAGGATGGCCCGCCGAGATGCCTCCATGGCCCTCTCAGCTTCCGATTGCCCATCAATGGGCGTGAGCAGGAGCTCGTCCATCGCCCGGGCCGTTGCACCCGACATGCCTACGACGTCGGTGGCGCCGGGCGCGACCATGTACACCTCGGCCGAGGAGGCTCGGCTGCGCGAGCTCTCGTCCCCATCGGACTTGAATCCAAGACGGGGAAGAGGGATTCGGACCCGATCATGCCGACGAGCTGTGAATGCGCCACGCCATCGCTTGGGGCGGATAGAGATCCCAGGAGGCGTCTGGGCTTCAGCTTCGCTGTGGAGCGAGCAACCGGATCCTGGAGGTTCAGTTGACTGAAGGCGTCGGCCACGAAATGAAGGCTCCCGAAGAAAAACTCCGTGCCTTCGGGGTGCTCGGTGAAGACGTAGTGCAACGGTGCGTCGCTGGACACCGTCCTGCCGTCGATGGCTGGAGAAGATCCCGCCTGGATCATGACTCCAGCATGCGCAGCCCCTACCTAGCGTGCCAACTGTCGCGGAGATATCGCGGCAATACTCATTTCTATGGATCGGGGGGCGCAAGAAGAAGATTCAAGCAAGTTCACACAGGAGTTTTTACCCAGGTTCAGGCCCTCTAATCGAAGAGGTAATACCCTACTCCTGCTGGATGTATAGCTGTTCTTGTGTGAGAAAGATTACAAGGGGGAAATGGCTACTGGGGAAGAAGGCGATGTGTGTTGTCTATCGCGGATCGTCCCTCCTCTGCATGGGTGCCCTAGCCTTGCCTTATATAGGGTCAACAAGGCTAGGCTTTACATACGCCGACTCGGCCAGTCGGCCGAGCTACAGTAACTGCTTGCTTTAACTTGCGCCTTTACTCCTTTTAACTGGCCGAGTAACGCTAGCCCTTATGCCATCGTAACGCCTGCTTTGATGGGTTGTAATGTCAGTCTTGATGACATCCGGACGTTGCTTCCGGGTGGGCTTCATTTGGACCGCCAGCCGAGTGGGCCTTCATGAGACTTCTTGGGCCTGTTGGGCCGACTCCCCCGTCTTGGGCCTACCCGGAGGGGTTCCCTCCATCATCGTCAATTTCGAAGATAATATTCAGCAATGAGAGGAAAAGCCTCCCGATTCGATACTACTCATAAGCTAAGTTTTTTCTGCTGCATTTTCTTGGCTTTAAGGCTTTTATACCATCCCCACGAGTAGTCTTTCGTGCTAGCGATCCCGTGCGCCGCTTGATCATAAAGTGGGGGTGTTCTGGAGTAACGATGTGAGTCACGGGGAGTGTTCCGGGTTGTCGCTCAAAGCCCTGGTTACCTTGCCTGGTTTCAACACCCTAGGTACTAGTCCAGCCAAAGCTGCCCGGGTATCCTACGCGCTCGCACACGTGCTCGGGGGCTCCCCCAGAGATGAGGGCTAGAGGTGCAAGGAATCCTTGCTGCACGAGAGGGAAAGTTAGTGGAACTAGGTAGAAAAAAGTCGGCACGATAAAACATCCGCTAATGCCTAGCTATCTAAAAACGTCCTCGCACAAGTGCTCGGACGAACCTGCAGGAGCGTCAAGGCCTGAAGGTGCGCAGCCCTGAGCGCTGGAGATCGCTCTCGACGTGGCAGTCTGTGTTCGGCGTCCGTCTCTCAGGAGCCTGGGGTCCTCAGAGTCCCGAGGCACGGCCTGCTCAAGGACAAGCTCGACACATCCAGCTCTCGGGGGCTGGGGTCCTCGGGGCCACCCCCCAAGGGTCGGCCCACTCAGGCACGAGCTGGACGCGTCTAAAAAAGAGAGGTGTGGGGAGCCAAGTCCGCACCTAGCATTGCATCAACAGTAAGTTCTTTACAAAGAGGCTCTTCGGCCTTGAACAAGAACACAAACTGATGATGCGTAGTACAGTATCCGTGTGTTCGGGGTACCCGTACGTAGTTCCCTGAGGCTTTAGGAAGGTACCACGTACCCGATAAGGATCCTCGTACGATAAGGCAATTCTGCTAAGGAAAGAAGACTCCCCTTAAACTAGGAAAGTCAATCCCGACGTTTAAGGAGGCCAGAGTCCTACTCGGGCGTAAGTCCACGTCCAGTACGACCCTGGGCACCCCCCTATATAAGGATCAGTAATCCCATCGGGGAGAGGGATGGATGGAGATCAGAAGAGGAGAGAACCAGTAGCCAGAAGTCAATCTAGGACAAGTCAGGAGGCGAAGCTCTAGAAGACCCGCAGTCTCGAAGGAGTCGAGCCCGGAGGATTAGCTAGGATTAGTCTACGACCAGGCCTAGGATAGCCACTAACATACACCCCCTTTGTAAAGCGTGTTCCCGATCAATATATAGCAACAGGACGTAGGGTTATTATCCTGAGGGAGGCCCGAACCTGTATAAAAACGGCTGTTCCCTGCTGTCAGAACTCCTGGCGATTGGCCCCTAGAGGTCCCTACCCCCCAGTAATCATCATCTCGCGAGTACCGTAAGATCGCCGGTTTACCATCGTCGACACAACAGATACAAGGGAGTGAGCTAGTCCTCGCCGCTGTCACCACCGTCACCATGGTCGGAGTCGCTTTCGCCCTCTGCCTGTG